>JAHTLZ010000204.1:11193730-11211908 GCA_023846285.1 Phrynocephalus versicolor | reverse complement strand
CACACACACACACACACACACACACACACACACACACACACACACACAAACCATACCCCACTCCACAGCTGGTGTACTACTGGAGTATGAAAATGGTATGAGATATTCATAGACTGGCTTGTATCTACTTCTGCCCGTTACCTAACCATTGAACCACTCTGCCCTGCCTGGCCAAGTGTTTTACAAAAACCAATGCATGACAACTTGCACCTTCTTGTTGTATGAGCCTTGTGGCGCAGTGGTAAAACTGCTGTCCTGCAGCTATAACTATGCACATAACTTGGGGTTCAATCCCAGGTCGCAGGCTTAAGGTTCACTCAGTCTTCCCTCCAGTACCCAGGTCGCTTGGAAAGGACAATGTGTTGGCCGTAAATTGTAAACCACCCAGAGAGGGCTTTGAACACCATGGGGCAGTTTGTTTGTTTGATTAGAATATTTTTACCCCCAAAGGACCCAAGGTGGCTTACAATAATGAGGGACAGTATTACAGCCCAGAACATTTCAGGCAGATTCAAGTTAAGAACAGGAAATTAGAAGAGGCATCTCAGAACACCTTAAAGCTGCAAAGAGCATGCAAAAAGAAAAGAAAAACCCATGGGTAGGGGTGGAAACTTTGCTTAGTTCCCCCAAAAGGTATCGCTCAGCGGTGGCTTCCCTCCCCAGCGCCCCATACTTACCCTATATTTCTTGACTGCCCTTCCTCTTGGCAGGGACCAGGTTAGAACATGCGGGGCCGGCAAGAGAAGGGGACACGTCCCTTCTGCTTTCCCGACGCCTTGGGATTCAGGAGGAAGGCGAGGACGGTGCAAATATGCCACCCACTTCTCCGGGCAGGGAAGCGAAAGGGGGGGGGAGGAATCTGGAACTATGGCACGCTGGGGGTAACGCGGGTAACCCCGAAACGTGGGGAGAGCAACAGCTCGGGCTTGCAAAGCAAAGCCCAGCAAGCAGCCATCAATGTCGAAAGCGGGGACCGAGGCTCTCCTCTTGCATCACATCACATGAGAGCTTCCCGAGGTCATGTGAACTGGCGCTGGCTGATGATGATGATGATGATGAGTCCCGGCTGCGCTGCCTCCTCCCCTTCGGCGGTTCTTTTCGGAAGTCTATGGGCGCGTAGCTCCGCCGAGGAAACAACTGTATTGAGGAAACCCCCTCGACCCCATTTCCAGTGTCGGGAAGCCGAGGACGATTCTGGGGCTGGAGGCCGGCGGGTAAGGGAGGGGCGGAGAAGCTACGGGTACAAACCGAGTTGGAAATCAATAAATGTCACTTTATCGTGATTAAATGCCGTATGAGTAGAAACAGCCTTAACGACAATCATTAGGATCACTACTGTAGGACTAGGATGCTAACAGGATTGGTTAAGTTGTCAGTGGAATAGGAGGCGCCTCCTGCGTACAAAAGCTCGCAGTGCAAACGTTTTCATTCCAGAAAAAAGAAAAAGAAAAAGAAAGCCACGATATAAGATATTTAATTTACATTCCTCCCTCCCAACCGGTTCTGAGGAGGACCGCGTGCTCTGTGCCTGTTCCAAGTTATAAAGGGTATTAGAACTAAGAACATAAGAAAAGCCATGCTGGATCAGGCCAAAGGCCCATCTGGACCAGCTTCCTGCTTTTCACAGTGGCCCCACCAAATGTGTTAATGAAATAGCATTCTGAACAGACATAATAATAATGCTCATGTGTTATGAAATCATTTTTGACTTATGGCAAGTCTGCAACCCTTTTCAGGGTTTTCCAGGTACTCAGATGGACATAAGAACATAAGAAGGGTCATTCTGGATCAGGCCAAAAGCCCATCTAGACCAGCTTCCTGTATCTCACAGCGGCCCCACCAGATGCGTATGGGAGCGCACAAGACTAGATAACTGTCTCCCGGTACCACTCCCCTGCATCTGGCCCTTGAAGTACCCGGGTTTTAAGCCTGGAGATGACACATCTCCATCGTGGTTTGTAACCTGTGGTGGACTTTTCCTCCAGGAATCTGTCCTAGCCCGTTTTGAAGGCATCCAGGCCAGATGCCATCACCACCTCCTGTAGCAGGGATTTCCACAGACTAACAACATGCCGGGTAAAAAAAATAAATATTCTTTTGTCTGTTCTCACTCCCCCAGCCCTCAATTTGAGTGTATGTCCCCTAGTTCTGGTATTTTGTGAGAGGGAGAAGAGCGTCCCTCTATCCATTTTACTCATGCCCTGCATAATTTTGTATGTCTCAATCATATCCCCCCTGAGGCGCCTTTTTTCCAAGACTAAAGAGCACCAAATGTTTTAGCCTTTCCTCTTAAGGGAGGTCCACCCATTGAAAGTATACGTCCAGGTTCTCATATCCTGAAACTAGGTTTGAAAAGAAGTATGGCTTTTGCCTCATCTAATGGTTGCATTCCCCTTCCATTATCGCCCCACAAAGACTTTATTTATTTGATTTCTGTGCTGCAAAACCATCTGGCCCAAGGGCCACTCTGGGCAGTGGAAGGTTAATCTTCCTTTTACAGTCCTGTATTTTCTTTTGCACCAGTGGTTCAGAGCGAGTGGCACGCAATGCCGCAAATGAGGTGCAGAGTTTTCATGACAAGTTCTTAAATAATGCTTTTTCCCTCAACTTCCATGCCCTCTTGTAAGTCTCCTTTGTCCTCTCCGACTTGACTCCACCTGCCACAGATGAATGATTTGTGGGTTTGTTTGTTTTTTGTCAGATAAACAAGTACCTGGGACACTCTGTGCTTCTAATCTTACTCTTGGCCACTTAACAGTGGAATGATGATTCTTTGACCGAATGACTGAGGGAATCTAGCCTCTGAAAGGCTGATGGGACCATTGTTTTACAAGATTTCTAGCAGTATAGACAAAAAATTGGATGTTTTAAACTATTTAAATAGAGAAAATTTAAAATAAATAAATTATAATTTAATTTTTTAAAAAATGATTTAAAAGTTCCCCTTGCAAATAGCACTGTTGCTAGTGTCACAGAACTGGATTGAAGCTGAATGGTACCCAAACTGGTACTATGGCAACTTGTTCCAGCGGTGTAATCCAGTGTGTTGTCATCATAGTGCAGGGTGGGTGGAACATCTGTCAAGGTGGCACCCCGCAGCCTTGACTCCATTAGTCCCTTGTCTGAGAGAGTATGAGGTAACATGGGTATGAAGGGTTGAAAAAGGGTGGAAAACCTAGTAAAACCCAGTAGTTATTAAGCTAGGTACTTTCTACATGTTTAAATGGGATAATGATGATAGTAACAAGGATATGCCATCAAGTCAATTCTGACATGGTGATCATTTTCAAAAGTTTCCAGTCAGATAAACTTTTCTTCCGAGGACATCTAGGACTGTGTTGCTTGTATAAGGCGGTTCAGGTTGTATCTTTCCCAAGTAGACGCAGTGGGGAATTGAACTCTGCTCCACAGCCAGATACCTAGAGATGCAACATTTCCGGAAATTTTGAAGCTTTCCCCCTGGAAAAAAACAAATTTTCAGAAAAATTGAAAATAATGCTACATTAGCACCCCACCCCTTTTACATCTTGATAGTCATTCTCTTACTTTAGGAACATACAATATGACTATGGACAATTTGAATTGCCATAAGGTTATTACAACTAGCATATTAAAATATAGTGTATCCAAACAATTATTACAGACAGAATTTTCTTTTTAAATATTTATTTGTAACTGTAAGTACCAAATGGAGTAACACTCTCCTAAAATAGGGACATTATATAGACATATATTGAACTGTTTACTAGTTTATGTGGAACAAAAAAAACTTCTACAAAACAGTGTTTAAAAATTGTAGCACCTCTGAAATGCATCTAGTTCTTGCATTGGAGTGTTCAGTTTCTAAACTAGGACTTGCTTGTCCTCAGTGCACAGAAATTAGAATAATCTGATACTATGCATAGTTTTAGAAATGACTTGGAAAATATTTGAACACCCAATCATAAAATACCTTATTAATCATGTTAAAATGAAACATTCCTTAATCATTTTTCTTTTTCTTTTTTCAATTTTTCAATTTTTTTTCAGAAAAAAACCCATTCTGTTTGTCTTGGGTCTTGGGAGTAACTTTGATATATAACAAAGGCTGATGTGCTCTTTTTCTTTTGAGGAGGTAGCCATGTTTAAAACTGCAGATGCTTTTAAATTGTCCACAGGTCCTGCCAGGTCCTGTTTACACAATGATATGTTCTCAAACGAGACCTCCAGGAACCCCCTGCCAGCATAACCATGTGCTGAGGAAATTGAAAGTAAATAGCTGCACCCATTACTGGAGAGGTCTGATTTGGCCATGGTGGCACATGCCTTAATTACTGGTATATCTTGGCTGGATTACTGTCACATGCTCTTGCGTGGGGCTGCCTCTGGAAAGTGTTCAGAAACTTCAGAGGATCCAAAGTGCGGCAGCCAGCTTGTTAACTGGGTGATTACATGTAACTTCCTTGGTACAACAACTCCACAGGTTGCTAATCTGTTTCTGGGCACAATTCAAAATGTTGGTTTTAATATTTAAAGCCTTGAATGACTTGGATCCAAGTTATCTAAAAGAAAGCATTTCCCTTAACCATCAGGGGTGATCTTTCTTTCAGTCCTGCCAGCCTCAGAGCTGCATTTGGTAGGCGCACAGGAGGGGGGCTTCTCTGTTGCTCCTACCAGACTTTGGAACTCCCTCCCACTGGAAGCCAGGCCTGCCCTGTCTTTGCTATCTGCCTGCAAGCAGGCAAAGACCTTTCTCTTTGAACAGAGACTGGACTGTTGTGCTCTGTTTATAAATGTCGTTTTAGTATTGATTTTATTTAGCATTCTTATGATACTTATTTAATTGATTTTTTAATATTTGTATACTTACTGTTATAGCTTTTGAATATTATCCTTTCAAGCCATCTTGGGTCCTTTTAAGGAGAAAGGCAGGGAATGAATGAATGAATGAATGAAGCAAGCAAGCAAGCAAAGCGTGCACATATGCACGCACGCACGCAAGCAAAAGAGCTCTTTTCAGTATCCAACCTGATAAAGCTCAAAGAATTTCTGAGCATCAGAGAGGAAGAAAACAAATACTGTAGATACAAAACACAACAGGGCAAGTATTTTCAACATAAAGAGAACTGGAGATTGAAAACGGTGTGTGTGTGTCTGTCATAGTTTGCGAGAGGTGGACTGATTTGGTCACGGCTGTTCCTTTAAATAATTTGCTGTGCATGTCGCAGATTACATGAGTTGGGCCGGCTCTGTCATGAGGCAGACTGAGACAGATGTACTGGATGGAAGATAAGTGGGGTTGACCTAACAGTACTACCCTACCGAACACTTCTTTCATCCCTTTCAACACCATGTGTCCTGCTTAGTATGTCCTTAGCTTTCTTACCTGGTTGACTTCCTCAGCTGCAACCAAATCAAATGAAACATAGAGTTGATATAATGCCTCATTTTAGACATTTTATTTATTTACCATATTTTATTTTATTTTTGACTTATTTTTACTCCACCTTTCCCCTTGGAAAAGGGCCCAAGGGGGCTTAGAGCAGGCCTGCCCAAAGTCCGGCCCGGGGGCCAAATCAGGCCATTCAGGCCATTCTGAGTGGCCCGCCCCTCTCTCCCCCTCCTTCACCCCATTTTTATTTAATCTTCCACCAACACTGACACCACCAGGAAGCTTGAGGAGCTTGGCTGGCCGGCTGGCCGGTGGGCAAAAGCTTGTGGGGCTGGGTGGGCAGGCAAGGGGTGGGCCACCACCACCAGCACTGCCGGGAAGCTTGAGGGGCTGGGTGCATGCACGGGGGCGGGCCGCCGCCACCGGCATCACCGGGAACCTTGTGAAGCTAGGCACCTTCCTTCCTTCCTGCGGGTGGGGTTGCAAGGGATCAGTGGGTAGGGCTTATGGGTCAGTAGGTGGGGCTTGCAGTGGGGTGGCAGGGTCGAGGAGCAACTGGCCCCTGACACATTCTCAGCCACCAAATCTGGCCCTCCTTACAAAAAGTTTGGGCACCTCTGGCTTAGAGTAAGGAGAGACAATATACAGTCTATTTTACAATTAAGACACAATCAGTTTGAGAAACAGGGAATTGAGGGGTATCTTACAGCATTATAAAGCAACATTAAAGCTAACCATTGATAGTATCATGTTTTAATGAGGTTCAATATGGAATGGCAGAAAGTTAGTGGGCACTTTGAGAATAGCTTTTATATCTTTTATATATCTTTTTATTATACAATATAATAAGAGTATGTTTCTTAAAAATGACAATTCCCTCCTTTTAAAAATATATGCTTTTAATTGGGAACAAGAATAGGAACATATTTGTTCTGTTAGTTTCCCTATGACATCCAGTGATAGAACCGGAAGAATTCCCAGAAAACCTGAAGTGGAATGTAGAGAAAGTATTGAGGAAGAAACAAGTTACTGTATTAGGATGAAAGATGGGTTAGAGTACAGGATTTTTTTTGTTTTGGCAAGATCATAATCTGTTTGTTCAGCTGCCAATCTCCTCACAATGCCCACACCAATGGAATGGAAGAGACTGTATGTTTAGGAGAGCAAGCTTTCGTCACATGGAATGACTTGTAGATCTGGCTGGCACAGAGAATAAACTACCTGTGCATGAATACCAGAACATCTCTTTATAATATATTGAAGTTAAGGGCAAGCTTGGAAAAATAGCAACCTTTCCAAGCTCTTCTACCGATAGAGATGTTCAAATTTTGTGGTGCTTTTAAGAATCCCACTGGAATTCCGATCTGGTCTGAATTCTCTCATTCTTTTTCACCCTACATGGAAACACATGCATCATTTGTATTTACTTTCCCCTGGCATATTTAAGTACACCCAGCTCATTGATTAAGCCCCAAATATGCATACTTTCAAAATAAATGTACATTTAATTTTGGATGTTCTTCAAACATAATTCAAATTCTAGGTTGTATTTTTTACTTTGTTGGGACGCGCAGGAAGCCTTGAAAATAACAATATTTCTGGGGGGAAATGTGCTTTGTTGCAAGTATGAGGAAGCATGAAATATGTATTTTGTCTTAAGGAAAATCAAGCCCAAGGAAAAATGGTGTGTGCAAAAATGAGTTACAGATTAGCATTTCCAACACAGGCACAGATAGAGGAAAAAGGTTCTATGGAATTAACCTAACTGTGTAATATCGGAGTTGCAAATATTTATGTTTTGTAGGAAACAACATGACGATGGCTGGGCGTTCGGTGATCGACTTCAGTGGTGTGGACGCATGCCTTTCATCTCTGAAAAGTTGCCAGTCTTACATCAGCACCGGGATGGACATTGCGACAAATGTGGCTCTTGACCTTGTAGAAAACCACAGTGAGTTTTCCCCATTTAAAATAACTGTTTTGCATGTTGTCACTTTATGACGCTTCCAGGGCAATGTCAGATGCAAATGTGGCCCCAATGAAAAATTCCATGCGATGCACCTTTGGCATGGCAATGGCTATTTTCCCTAGCTATGTTTATGGAGTTTATGGAAGAAAGATGATGGTGATATATTCTTCCCGCTACCGTGTTCATGATTCCAAAATAGAAAAAGTACCCTCCCTTCCTTCTAGTGAATTATATTTTGAATAACAAGTCAGATTCAAATGCAAAGAGTGATTGTAAAACTGGAGGGTGTGTGGGGTTATTTTTGGTCTTATTTGCGCAATGCAAATAATGCTTCCCATATGGTGGCTTCCCCCCCCCCCCATGCACTGGTCTTTTGTTTCACAGCGAGCAGGCCTGATTTGGGGGTGTTTTGCAAATGTTTTTGACAGCATATTCACTTATTTTTGAAAATCAGGGCTTGGTGCAGAGTGATGAAGCTGCCCTAGTTTTAGCCTATGTACCACACACAACAGCAAATGTCTATGGCCAAGCAGGGATTTGAAACTAGGCCTTCTGTGTCCTAGTCCCAATACACCATGGGTGGTCTGGAATTGCCTCTGGTGCAGATGTGTTTCTGTACCTTGCATGCCATGCTACAGCGCTAGCATGAGAAAAGGGCAGTTTGCAGAGAAGAAGTGGAGCGCAGGAGATCAGATGCATCAAGGATACATTGGTGCATATAATACATAGATTGTTGTATGCCGTCCAGAGCCCACTTGGTAGTGGGGCAGCTAAATATTTTGTAAATAAATATTAAAGGAGAACCCTGAAGTTCCTCTGCAGCTGCAGATATCTTAAGGGCCATCATATACTTCTCTTTCTGTTAGGTACATGAGTATGGAAGTCATGAGGGCCATGGTTTACAGGGGATAAGTAGCAGTCTGAAGATCCATTAAACAGCCCTAGTCCTGCACTTTGGTCTTGACTATGGATTGCCTCATACCGGTGTCACTTTCCAGTTGATGTTAATTGCCAATAGGCACAGTTTGGGTAGGTGGCTCAGGGGCGTTTATCGTGCAGTTGGGGAGCTGCCAGATAAGATCAACAACGAGGTAATTGAAGCAGTAAAGGAGTTTAACTTCCTTGGCTCTAAAACTACTCAAAATGGTGACTGCAGTCTGGAGATCAAATCTGAAAGTTTTGTAGATGGCTGTTGAAGTGTGGAATCACCATTACCTTTGTATTAGCAATAGATAAGTGGACAGGTATTGTTCACCATAGACTCTGGTTTGTGTTAATATTCTAAAGTGGCTCTTAACATTGCTGAATTTGTTTGTTCATATTATGTGAAATAAATATTTAAGGGGAAAAATAAGTTGTATGGTTCTTGGAAGAACAGCAACAGTCAGTATGAATAACATCTGGAAGAATAAAGACACCAGCCTCCCAAGCAAATACCTGGCCGAGGAGAGAAGGGCCTTGAAAAACTCAGCCTGCTCAGGGCTTCAGACCAGCGTTCCTGTGCCAGGAGAGTCCCCTGTCATCTGCCGCTCCCACAGGCTGTGGGTGAGAGCCAGAGGGGCTGCTTCCAGCCTTCCCTGTGGGGAGTTCACCCTCGGACCCCTGCTGCCATCCAGGCCCAGGCCCTTACTGCTCTGCTGCCTGGGCTACCGCACCTCCTTCCTTAACACCAGCCACCTGACCAAGGGAAGAAGGGCCTTGAAAAAGCTGAGCACCTCACATTTTGGGGTTTAGCATTATAAATGATGCTTTTAATGACCGTTTTAAATGTCTTCCATAAGATATTTTTATTGGATTTCATCTGCATTAACTGTATTTTAATAGGATTTTTTAATTGTTCTATCTTTTTAGTATTTGTATTTTATGATGCTTTGGTAAACTGCCCCGGGTAGTGCACTAAGGGGGTGGTATAAATATAAATATATATATATATATTTAAAAATGCAGATTAGTTAATTTGGTCCTATTCCAAAAACTTTGTATTGTTGTGAACCTTGGAATTTGAGGAAGACAAGTAGAGAAAAAAAAGAGATGCATTGGAATTGTGGTTCTGGAGACAATAATTACACATCCCATGGACAGCAAGGATGACCAACCGAGAAATCCCAGACAGAGTGATCCCAAAAATATCTCTGGATGCCAAAATCACCAAACAGAAACTTTCATACTTCAGTCATGTTATGTAGCTGCCTACTCACTCAAAAAGATAATGATTCTGGGATTGGACAGGGGTCACACACTCTGGCTTGACACCATCAGAAGGGACACTGGAACGACTTTGATGGAACTAAAGAAGATGTAAGAGAGAGAAAGACATGGAGAGCATTGACCCACAAAGTGACCAAGACAGAAGAAGATGGTACCTCACTGGACTAGAATCATAGAATCACAGAGTTGGAAGAGACCTCAAGGGCCATCCAGTCCAACCCCCTGCCATGCAGGAACCCCCATCACAGTACTTCTGACAGATGGCCATCCAGCCTCTGCTTAAAAACCTCCAAAGAAGGAGAGTCCACCACCCTCTGTGGCAGCATATTCCATTGCCAAACAGCTCTAACTGTAATGAAGTTCTTCCTAATGTTCAAATGGAATCTCTTCTTCCTGTAGTTTGAAACCATTGCCCCGAGTCCTAGTCTCTGAAGCCATGGAAAACAAACCTGTTCCCTCTTCAATGTGACATCCTTTCAAATATTTAAACATAGCTATCATATCCCCTCTCAGTCTTCTGTTAGAGAGGCTAAACACTCCCAGTTCCCTAAGCCGTTCCTCATAACACATTTCCTCAAGACCCTCAACCATCCTGGTAGCCCTCCTCTGCTCGAGGTTGTCAACATCCTTTTTAAATTGAGGCGCACTCTGTATGTTTTCCCTCTCTTTTCCTTCTGTTAGTTTCTGAGCTCCACCACAACTGTTTCAAGGAATTCATACTTAAGTGCATTAGCTGGAAGCTGAATCATGGCAACTGGACTTCTTTTTCTTGAGAGATTGAAACATTTCAATACTAAGCCAAGCAGCTTTGTCAGTCTGAGGAAAGTTAGTGGCAAGTCCTCCAATTTATCGTTCACCTTGGTTTCACATCACTCTGGTCTGAATAGGCTCATAAGTTGGACCATGGTCTGAATAAGCTAATGGCCCAAATAGGCTTGTAGGTGGACAATGGTCTGAATGGGCTCATTAGATGAACAATGGCCTAGGGTGCATGAGAGTCCCATCTATGCAACCCTTCCCAACACCCATTAATTATGGGTCATTTGCTGTGGCCTTGCTGGTGGAGGTGTGAAGTGCTTCTGATTTGTTTATATTCAGACCAGGGTGATGTGAAATCAAGGTGAACTATAAATTGTACATCTTGCCTGTAGCTTTCCTCAGACTGACAAAGGTATTTGGATGAGTAGCAAAATGTTTTGATCTCTCAAGAAAAGACATCCAGTGGCCATGACTCAGCTTCCAGATAACCTCACCTGGATGACTGAGAATCTTCACAGACTTCAGTACTTTAGATCTCTGGATTCCACAAATACCAGATATTTGGCACCATGTTCCAAATCAATACAAAGATACAGTGGTACCTCTTAAGACAAAGGTCATCAGGAGAGGCCTTTCCATCCCACCATCTTCACAGGGGTGTCTCAGAAGAAAACATGAAAGGGCCTTCTCTTTTCCTGCTCCCAGACTTTGGAACTCCCTTTTACTGCAGGCCAGGACTGCCCCATCTCTGCTGTCTTTCAAGAAGCAGGCAAAGACCTTCTTCTGGCAAGCCTTCCCTGAATGAGGGACTACCTACTTTGTGACTATATATGGATTACCATACATGATGGCATTGACTGATTTCATAAGAACACTAGTGTTTTCCATGTTGCTTTTCACCCCTCATAATGGATTTTTCTTTTCTTCTTGTGTGCTCTTTATAGCTCTAATGTTACCTTTTAATGTTCTAAGATGCCTCTTCAAACTCCCTGTTCTTAACTTGAATATGTCTTAAATGTTCTGGACTGTATATTGCCCCTCATTATTGTAAGCCACGTTGGGTCCTTTTCCAAGGAGAAAGGTGGGGTAAAGATATTCTAAATAAATAAATAAATAAATAAATAAATAAATAAATGCCTCGTAAGACAAAAAACTTGTAGGTAGAAAATTTTTTTTCCAGGAATAGGCATGCTTTGCACGAGAAAAAAAAATTCCTATGGGATGTTTTGCAAGATAAAAAACCATTTTGCATGTACCCAGGGGGATAAAAACCAGGTTTTTTCCCTTTATTCTAGCCTCCGGAAGGGATTAATCCCTTCCCAATGCAGTCCTATGGGCAATCATGTTTTGTAAGACAAAATTTTCGTAAAATGAAGCAACCCATAGCCTCCAGAATGCCCATTTTCAAGGCATTCCTATGGGAAACCATATTTTGCCAGACAAAATTTTCTTAAAACAAATTGACCCATAGAATGAATTAAATTTGTTTTAAGTGCTACCACTGTACCTGCATGGGTTTGTAACACAACCCTGTTGCTAGAGTTGATGTTCTTTATGCCTTTTGGAGAGGGTAGCCGTGTTAGTCTTTTCAAGGATTCCAGGCAAAATCAAAGAAAACAAACAAACAAACAAAAGACATAAAACATGTGGCACCTTAAAGACTAACTTTCATATTTTAATGTAATGTTTTGTGGGCTACACGTTCATTTCTTCAGATATATAGCAGCAGAATGAGGTGTGCAAAATAGTATGTGATGGGATATATATTTCATTCCAAATATTCATCGCTTGTACTTGCATGTATTTGGTATAAAATGTATATCCTAGGCCACGAAATGTTACATTAAAATATGAAAGTCTTGTAAGGTGCTACATGTTTTGTTTCTTTTGTTTAGTTTTGTTTTTCTTTGATTTTGCCTGGAATTCTTTATGCTTGTGTCTGATCTCTGAAATTTTTATGTAACAGAACGAGATTCTGAAGATTGTAGGGGTTTTTTTTTTTTTGGCAATTTGCATTCACAAATGAAATTTAAAAAAAAAACTGGGCAACCAGTGTTAATAGAAATGTATGACTTGCAGAAATGTTATGCGTTTTAAAAGAGACAAGAAGTTACCTACTTGATTAGGACAATAGAGGGAGCTCTTGGTTAAAATAATAAACACAAATGTTAATTAACCCAGAGGAGTTGAGAAACCAGCAGAGCATATTTTTTCCACAGAAGAATATTTACCAACTTGCAAATTGTCACTTGACTAATGCATCATTTGATTTTAGACTACTTTAACCAAATCCTATATTATCAACACTTCATAAAAACATTGTTATTTGAAATCTCAAGGTATGAGAAACAATTTTTTTCAGTTAAGGTGAACAAAATTACCACTGAGAGTTGCAAAGAATGGATATTAACAGTTCAAAATCAGACACAAAGGTGCCCCCCCCATTTAAAAAACCCTGCCCCTTCTGAATTTAAATGTTCACATATTCAAAGCCTGTATCTTATTGGTAAATCCAACTATAGTCATTTTTGAATCCATGGGGTTTCTGAGAATTATCACTTACCACCCACTAGCTGAAGGAGTGGATATATAAACGTGACAATGATCAGGGCCTTGCCCAAATCAGTTCTTCAGCCTTCTCTCACTGGTACCATCTATGGAAAAACAATCACTCAAGGGCACATTATTTACATTCACTCACTATTCCCTCCTTGATAACAGCCTTTACTGAACTCCCCTTCCAAACTATGCCAACGGCTGTTTTGGATGGAAGGTACAGTAAGGTACCCAGACACCTAAGACTTTGTATCTTGTGGTGCAGGTGAGATAGAGGATGTGGCTCACTATTAAATTGCCACCTCGACCATAACCCAAGAGCCAACCTTCTAGGAAACATCTTGGCCCCTTTGCAGGCGGAGAGTCCCTTGGTTAAAGTGGGTAGGCTGCTTTCAGACTGTGACCCTTACATCACCTATAGAGTTGCTAGGTTTGCCAAAGCTGCTAGAAAAATTCGTGCCAACTTTGAGAGTACAATTGCAGTGAGCTGTGTAGGGGACTCCCTGATATGAGGTGGTATCAGTGCTCTCTTCTACCCCCTCCTCTCTGGCAAGAGATATCAAGAGATCCCTATTCATATGGCTTCCTTCCCCCCCTTTCTTTTTCTTTTTAATGCCATGATTGTTTTATCTATTTATCTTTTCGGTAATCTTTGATTGTGATGGCTTGTAGCTAAGACAATAAACTTTATATTGATTGACTTACCACCCACTAGTTAATTTAAGAGGTGTACTGAATCAAAAAGTGTCATGTTTCTAATCTAGTCTGATGAATGAATACCTGCAAGTGTGTCCTGTTAAGTTCAGTGGTCTTTAAGCTTCATGCCTTTAAGAACGTATGTGAAAATAAGCACCAGTGAGGTTAAAGAACAGACATATAATAATAAAGCTCATGAGTTATCAAATCATTTTTGACTTATGGCAAGTCTGCAACCCTTTTCAGGGTTTTCCAGGTACTCAGATGGACATAAGAACATAAGAAGGGCCATGCTGGATCAGGCCAAAAGCCCATCTAGACCGGCTTCCTGTATCTCACAGTGGCCCCACCAGATGCGTATGGGAGCGCACAAGACTAGATATCTGTCTCCCGGTACCACTCCCCTGCATCTGGCCCTTGAAGTACCCCGGTTTTAAGCCTGGAGATTACACATCCCCATCATGGTTTGTAACCTGTGATGGACTTTGCCTCCAGGAATCTGTTAAGTTCACCATTCCTTTCTTTTGGGAGACACCCAGGGTCTGTGCATTTTGCCTAAAGCCATCCAGGCTGTCTCTATGTTCAGGGGGCACAGTGTGGAATTGAACTCCTGACCTCTGGCTTTAGAGCCAGAAAGCTAAGCCACCAAGCTATCCAGCCTGCATATAATATAATAGAGGTGGAAAATCTTCTTTTGATGAAGCATTCCCCTATGAATGGCACCTATCTTTTATTTTTATTTTTATTTTAGAGTATTTTTACCCCACTTTTCTCCTTGGAAAGTGACCCAAGGCAGCTTAGAATAATGAGCGACAATATACAGTTCAGTACAATTAAGAGATAGTCAAGTATTGAGAACAGGGAATTGAGGGACATCTTACAGCAGGCATGTCCAAACATCATCCCTCCTGATGTTTTGGACCACAACTCCCAGAATTCTTAAGCTTAGACTGCCAATGACAAAGGACTGTGGGAGTTGTTGTCCAAACATCTGAAGGCCCGAAGTGTGGACATGCCTGTCTTACACAGTGTCATTGCAATCACACAAGGTTATAAGTGGTTATAAACACAAAGTCGATGTGATTGTGTATGGTAGATTCATATAAAAGACACATAATAGGTAGTCTATCATTCAAGGAAAGCTTGCCTAAAGAGAAATGTCTTTGCCTGTTTCCAGAAAGACATCAGAGATCGGCAGCCCTCGCGTATAGAACCCTCGAGAAATGACAGTTCACCTCTTAAAAATGTCACTGGTATCCACATACTGTATACAGTGGTACCTTGTATAAAGGAATTAATTCATTCCAAATGAAATTATGTTAAGCAAAATTTCCTTTATACAGATTTCCCATAGGAATGCATTGAAAACAGAGTAACCCCTAATTGCAACCATTTTTATGATGTATGGATTTGCCCCATAGGCGATTCTGTTAAGCAAATTTCCCCTATCTCCGGAATTTTTTGTGTTGTACAAATTTTATGTTATTCAAACCGTTTGTTATACAAGGGTCCACTGTAGTTGCTTTCGGGTGGTCCATGTGCCTCCTAGAGAATCGTGGAAGTTGAAGATGGGCCCCACCATATGGATCAGAATCGCCCAGTCCTCCGTTAAGGGAAATCCTTGCTGTTATTTTCAGTTGGGAGATGAATATCCTACATGGTGGTGGAGGTTAGGGTGGTGGCGGAGGAAAGCAGGCAGCAAAACATTGGGGAAGAAGCATCACAGGGTAGAACAGCTTCCCTAGGACTCTTCACAAGCTGGGTGGAAAAACCTTAGTCCCTGTGAAAGTGGAGATTACATGGTTATTCTCAGACATGAGCAAAGAACTCCAGCCTAAATAGTTTTTCTGCTGCAAACTGTTTCTTTTTTAAATAAACATCTTTAATTACAGATCCCGACATGAGTATATTGTGCTACAGGTCACCTTTAATAATAGAACTGAAGAGATGGCAAAGGAGAATTCATGTTGCAGGTCATGCATAGTTACTGTAATCATTCACCTGTTGCAGCTCTCTCTGGAATGTCTGCAGCTCCTTGGATTTCGGGGTTTTGGATTTACACGCCTGCTGGCAACTTCAGTATTCACAAGTGCTGAAATGAAGCAAGGATTAAGATTCCTGGCTAGGGGTCACGGAAGTGGAGGGAGGGAGGGAGACTTTAATACTGCAGACTGTAGAGCTGGGGAAACTGTGGCCAAAACTATGACGTTAAAAGAAGGCTGTGAAGACTTCAAGCCTATTGGATCGAGTCTCTTGCTAGAATAGAAGCCAGAGAGGAAAAAATAATGGAGTAGGAGTTGCAAGGTCTAAGTTGGCCTTTTCAGTGGCTGGCCCGGCTAGTTGGAACAAACTGCCAAGAGATACGCCACCGGCCCCATCCCAAGCTGTATTCAAAAAGGCTGTGAAAACATGGCTATTTAGGGATGCATTCAGCAATTGTTAATGTGTTTTTTTTTGTGCTCCCCGTCTTTGATGTTTTTCTGTTATTATTTGATCATTGCCTCGAGCCAGGCTATTTGTGTTTATTGTTTTTTTGTATTTATGTCTGATTTGATCTTTGTTTTCACATGTTTGGTTTTAGGCAACTGCCCAGAGTTTGCTCTGGGAAATTGGTGCAGTATACAAATAAATAAATAAATAAATAAATAAATAAATAAATAAATAAATAAATAAATAAATATCCCTGCTTGGCCATGGAAATTTATGAGTGTGTATCAGTGTCAGCGGTCAACTTTCCTTTCAACATACTGTCATACTTGTCATATGTTGGAAGCGATCTGAGAGCATGTTACATTAGCACAGTGAAGTGTACCAAATGGAGTATGGTATAAAAGATGGGTAATTGGCATTAAAGAATTTTGAGTTTTATTTGAGTACAGTAAGGAAACTTGGTAGATTCTGGACTTACAGTGTTTTGACAGGAGACCCCCATTCCTGGTTTTTTGTGATATAATTTAGGGTGCCAGTTGGAGAGAGAAAAATGTTGCTACCATGATTAGAAGATTTGAAATGAGAGATCTTTTCTGATGTACCAAATATCACTTCCAGAACTACAGCAGATCCAATTTCTATCATCATTTGGGGAAGGGCATTTGTTTTTAAATAAATCCCACTCAACTTCTCATCAGTTGAGCAAATTATTTTCTGTGCTGGAGTGACCACAGTGGCCCATGTTCAGATTTCCATTAGGACAGACCTGCACAGCTTGACATGTGGAAACTGAGTCATGGCAACTGGACTTCTTTTCTTGTGAGATCGAGATGTTTTGCTACTCATCCAAGTTTCACTACTCATTCAAGTGCTTGGATGAGGAGCAAAACGTTTCAGTCTCAAAAGAAAAGAAATTGGATTGCCATGACTCAACTTCTGAATAACCTCGCCTGGGTGACTGAGATTCTTCAAAGACACCGTTTGATATGATTTGGTCATTAGAGGCTGTTAATCTTATTCAAGCTTTATAAATGGTAGTGCCCTGAACATAGAATCATTGAATCATCATAGCGTTAGAAGGGACCTTGGAGGTCTCCTAGTTTAACCCCCTTCCCAAGGCAGGAAACCTCATGCCATCCTGGACAGATGGCTGTTCAGTCTTTTCTTGAAAACCTCCGGCAATGAGGCACCCACAACATCAGGAGGCAAGCTGTTCTGCTGTTTAATGGCTCTCACTGTCAGGATATTTCTCCATATTTCCAGCTAGGCTCTCTCTCTGATGACTTTCCACCCATTGGTTCTTGTCATAACCCCCAGGCGCAATTGAGCATAAATCAATGTCCTCTTCCCTGTGGCAACCCTTCAGGTATTGGAAGACTACTATCATATGTTTCCTCCGTCTTTTCTTCGTCAGGCTAAACATGCCTAGTTCTTTTAGTCATTCTTCATACAATTTAACCTCCAGTCCCCGTTTCATCTTTTTTGCTCTTCTCTTCACTTGTTCTAGGGTTTCTGTGTCTTGTTTGTATTGTGGTGCCCAGAACTGGACTCCACACCATTCCAAATGTGGCCCCACTAGGGCAGTCAAGGCATTACACTTGAGCAGAGATGATGGAAAATTGTGGTTCCAGCTCATGTGTAGAGCCTACATGCAAGCAGGGACTTTCCATTCAGACCTAGGGCTGAAATGTTGAGTTTAGTAACTGGGGGGGGGGGGTTAGAAGTTCCCTTCTAAATGGGTTCACAGACATTTAGATGCAGGATTGGCATCTTTGAATGAAAGTCTGTAGGACGGCACTTCTTTGATTCACCCTAAAGACCATTCATTCTTTCTGCACTGTTTTGGAAGATTACATAACTCTCCCTAAAAATTGGTTGTTTCAGAACAGGTAAGGGGTGGAAAAGGAGCTGAGATACTTGGTGAAGCCCTGTCTCATTGGTAGAGCACATAGTTTACAAATTGATATTGTTAGTTCTTAGGCCGGCTTACAACAGGCTCATGAAATCAATGCCATTTACCCAATTGTTGACTTCCAGCCACCTATGGATTTATTCTAGTTGACACTAACATTTGTAATTATGCCCCTTTTCTGATACTCTAGATGGCTGACACCAATCATCATACCTAATAATTGGGAAAGTTGTGTGTGTGTGTGTGTGTGTGTGTGTGTGTGTGTGTGTGTGTGTGT
>JAHTLZ010000204.1:11178796-11193720 GCA_023846285.1 Phrynocephalus versicolor | reverse complement strand
GTGTGTGTGTGTGTGTGTGTGTGTGTGTGTGTGTGTGTGTGTGTGTGGACTATAAGCGCTGAGAATTTCCCCAGCCAGTGTGGGCAATGATATGACTTGGTAAATAGTACTGTAGTTTCTTATGTGACACCAGTGACAAATCTGCTGAAGGATCCACCCCATGAATGTTTGGCATGTATTTTGCTTTTTTATTTTTTATATTTAACATTTAACTCCAGAAGTCTAGTCTTTTCATGTGGCCCGAGAAGGACTTTTCCAAAACTTGAGAGCTTGTGTGTTCTTACCAAGAGAGACACAGCAGGTTTTGCCGCTAAACCTTATAGCTCCATGTCTTAGAATAACTGGGCCAAGAATCAGCACTTCTTAGTGCTGACAGCTAGATGAAAGCAACAGAGTCCATGTTAAGTTATTTCTGCATTTTATGCTTTTTCATAGATTGATAGGATCAGGTTTGAACAGTTAACTGGAAACAGAAACTAGAAAGCTCCCCATCCTTGGTTTTGGTTAGGAGAGGGAATCCTGAAAGAAACAGTGGAGCAATCTTTTAATTGCTTTATCAAGCCATCTGAGTAACCTTTTGTGTTTATACTGTTAACCGGAGACAGCCTGGAAAATCTGAGCTGATTTTAACTATGGGGGTTTCCACTTCTACTGGTTTGAGGAACGTCTCCTCAAAAGGTGGCGGTTAAAGAAAGAGGGCTTTTGCTGTTGGCAGTCACATAAGTTATTCTGACCTACCTTTTTTTTTTTACAAGGAATCTTCATGTCAATCATGAGGTCTTGAGCAGTAAGGCAGGGAGAACCTGGGAGTTGTTTGTCTCATGATTCCCACTATCAGCCTAGTTCCTAATTTATTGTATGTATTTGCTACATTAACCCTTTTCACACGGCCCCTAAGATCTGCTGGCCCCTTAAATTCGGACCAGAGATCTTGGGGGTTCGTTGCTGTTCCTCCGTCCCCACCCCTCCGCACTTCCTTGCTCCTGTTTGCGTGAGGGGAGGGAGGGAAAAAAGGGACAAAAGAATAAAGGCTTACCTCCCGGTGGAAGCTGCTCCGAGCCCCGTCACTTTCTGATTCCTTCTCTTAAAGGGGCGGGAGGCAAAAAACAACAACAAATAGAAGCGAGGAGAGCCCGGCACATCCGCATCAAGGAATTTTCACCTCCCAAGAGCAGGTACCTGAAAAGTGCACTGGGTGGCGCTTAGGTGGGCGGGGTCACACTTAATTTCCTGTAAACTCCGGAGCTGGTGGGGAAACATTTTTAAGCTCCGGAGCTGGGAGCCATTTGCAGCGGAGCTCAGGGGTCGTGTATAAAAACGCCCATTGATACCCTGCCATTCTTTCATTGAACTCAAGGCAGCGTACATGGCTGTGGTCCTCCTCATGTTATCCCCTGAATGACCTTGTGAGGTAGACCACATTCAGAGAGACCGACTAGCCTAAGGTCACCCAGTGACTTTGGTGGATAGATGGACATTTGAATCCAGGTCTCATGAACCCTGGTCCGACCCTAACCACCACACAGGCTTTGAAGCCATACGAGTTAAATACCTAGCTGAGATTAGTGCCTAAGTCTGATTAATGTCTATGCTCACCTAGTTTCTAACACATAGACCAAATTCAAATGGGTTTTTAAAATAAATTTAGCAAGCACAGCCAATATCAATATAAGGTTTTGAGTCGTTGTTGTTTTTTTTGGGGGGGGGGAGAAGTGAGAAAGCTTTCTTAACCATTTCCAAAACAAGTTAATGGGAAATTAGGCTATTACTAGTTTTCACTTCCCACAAAGCACTTAAAAGTAAGTCTCACTCTGTCCCATGGGGCTTGCTCACTGCTTAAATAAATTCAGGATTGCAGCCGGAATCACACTGATTCCAGCAGAGAGGTTGATGATATAACTGTGTCATGAACAACTCACTTCAAATGTCATTTTGATGTTTCCCTGATTTAAGTTGGAGGTATTTGTGCTTTAAACTTCAGGGGTGCTGATTAATCCTGTTTTATAAGGAACAGTTAAATCCCTCATTTACAGTGAGGTCTTAGAAAGGATTAAAGAGGTGCCATAATGAGAAATATTTGATTCTTAACAAGGTAACCCCCCTTTTTTGCTTCTTTTCATTTCATATAATGTTGCCTTTTATTTTCTAAAATTGGGATAGTGGTTATTATCAGATATATCCCGGCAACTGTATTATATGTTTGACATAGCTATGCTGGCAGTGGATTCTGGGGAGTTATAATCCAAGGATGAAAAAATAAAAGGTTTCTCCAGGTTTTATATATATTTGGATAATGTAACATTTATGACAATGAAAGAAGACTGGTTTAAACGCAGAAGTTCAGAATGATGCCTTGTTGAAATAAAATGTTTTTAACTGAACTGGTTGAGTCTCAGTGAAGGAGTTCATTTATGTGTGTGAATTTGTGTTTATGTATATGTGTGTGAATATGGTGTTAAATATCTGTACTGTATTCATTTCCTGCAGGTTGTGTGGGCACTCAGATCATACTGATGGGCAGTTAATGTATACTGTACTTGGTATAAATATATTTCCCTCAGGAGAGGGGAAGAAGGCCAGCTCTACCATTAGGTAGAGTGGAGCTGTCATCACATGGGCATATTGCTCACATTTTGGACAGCTTATGGCAGTGTTGGCGAACCTATGGCACGGGTTCCAAAGGTGGCACTCGGAGCCCTTTCTGTGGGCACCCAACATTGCCCCTTCACAGCTACCTGTATTCAGGTTAAATTGCTGTATTGGCACTTTGTGAAGAATTAGTGGGTTTTGAATTGCACTGGCTTATGGCATGGTCTGATGTGAGCTACTGTCTGGTTAATCACACAATGTATGGGCAATACTGCTCTAGCCCAAATCTAGTCTAAGATGGAGCATTATGGTCCAGAAGTAGGTCTATCCTCCCATTCTTTGGAGAGCTACTCTGGGATCCAGTAGTTCCTCAGTGGATAGAAGTGTTGCTTTAATGGAGATTGTTACCAGCAAAGTGTCTCTTTCTGGTGTGAGTAGATGTCCAATTTTCTTGCTGTTGGATCACACCCTGATCATTCGATGGAAAGCAGCCCAGGGTGTCAACTTGTACCATCCTGCTGCTTCATGTGTAGACACAATCCTGTTGCAAGTGTTGTGATAAGTTTAAACTGCTAGTACATCTAGGTTTTGTATGAAGGACAGGGAGGGGTCCATTTTGTATTTTGCAAAATGGCTCATGCTGGTCATGGGGGACCGAGACCCTCATTGTGAACAGTAGGGTCTCCTCCACAGATATATAGGGAAAGGGTGTGTGAGGAGGATCCATTAGGATGAAGATTCCAGCTGTGATGTAGTGCTTCCTTTCACAGGATTGTTAGCTTTTTGAGAGGGATGCTTGAGTAGGGTTGTCATATTTCATGTCTGAATAAACCATCATGTATGCACCAAGACAGTGGTTATGTTACATGTGAATATTCTCAATATAGAAGGTATTCTGTTGTATATTGCCACAACTGAATAGAACAAATCAACTGGTTTAAAAGTAAATACAGCTGTCATTTTCTTCCAGTGGGAGTTCCTATAACCCAGGCATGTCTAAACTTCGGCCCTCCAGATGTTTTAGACTACAGTTCCAATAGTCCTTTGCCATTGGCAATCTAAGCTTAGAATTCTGGGAGTTGTGGCCCAAAACATCTGGAGGGCCGAAGTTTGGACATGCCTGCTATAACCAGTTTGTTGACTGTAAGTCTGGATTGGGCCTACAGCTGCTCATTATTATCTGTGAAAAGCAGGGCTGTTTTAACAACTTTGGACCTTTTTGTTTACAGTAATACTCTTCCAAAGATACAAAAAACATTTCTTTCACTTTCTTTGTGTATGTTTTATAAACCTTTGTGTGCAAAACTATAAAATTAAATATGACAGTTCAGTTCCTGGTAGCCTTGTAGTTCAGTCTCTGGTTCTTTTTGGCTTTGTTCTCCTTCTGATTTTGCTGCTGACTCATTTTTGTATCCTGAGCGGAACTTGCTTGAGATTCATAATGCCTCAGTTTCCCATTTGAAAATGTGGAATCCTCCCTTATAAACATTTATTAGAATGCATCAATTGCTGGATATTTGATTCAAGGGTAATTACTGAAAGGATTATTAATGCCTGATAGAACTAATTATTTTATTTTATTCTATTGTTAATTATAAGTACCACCCTTCCTTCTTATTCCTGCAAAAAGAATAAAGCAATTAAAATGTAAATGCAATATGTACACAATTATATGCTTGCAGCATTTCCATCATAATGTGCTGGTTAGATTGGAAATTGTCTTGTGTGTGTTCACTATAGCAGAAGTAATAATAATAATAGCAATAATAAGTAGTGTTACTATTATTACCTTTAAGTAGGCTAAAATGAGGCACTGTAGAATAATTTTTCTCCAGATACCAACCTAGCAAAATACCTATCCTCTTATCTTTGGTGTATATAAACTTAGATGGTCTTAGATTATTACTTAGAGGATGGAAGGTTGGAGGTGGATTCTACCTTGAATGTTCCACCAAGAAAGAAGCAGTTGCTTCTTCTCATATGCTATGAGAAAGACAAAAACAGTTATGTGCTGTTTTCTTCCCGATTAATTAAGGGAGCACAGATCAATCCTTTTAACCACAGAAAGATTATAACAACCACCACCCTCACCACCCCGCATATATTTTTGGGGAGGTAAATTTCAGTCCCTAGTGTCTCCATGTGAAAAAGATCAAGTGATATCAGACTACTCACCTACTGTGATCCAGGAATGGCAGGAGAGATGATTAGATAAGATGAGGTTCTCCTTTGCCTTTCAGATTTTCCTGGGCAACAGCTTTTGGCTCTCTTAGGTCTGCTGTAAGTTGGTTCCAGCTTGATGGTACCGCCACCTTTTCACACGACCCCTAAGATCCGCTGGCCACTTAAATTCGGACCAGAGATCTTAGGGGTTTGTCGCTGTTCCTGCGTTTCCACCCCCTCCGCACTCCT
The DNA here is from genome assembly GCA_023846285.1 of Phrynocephalus versicolor. NCBI lineage: Eukaryota > Metazoa > Chordata > Lepidosauria > Squamata > Agamidae > Phrynocephalus > Phrynocephalus versicolor. Next base: position 11,188,719 of record JAHTLZ010000204.1, on the reverse strand, counting down.
GGCTGCTGGCTGCGTGAGGGGAGGGAGAAAAAAAGGAAGAAGAGAATGCCACTCACCTCTGTTCTGCCGTCCCGGCACTGCATTCAGATCTCTTAAAGGGGTGGGGGGGGGCAAAAAAAGAACAAACAGAAGCAAGGAGAGCCCGGCAGTCACTACGTTATATCCGCATCAGGAATTTTCACCTCCGGAGGGCAGGTACCTGAAAAGTGCGCTGGGACACGCTTAGGTGGGCGTGGTCGCACTTAATTATCTGTAAACTCCGGAGCTGGTGGGGAAACAATTTTAAGCTCCGGAGCTGGGAGCCATTTGTGGCGGAGTTTAGGGGTCATGTACAAATACCTTAAGTCAAATCCTTTCTGAGACATGAAACATGCTGGGTGGTTTTGGACCTGTTACTGAGTGCGATAATCTTGTGCATATCAACTGAGAACCAAGCTCTTCTGACATGTCTGTGGAGATTCACAGTCATCCAAGTGAGTTTATCTGGAAGCTGAGTCATGGTGATTGGACTTCTTTTCTTGAGAGATTGAAACGTTTTGCTGCTTATCCAAACAGCTTTGTCAGTCTGAGGACATGGTGACAGTCTGAGACCAGGGTGACATGAGGTCAAAGTGAACTATAAAATGGAGGACTCGCAGCTAGCTTTCCTCAGACTGATGAAACTGTTTGGACGAGCAGTGAAATGTTTCATTCTCTCAAGAAAAGAATTCCACTTGCTATGACTCAGCTTCCAAACATGCTCTTCTGAGTTCAGTGGGACTTGCTGCCAGGTAATTATCAGTACGGTTGATTGCAGGATCTTTCAGCAAACAGAGCAGCCAAGTACCACCACCACCATCGTCGTCGTCATCATCATCATCATCATCAGAACCACTATGCTTGTTTATTGGTGTGTCTGAGTAATACCTGGGCTCATGCCTTCATTGCAGGTGTGCACAATCATTGGAGTGGAACCCATTTTGCTGCTGTGCGTGATACGACCTACTGAAAAAGAGCCTGTTCTGCTTTGAAAAAGGCATGCTATCTTAAATATTGTAGGGGAAGAGCACAGCAGGGCAAAGCATATAGATGTTGGGCAAAATTATTGATTATGTCTCCTCTTGTCACCCCCATCCCTTCTCCTCTGGTTTTGCCTTAAGCTTGGGAAATATAGTAGGCAGCAGATGTATTCCTACAAGGTGCTTGCTCCTCTGATTCCATATATAAGGCACAAGATATCATCATACTGTGTTCATGCTTATCTAGCGTTAAAGGAGTTTATCAAGTTGGTAGTGCACCAAAGTGTTTAGCATCTCATTCAGAGTTCGTTCTGCAACAGCGCATGGATGTGGAGCAATAGAGAGGCTCTCTGACCTGCTCTCATTAGTTGCAAGGTATCTCATGGGTAAAAATCAGACCTTGTTAGATCTGAATTGCTCTTTCAGTGACAGCATGTGGGAGTTGCTTAATATGTTAAAGAGGATACTTCATCTAGTCTCATTAGTTTCAAGGCTAGTTGGGAGCCTTAATGAGTAAGGGAGGAATCACCTGACAAGAAAATGTTCTCAGCCTTTGTGGGTTGGAGGTTGTTAGTTAGCTCCTGAAAAGAGACCACAATTAGAGAATGGATGGATGGATTCCTCCCTTCCATTTCAGGCAGGGGCTGGTTTTCTCTCTCTCTCTCTGTGTGTGTGTGTGTGTGTGGGTGGGTGGGTGGTGGGGAAACTCTCTAGAGAGTATTTTTGGAGAGCAGGAGCTTTCTCCTCTCCCATCCGTTTGACCATCCACTGTGGTCAGCCCAACCCTCTGCAAGTTGGCCATCAATGGAGGGAGATTGGTATAGCAGATGTCACATCTCCATCTTTTCCATCCAATTAAAGGAATACAGCAGTGATGGCAAACCTTTTAGAGACCAAGTACTCAAACTGTGATTTAAAATCCACTTTTTCTTGCAAAGTGCCAATGCAGCCATTTAACCTGAATACAGGTGGCTGTGAAGGGACAATGTTGGGTGCCCATACAAAGGGCTCCGAGTGCCACCTTTGGCAGCTGTGCCATAGGTTCACCAACACTGGCATACAGGATACAAATGCCACCAAGATCTAATACAGAGAACCACATTGGTATACTTTATCCCGATCTTTAGTAATAAGAATAAAATAACAATACGTAAAATAACAAGTTTTGTTTCCTTATTATGATTCCCAGAACTTGCTCCTTGATGTGACTACCTCAATCTGCCGCATAGTGCAGCCAGCCCTGGATGTTGACAGGACCAAGCCTTTGGATGAAAGTAACAATGCTCATTACATGGCTGTGCTACATCCTCTGTGTGTGTGTGTGTGTGTGTGTGTGTGTGTGTGAAAATATTCTACATAAATAAATAAATAAATAAATAAATAAATAAATAAATAAATAAATAAATAAATAAATAAATAAATAAAAGCCATGTGCTTTAAATCCTCTTACATTCTCCAGCAGGAAACCTATGTTCTGTAATACGTACTAATATATTAAGTATGTTTTGCTAATTTTGCATAAATGAGTTCCCCTTTAAGAGGCATGATTTTGAAAGAATCTGGTCTGTCCTCTTCTTGCTTCACCTGTAACTAAAGTTACCACTACTTTTTCAAAAAATATCCTTGTTCTTTTGGTATAATAGTTGAACCAGTTGACTTGATTCATTCAGGACGGGTAGACTGTGCAGTTCAATATATCTCCTTTTACACATCTGCTGCAGTTTTATCCTGTCTTTGTTGTAAGTGCTCAGACTTGCTAGGAAAAAAAAAGACATTTAAATGGATTAAATGTCAAAACCACTAAAGCCAACAATAATGAATATCAGTAACCATGATTATTTGGGTGTCTGGCCCCCTCACTGGATACTTTTAAGTGATCATTTAAAAACTGGCTCCATAGGCAGGCACTCCCAGTCCTGCTAACACCATGACATTGTAGATGTTTAGCTAAAGCTACCAGTCTCACCATTTTATTTTTATTTTTAATGTATAATATTGTTTGTTTGTTTGTAATTCAGCTGTTCCTGTAATTGTTAATTGTGTTTGTCAAGTTAATATATTTAGTTTGAATTTATTTTACATTTTTATTTTTATTGTCTTGGTTGTTGTCAACCGCCCAGAGAGGCCATTTTGCCAGAGGGGTGGCATAGAAATTAATTAATTAAAGCAATTATACTGGAGAAATAAGAGAGCAGGGGTTAAAATGGGTTGTGAAGCCTGGAACCAGGTGAATATATTATATTTTAGGACAAAGATTAATACAGTGGACCCTTGTATAACAAAGAGTTTGTATAACATAAAATCTGTACAACATAAAAAATTCCAGAGATAGAGGAAATTTGCTTAACAGAATCGCCTATGGGGAGAATCCGTACAACATAAAAATGGGATTACTCCATTTTCAATGCATTTCTATGGGAATTTGTATAAAGGAAAATTTGCTTAACATAATTTCATTGGAATGAATTAATTCCTTTATACAAGGTACCACTGTAATGTGTTCTTTGCATAATGATGTCACAAACTACCCAGAGAGTGCTGTAGAATTATGGGGCAGGATATAAGTTGAAACAGTAATACTGTAACAACAGTGTGGGTGAATCCAGAGGGCAATTTTCCACTTGTGCTTGACCACCCTTGTAGCTTGCTGTATTATATAGTATCAGGTCTTCTCTGGGAACCTGTCAGGACTAAAATCATATTAAGAAAAATTCTCTTTGGAATTCCCAGGTTACTACATTGCAAGTGTCCATAGAACCGTAGTAGACCACTGTGTCTATCTGTGCGTGCCCTGAAAGTTGGCTGCTGGAAGCCCTGGTTGGAAATTCCTCTTCTGCAGCACTCTACATAAATGTCCCTTTGTTTCAGAGGAAATCTGCGTAACAGAGGACCATAGCTTACTGGCACAGCACATGGTTTTCATGCCAGACATTTTAGCTGCAATCATCATCTGTGAGAGGATATCTGGTGGTGGAACCAGCTAACTCTCTTGCCTGAGAGATCTGTTGACAGAGACCATAGACCAGTGATGGCAAACCTTTTAAGGACCTAGTGCCCAAACTGCAATTCAAAACCCACTATTTTTTTTTTTGCAAAGTGCCAATACAGGGTATTTGTACACGACCCCTAAACTCTGCCACAAATGGCTCCCAGCTTAAAATTGTTTCCCCACCAGCTCCGGAGTTTACAGATAATTAAGTGCGACCACGCCTACCTAAGCGCGCCCCAGCGCGCTTTTCAGGCACCTGCTCTCCGGAGGTGAAAATTCCTGATGCGGATATAATGTAGTGACTGCCGGGCTCTCCTTGCTTCTGTTTGTTCTTTTTTTGCCCCCCGCCCCTTTAAGAGATCTGAATACAGTGCCGGGACAGCAGAATGGAGGTGAGCGGCATTCTTTTCTTCCTTTTCTTCTCCCTCCCCTCACGCAGCCAGCAGCCAGGAGTGCGGAGGGGGTGGGAACCCAGGAACAGGACAAACCCCTAAGATCTCTGGTCTGAATTTAAGTGGCCAGCGAATCTTAAGGGTCGCATGAAAAGGCTCACAGTAATTTAACCTGTATACAGGTGGCTATGAAGGGGCGATGTTGGGTGCCCACAGGAAGGGCTCCAAGTGCCACCTTTGGCACTTGTGCCATAGGTTCACCATCACTGGCATAGACACTACTGGGCCTGGCATACAGATCCAGTATCTGTACAATGTTGCATATGTGCATCTCTGCAAAGTTGGGAGCATGCTGTCCGTTTTTAATTTGGTTCTGAAAGTGTAACACCAAAGGAAGATTGAAGATGCAGTTGTATTCATGTTCTACCCCTGGGTTTCCTGTGATCATCTCTTTGGCCACAGTATGAACAGAATGCTGGATTTCATTGTGTGAACAGAATGTGTTCTAGTACTGTACGTATTCTCTTTGTACCTTGGTTAGGTCAGAGAACCTAACTAAGAGATCTACATGATTTCACACCATCATTGTCTTCATAGCCTGCTGGTGACGAGCCTTCTTAATGGGGAGCCTCTTCTCCTCAGCTAAGCTGGTCTTCAAATAGGGGACTTGCAGCTGCTGAGGATGTACTGATAGCATTACCAAACAAAAAAAGACCTACTAAAGTTCCTGCTTTCTGGAAGCTGTAATTCTGTCATGGAGAAAAGAAACATAAGAAACCTTCTTATACTGTTTTTTCAAAGACTTACAGTAGCTCTGTTGCTCCTCACGATGCCCCAATACTTCTATTTTATTTCTGTTCTTTGTACACTAATGTTATACACATTACTTTGTACTTTATACACATTACCCTAATGTTGACTGTTCTGACCAGTGGGGGTATTCCACGAATTACAAAGAGTCTCCTTGCCTAACATCCCTGAGATTCTGGTATTAGGGCTGCCTTTCTAAAATTAAATGTCCATGATTCTTACATCCCAGTTCCTTCACCAACTTTAAATGTCCAGGATTTGTTTGCCAATTTGTAGTAGGAACTTGTTAGAAACTTTGCCCATAAAGTTTATTTAATCCTGCCTGAAAGACAGAATCCTTCCGTTTCTACTACATATTTACCTGCATAATCTGGAGACAAACAAGGGAGCACAAAATGAAGGTTCTGTAATCCTTTGCATCCTCTTGTGCGGCTGTTGTGAAGATGAAACAGTTCTGCCAATGCTGGTGCCGCCCCTGACCTTCTGATCTAGCAGTTCAAGCATAAAATTCTCCTGGAAATCTGTTTCCTATTTGCTGTGGCTCAGATATTTCTCAGGTGCTTATAAGCTAAACTTCATTTATGTTATAAAATTAAAACACACACCTTTAAAAATAGGAGAGCATAACTTGTCAGTTGGAGTAACCATGCACTATGTACAGCTTCCACATTCGTACATTATAAGGATGGAATTGTAGCATGCCCAGTATTGGTTATGATCGACCCTTTGAAAATTTCAGGCACATCATAAAATCAAAGAAAGGCACAGTTGATTCTCTTCCATTCTTTTTCTCAATGTGGCATTGAGTACATTCTGTATCTTGGTTTTAGAGAATATATATTGTATGATACTCAGTCTGAGAATAACCCGAGTCAACTTAATATCTGGCCATGCTATATGGAGGCATCTGGAGAGTTATAATTCAGAAAAAAAATGTTTCCAAGCTCTGGTGAGACTTATACCCCCCAAAAAATGACAGTTTAGATACCAGTGTTGATTTTGGATGGGCAGCATGAATTATATACAGTAGGATCCCCGTATCCACTGATTCATTATCCACTGATTCAGTTATCCACGGTTGGCAGAGGAAAAAATAAATATTTCAACAGCCGCAAAGCAAGCTACTGTCACAAAGAGCAGCTGTAAAGCAAGCTACTGTCATAAAACAGCAGCTGTATAGCAGGAAACCATCACAAACAGCTGCTGTAAAGTAAGTTACTGTTGCAAAACAGCAGCTGTAAAGCAAGTTAGTATCACAAAACAGTTTTGGGGACATTTTGGCGTTCTCTCTTATCCACGGTTTTCATGATCCACAGGAAGGCTTGGAACCAATCCCTAATGGAAACTGGGGTCCTACTTTATTTATTTGCTGCTATCTAAAGCCACACACACACACACACACACACACACACACACACACTTACATAAATCTGTAAATTAGAGAAGTGCTGTGCTCCATATTGTTTTGAAATTAACAATGGGCCATTGTGGGTGGAATGTTGAAGCCGGAAGAATACTGCATAATAGATAATTAGTTAATATCCTTTGTGTCTTAGATGCATCCCAGTGGCTTGTTTTTTTTTTAAACAAACAAGGATCTTCTCTAAGATCCACACCAGTGAAGTTACTTAGTAATGGTCAAGGTGTTTCATTCAATACAGTTTTATTTCTCTGTCTTCAGACTCCTGGGCCATACTAAACAAGGGGCTGTGGCTTCTTTTCCTTTCTGAATGTTTTTAGACATCTAGGTCAGTGAAGGTTTGCATGTGCTTTTGGATATGATTCATTGGCCCTTTGGGAGGAAGGTGACAGTGGCTTGATAAACAAACCATCCTTGTGATTCATGAAACACGATTCTTGTCTGTCTTGTACAGTAGTAGGTAGGTTTGCAGGCCTTCCAACAGGTGAGAGGAGTGCTTCCTGAAGGATCCTGGGAAACTAGTCAAATCCTGAGTGGACCAGGGAAGAGGGGGAAAATATTTTAAATAAATAAATAAATTTCAATAAATCTCCAGTTGTGAGACCTAAGAGGCCCACCAGCGCACCGCATGGGTTATTCACCACTCAGGTGGCTCCTTAGAAATAATAGCAAATTTGGTACAGCATGCAGTTTCATGGTGGATGATAATACCATCTTTCTACTTTTTTTTAAAAAAAATTGAATTTGTCATTTGAAGTTTTATTAGTTGCCTTTATTGTTGTTATTGAACTGAAGAGTTGGAAGGGCATCACTCAAGTCTAGTTCCTATCTAGAAGACACAGTGGGGATTGAACTCTCAGTCTTTGGATCCACAGCTAGTTACCTAAACCACAGAGCTATTCAGCAGTTCGATATCCTGCTTCTCCCTCCAATGGAGTCAACGCCATACACACGGCTCTCTTTCCCTACTCTTTGCCCTGTGAGGGAGGTCAAGCTGAGAGGCAAGGTTGTGTGGGGGTGAACTCACATCTCAAACCCAGCTAACATGGGATCACACTGTGGTCTTTTGAGGCATTTAGGGATTGACCCTTCAGGAAATTAATGTTTCCAAACTCTGTTGAAGCCCACTCTCTCCAAAAATGTTTGTTCTTTTCTTAGGAGAAAGGCAGGGCAAAAATATTTAAAATAAATAAATACATTTCAATAATTTGCCAGATTTTGTGACCTAAGAGTCCTACCACTGCACCACACGGGTTATCGCCACAAAGGCTCTCCTCTTGTTATTATTATTATTTTTTGCTTATACCAACATTATTGCTTCAATCCTATTGCCATCTTTTAACACACAAGCTATCATAAATCAGGGCTGCCTTGTGCGGCTAGTGTGTGTGTGTGTGTGTGTGTGTGTGTGTGTGTGTGTGTGTGTGTGTGTGAGAGAGAGAGAGAGAGAGAGAGAGAGAGAGAGAGAGAGAGAGAGAGAGATTAAGTCACTTCAGACTTATGGTGACTCTCATTAAGGCTTTTAAGATACATGAGATGTTCTAGGACTTCCATCCCTAGTGAATCTCTATGTCTGAGTGGGGAATTTAAATCCAAGTCTCCAAAATTTCTGTCTCATGCTAAGCTTCGCAAGCCTCCATGTGTCATTCACTTTTGCAACAGGGAGATGGTCATAGTGAATGACATACGGTGAATGACATAAGATGGTCTTAGCATCCTATTTTGATTAATCCTTAATTTTCTGTTGCCTTCTGCTCGGTGAGGCCACCGGTCTGGTGTGTTCCATCTTGTTGACAGTGACTGATTGTTGACAGTGTTTCAGGCAGGATCCTTTCACTGCCTACTGGAAGATGTCAGGGATTGACCCTCGGGGATTATTAGACCAACAAAAGGCCTCACCCAGATGAACACGTGTAAGTTTTGGTCAAAATCAGTAATTATATTCATGGGATGTTTTGCTCTGAGTATCACAAGCTCTGAAGATAGATAGCAATAGAAGGCAATGGTCCTCATGGTTTCCTGCAATCTTCCACAGATGTTTCCCTAGCCAAATAGCATGTTTGGCTAGACAAGGTAGGCAACCTGATCCTCTGTTGATGTTTTGGGCTAGGACTCTCATAATTCATGACATTTGGCCATATGGACTAGATGGATGAGTGTCGTAGAACTGGGTTTGGGTGAGGATGTTCTACTCACGGCTTACTTTGGTCTAGTCAAAGGTCAGCATTATGCAAGCTAGAGAGCAGTAAACTAGAAGTGGATTGCTTAAACCCATGAGGCAATCAATATGCTTCCATATGTAGCATCATGGGTTACTAGTGATTGTGTAGCTTTTCTAGGAAGGAATTGCAGTGTTGTGGTGTCCTTGTGTGTTACTCTGAAAAAAGAAAAAGAGATTACAAAATGAGACATGTAGATCTCTTTGGACCTCTGCAATATTTACAAGCCCTTTCCATTAGAAATGTTACCAGATGATATGATACAGTGAATAAAGGATGACTGGGAAGAAAGGTTAAAAGTCTGTCTAAGACTGCTTCCTCTAAAGCCTGGTTCCATCTGGTTTTATGTTAGATTACAACCCTCATAATCTCATCCAATACGAGCAGTAGCTGGTGGAGGTAATGGAGGTTGTAATAAACACATCTGGAAGGTAGGAGGTTCTGTATTTAATCTCCACGTCCATTCAAATATTCAACAAGGCACTGGCCATGGTCTTTGAAGAGCATCTTTTGATTTGCTTAATTTCAATAGACAACATACTGCTCTTCTTTGTTGTTAGTCTGTGGAACTCCCTGCCACAGGATGTGGTGATGGCATCTGGCCTGGATGCCTTCAAAAGGGGATTGGACAGATTCCTGCAGGAAAAGTCCATTACAGGTTACAAACCATGATGGAGATGTGTAATCTCCAGGTTTAAAACCGGGATACTTCAACGGCCAGATGCAGGGGACTGGTATCAGGAGACAGATATCTAGTCTCATGTGCTCCCAGATGCATTTGGTTGGGCCACTGTGAGATACAGGAAGCTGGACTAGATGGGCCTTTGGCCTGTTCCAACATGGCTCTTATGTTCTTATGTTATGTTCTTAACTTCTGGTTCAAACATGCCACCATTATTTCCCATGAATTAGAAGGTGCTGATTCAGTTTTCGGTTCCTAGAATGGTTGGCATTATAAGAATGGGGGCTAATTATAGTTTCATCTGCAGTTCAACAGGAGAGGGCATTTATGTTTCCATTCAATATTTCTCAGGCAGTGTGATGAGTCATTAAATACAAGTTCTGCACAAAATACCCTGATTGCCTAATGACTAG
>JAHTLZ010000204.1:11165491-11177796 GCA_023846285.1 Phrynocephalus versicolor | reverse complement strand
TGTATCCTGATTTGGGGAAAATTGGAGTAAAGGAGCTTTTGTGAAGTTTAAAGGAAAGGCAATTTATGAAAAAACATGAAAGAGATTTATAAAATTATTAATAGTGAAGGGAATATAGAGGGATGATTCTTCCAGGATCTAGCAGCTTGGCTGGATGAATGAATTTGACTGATGATAGATTTTGAATGGATTGAAAACAATTTATTTTCCTGATGAATCTAATCAGAAGACAGTTTGGACATGCAGGTCTCGGAAGCAGAGAGTAGACTTTCTCTTTTGTGAGAGTGTAAAGGTGTGTCATATCCAGGATGTGCTACAGAAATGGGTGTGCTCTTGCTGTATATCATAAATAAATAAATAAATAAATAAATAAATAAATAAATAAATAAATAAATAAATATGAAGCCAAGAGGATCAGATGACTCATATTTATAGTAGGGATTTCTTTTAATGGTTCCTTTAATGGTTTACATGCCTTTATTTTCAGTTTTCTATCAGCTTTGTTTTACCATATGTTATCATAACCTGTGCTTGAAAGAGTTCAATCATTAAGTGATTCCTTGAGATGGAACTTTGGAACCTTCTTATCTTGGTAGATAGTTGGAATACTGAGACTTATTCACTCATCACTGATATACTGTACATGATAGCTTGTCATAGTTAGAAATACATGGATATCTTCTCATTATTAAGTTAGCATCCAGTTCATTCAGGAAGGAAGGAATTTGTTTTCCTGATGAGGGGTGGTTCCTGAATTATTTTCGCTGTCTTGGATTTAATTTGATTCAGTCTGGCATGCTACGGTGGCTAAGAGTGATTTGGAAATGATGCTGTTTAACTGCCACTCGGAAATAATGCATTAGAATAATAAAAATAATGGATTTGGAAGGGGGCTGACAATGCATTGAGCCAACCCCCCTGCTCAATGCAGAAATCCAAATTGAAATACTGTATATCAGACAGATGGCTGTCTATCATGTTGCTTTTCAAATACAGTGGTACCTCGCAAGATGAAATTAATTTGTTTTATGGGTCACTTCTTTTTACGAAAATCCCGTCTTGCAAAGCATGGTTTCCCATGCATTGAAAACCAATTAATCCATTCTGGAGGTCAGAAAAAGGGCAAAAAAGGGGGAACGGATTACATTGGTTTTCAATGCATTCCTATGGGAATGCTGTCACAACGCCATGAAAGACGGGAACAGCCTTTTCCGCTCTTTGGTGGTGTTGGGTTTTTGACAGCTCCTGATTGCAAGAAGCGATGGGGGTGGATGTCAAAAACCCTCCGCCCCAAAGATGGGAAAGGTCTTTTGTCGTCTTTTGGGGAAGTGGATTTTTGAAAGCCTTCCCCAACCCAGCAGGGGGGGGGGGCGAGCTGATGAGGGGTGTCTCACTTGATCGCCGGCTCTTCCGCTTGCTATGTTGGAGCAGCTTGGATCTGGAACAGGCTTTGGAATCCACACCCCTCGTAGCACCACACAGAAGGGTCTGTTGGCGCGGGATATTCGTAATCCTTGAATTGCGAAAAGGCTTTGGGCTGCTTTGATGCCGGTGCCTCTTTGCGATCCATGCTCCCCCTCCCTCAGGCTTCCCAGCACTATAGGAGATCCAGGTCTACTGTACGGAATTCCAGGGTCTCAGCCCCTGGAACCGGGTTGATTTACGGCCTCATCAGCTCTCCCCTGCAAAACAACCGCAGCGGATCCATTGCAGGAGCCAAGATACTTTCAGAAAACCCTGTGGGTCCGTGATTAGCTCTCCAACCTTTCTGTTGCGGAGAGCTCCAAATTTAATCAGGCACTTCCACTTGAATAATAATTAAGGCATTTACGTATTTAATAGGAATTGCATAGGAATATTCCCCTTATTAAAAAAATAAGAACAATGAATCCTTCCCTAAACTTAGCTATGAGGCAGAAAGTCATGTTATCTGATTCGTAAACTACATTGCTAAGAGTTAGTCCATTAGCCCAATTTGCAAGTATAAAATCTATTAAAAAAAACCTCCCATCTTCTCCCTCTCACAGACTGCTCCCAGCATAGGAAAACAGTCACATGTTGAATCTTGGACCAATCAGGCTTCACTTGCTTCTGGCTGAAATGTGACTCTGACCGATGTTTACATATGCACTGAGATAAGCATTTCTAATGAAGCTAAATAGCTTCTAATGAAGCTAAATTGCAGTTTTATATGAGCACTGTTCACATTTGGCCTAGAGAAAGGCTTCCCTACTTCTAAAATCCCTTACATCTACCTTCTGCAGGGTCTCCCTATGGTGCTGGGAAGCCTGAGGGAGAGGGCCCTTGGATCACAAAGAGGCAACGGCAGCAAATCAACCAAAAGCCTTTTTGCGACCGAAGTCCAGGCTTTTGAATTTCCCGCGCTAACAGCTCCCTCTTTGCATGGTCCAATGAGGGGGACATTCCAAAGCCTGGTCCCTAATCCTGGCTGCCCCAATGCAGGAGGGGGATGAGCGGGTGAGTCACCCCTCGCCTGCTCACCCCCCCTTTGGGAAAGCCAGCAAAAGCCCTTTATCAAAGACGGGAAGGGGCTTTTGCTGTCATTTGGGGGAGGGCACCTAAAGTGCTTTCAAAAACCCACCAACTCCAAAGATGGGAAAAGGCTTTTGATTGAGGGGTTTCCCCCTCCCCAACCCAGCAAAGAGGGGAAGCTTCCCCCCCCCTGGTTTAATGGGTTGGGGGAAAGCCCCCTCAATCAACCTGCAGCCAAAGGGTGCTCCTGTAGACCTGGAGCTGTCAAAATCAGCTGGGTGTCGGGCTGCAAGGAAAACCTTCAGTCCCTCCTTTTTTTGGTCCTATGAGTTTTTCGTTTTATGGGGCATTTGTCTTAAGAGGTATTACTATTACTGTAGTTATTTTTGTATCAATAGAAGAAGCAGCTACATCTAGTCATTTAAAACAATGTTCTGCAACTCACATCAAAGCATCATTCCTAGAAGGTTCAACACATCAATTTACTTCTCTGTCTCTTAATTCAAAGTCATGGTTTTTAATTTTAATTTTAATTTAATATTTATACTCTATCCAGGCTTTGCTCCCATCTTTTTTTTAATGGAGAGGTAAAATACTGCCCTGTTTTGCAATGTCTAACACAGCACTTTTTGAATACTTGATAATGTTACATACAGTATATGCAAAGGGGGTTGTGGCAATAGTTCCTCTGATGAGTTGGCTCCTTTGCAGTCTGATTGCTAGTAATACTTTGGCTGGGTTGCACAAATTGACAAGAAAACTCTGGGAGCACCTCCTTGAGAATCCCACCAAGAAGAGAAACCAGAATGTGCTTGTTAGTGAAAAGTGCCAAATACAGTGAGATGTTAATATGGCAGGAGAAAGCTTTGATGGCAGAAGGAACGGGAATGACTGTGGCAATGAAAAACCTTCAAGGGTAAACATAACCGTCTCCCTTGATATCCCCTCACCTTAATGAGCACAGAAGAGCCATTTGTTGTTAGTCTGCAACAACAACCCACAACCGCTACTCAGTGAGGAAGGAATGACAAAAACATCTGGATGGCCAGGGTTGCCTCTCCCTGCCCATAGGTTTCATCAAGAGGCTTAACAGATCATACCAAACACTTTTATAATCAAAGCCCAGGACACAACAAGTGAGATGTTAGATTGTGACATATTTGACATGGATGGTGATCACCAGACATTTCAGTCTTCACAATATGATAATGGCTGTTTTGCTGGCACTAGTGAGGGTCATGAACTGTTGATTTGGCCATTTGTGCCAGTTCATTTAGCAGCCAAACAGATGTTCAGTCCTCCAAGCCTCACCTGGTGGTGCCCAATCAGAGGCATAGCCTAGAGCAGGTGTGTGGGAACCTTTCTCCAGAGTATGCTTTTGGGGGAAGTTTCAGTGTAGTGCACACACTCTTGACTTTTGCCAACATGTTATATCTGGAGGGAAGTGACCTTCTATTTCCTCTGACCTTTGCTTTGGGGCAGGGCTAAAGGGTACCTGCCTCCTTTTAGAACCAATTTTTCATAAATGTTCCAATCTCAGATGAATAAAACAAGCCTTCTGGAGAAGACACGGGTCAGTCTTTGTCTACAAGTCTGTGCAGCGTTTTCTTCCCAACTGGCTGAGAAAAAAGCATCTTGTCTTTGTCTGTTTATTTCTGTAATCAAGATCAATTTGCTTTGAAACTTTCCAGCAAATTCCCACTTGGAAGCAGGATGGGGAACCTGGGAATTGCCTCTGAGTGGTTGCCTGCTGATGGAGGTATGGTTTGGGATTGGCAAATGTTTGGCCACTAAATGAACCAGCACAAATCACCAAAATGGCAGTTTGTGTCTGCCTCTTCAGCTAGATATCATTTTGGAGGTTGTTTAAACTGTGACTGTGTACATTTTCAGCCGGTGCCTGGTGAATGTGTAGCAAGTTATCATGACTGATTTCCTGGAAGTGACGAAGCTGTGTTTTTTTCCACCCTGACTTCAAATTATCCTTTACCTTTGCCATTTATAAAACAATAAAGCTGTCCGATGAAAATGAAAGATTGTCAGGAAAACATTGACTTGTGTGGCCTGGAAAGCTGAGCTGTTGTTGACTTTAGCTGCTGTTCGCAGGTGAACCATACCAACATCCTCTTTTCTTTGATTCAGCAGCTTGTTGAGTAAGAAATGAGCAATTGGATTGCATTGATATATATTCAGCAATGGACTGTGGGAAATCCTTTGTTTGATCAGGAGTGGAAACTCCCTTTGGAGCTGCAGATAGTTCACCTGCAAATGTACTAATTCTCTTTTCCAGTAGCTTTGAATTACTTCTCCCTCCTTTTTATGACTTCTCCATCTGGCCCTTCATTGTCTCTCACTATTAACCAACACCCAACTCAACTCTTTTTAAACAATGATGTCATTATTTGTTTTAGATGTAATGGAAACAAAACAAAGTTCCTCTTTTTTCTAATGCCATGTTTCAAAATGAAGATAGTCAAGACAGACGTTGAAGGTAGAAATTGCCATTGTCATCATGGTAGCTTTTTTATTATACAAAAGCAAGGGTGGGTAATGCCCTTTTATTAGACTTCCTTAGATTGTCAGAAAGATGAATTGGTGGGTCAAGCCTAACTATCTTTGAGGTTGTCTTTGGGTGCATCACGAGAAAGTAGGAGTCTCTGGAAAAAGCAATGCTGGGAAAGGTGGAAAGGCGAAAGAAGACCAGACATGAGATGGATTGACTCCCTAAAGGAAATATTTTTTCACCCACCGCCTTGTTAGTCTGTGGAACTCCCTGCCACAGGATGTGGTGATGGCATCTGGCCTGGATGCCTTCAAAAGGGGATTGGACAGATTCCTGCAGGAAAAGTCCATTACAGGTTATAAACCATGATGGAGATGTGTAATCTCTAGGCTTAAAACTGGGGTACTCAAAGACCAGATGCAGAGGAGTGGTATCAGGAGACAGATATCTAGTCTCGTGCTCTCCCAGAGGCATTTGGTGGGGTCACTGTGCGATACAGGAAGCTGGACTAGATGGGCCTTTTGGCGTGATCCATCATGGCTCTTCTTATGTTCTTATGAAGTCACAGGCTTGAGTTTAAACAAGTTGAGCAGGGTATTTGAGGAGCACTCATTCATAGGGTTGCCATAAGTTGAAACTGACTTGATGGCCGATAACAACAGACTACTAGAATGCAACAAGCAGACCTTGACTTTCAAGTTTTGTAGGACTCATAATCAGGCCGAGCAATGCAGAACTGGATTAAGATTCCTCACATCGTGGCCCCTTGTAGGGGCCAGGCTCCCTTGCTTAAAGCACGTTCCCAAATGGAGTCGGAGGCTTTGTAGGACCAGCTTGAGGCAACAGGTTTCAGCCCAGATAATGCACATTTAATTATCCTTCACAATCTTGATGAGAAAAGAGCTGCAAATCATTCAGCATGCTTTTTCTCTGATTGCCTTGTATAGGTGCATGTTACTTCTTTTTGGCTGGAAAGAGAGGCAGGCAGTAGAAATGTGGCAAATCTCTTATCAGAGATGTTTGAGCTAAACTTTAGTTTACACACCAGGTAAGACACATTTCCATTGCAGTCAAATTGAAAGCATTCTCTAGCATCTGGAGGATATCTTCAGTTTGCTAAAACCCCTCATAGATGACAGTAAGAAAAAGTACAGCTGCGTCATCAAAGCAGGACTAGGTAATTCTTTAATTTTATGACCACCAAAATATCATATCAACTGTTGTATGTTTATTATATTTTAGTGGTCCAATAAAGTGATTACCAACATCTGTTTTTGGTTTGTTGCACTACTGATAATAGCTACGTGCTTTCAAGTTGACTTAATAACAACCTTTTCCAGGGTTTTTGAGGTACAGAGTATTCAGGGATGGTCTACCATTGCTTTGTTTGGACGCGCAAGCATGTGTCTGTGCTTTGAGATCATGCAGCTTGACAAAGATCACTACATATGCTGTTTTTTTTTTCCTTCTGGGAAGCACACTGAAAAATTGAACGAGTAAGTAAATACACTCCTTGCGTGGATTTAGTCATCACCATGTCCTGTGATTTGTGAGTTGCATAAGTTCATTTTCTTTTTTTTTCTTTTTTTTTAACATCCTATCCCATGGAACAATGTGAGGAGTTTCTAGTAAAACTGCTCAAAACTACAGCAAACCATATAAAATAAGAACAATAAAAAGGTAAAGGTTCCCCTCGCGCATGCATGCTAGTTGCGTCCGACTCTAGGGGCGGTGCTCATCTCCGTTTTCAAGCCAAAGAGTCAGTGTTGCGCAAGTCCATGGCCACGTGGCCGGCATGGCTGAATGCATTTCTGCACAGGGAACACTGTTTACCTTCCCGCTTTTTACGGTGGTACCTATTTATCTACTTGCATTTACATCCTTTCGAACTGCTAGGTTGGCAGGAGCTGAGGTTAACAGCGGGAGCTCGCTCTGCTGCGTTGGCACCCAGGATTCAAGCTGCCAAGCTGCCAACTTTGCAGCTGACAGTTTCAGCACTCTAGCCTGCTGAGCCACCACACAAAACACCCTACAAAAGTTTGGATGCCGAAGTAATTTATAACAAGTTGCCATTCTAAATGCAAAGGTCAGAGCCAAACTGGTCATGCTCAGTTAAAATCAAGGTGTGGATTTAACCAAGCATATATTCTGAATGTATGCAGGGATGGTGTACACTAGTCTCTTCAAACCAGTAGGACTCCAGGTGTTGCTGGACAACATCTCCTAGAATCTATCACCATGGACCATGTCTTCTAGAGCTTCTGAGTGATGCAGTCAAAAAACCATCTAGCCTATGGGTGGGCAACCTGTAGGTCTCCGGGTGTTGCTGACCCGTAGCTTCTATTGGCTCTAGTCTGCATAGGTGATGGTGAGGGACGGTGCAGGCTGTAGTTCCTTAGCATAATGGAAAGGTGGCATAATTTGTTCACCGTGGTGAGGGTGGGATGATTATTCATGGACTTGGAAGGCAAATAGTTCAGAAAAACCTTCCTTCCACGTGTATAATCACCCGCTTGGAGTCATGGCGGGAAGGAGAAGAGGATGATGGGTGGAATGAATTGGAACGATGCAAGGACTGCTGATTGGATTGGAATTTGGGAGAGAAGCTGCTCCCAGATGCAGATGTAGCTTCTTGTGGGATAGTCCAATGTCAGAACACCTTCCTCAGCGGAAGCATTTATTATATAACAATTCAGAGTGGAAGATTTGCAAAACACATCCCGATAGAAATCACACTTGAATTTGCAGTGGCAACACTGGAGAGTTGCACAAGGGGAAGAGGATTAACAAGAGGGAGGAACCAGTCTTAATGGATAGAAGAACTGGTTCCAGTGACCCAGAACAATATTAGAACCAAATTATGGCGATAGTGCAGGTGTTAAGCGACACTTCCCTGTGGTATCCATCAAAAGATCATTATGGTTGCATTATGTCATGAATGTAATAAATAAATACACACACCCTATAATATAACTTGGTTCCAATGGCTGCAGTCAAATGACAGATTGGTCAGAAACTAAGGTGTTTGTCAATAATAAGTAGTAAAGGTGTTGATGGGAACTAAATTAAAGCAATAAAAGGCCGTTGCTCTACAGTTCTGGCTTCCTGTTCCTATTATATTTTTGTAAGCATAGCTGCCGTGTATGCCAAAAGGGCTGGAGAAGAGTGACGTAGCCCACTATGTTTTCTAGTGAGGCATCTTGACTGCATCTGGAATCTAAAAGGAGTGGGGAAATAGGCTAGGTCAGTGGTGGCAAACCTTTGGCACTACCGATGTTTTGGACCACAGCTCCCTGAATTCCGAGCCTAGATTGCCAGTGACAAAGGATTGTTGGAGTTGTGGTACAAAATATCTGGAGTGCCAAAGGTTCGCCACCACTGGGCTAGGGCAAAGTATGCTTCATTTATAAAACTTGATTTCCAGTCTGATTTCCAGCCTGGAGGTGATCATGACTACTTAAAAGTCCACGAGATTTGGTGGAAGTGGGGAAGGGAAGGATGGAGGATTACAGTCCTTAGGCAGACCCTTGGTTTCAGCGGGTCTATAACTAATTTTAAGCAAGGGGAAAACCCCCCACTTTTAGCTGACGGGACGTAGAAGCTTGATTAAAAATGGTCTGGGGACCATATGTAGTCCAAAATTACAGTTTCGCAACCCCGTGGTTCTCTCCTTGGCTTACTTCTGTATATAAGACGACCCTCAAATTTTAGTCTTACAGTTTCAGACAAAAATGTAGTCTTATACACACACAAATACTGGATGTCTTCGCCTCCATTTTTTTCTCCTACTGAACTGATCAGTCATGTTGGGAACTGGTGTACATGCTGGAGAGTTGGACTGGGGTTTGGGAGCCTTGAGCCTTGAGAATAGAACTGTGAAGCTGCAGGGGATTCATTGAGCCAAATCCTCTACTAAGGCAGGAAATCTGCAGTTCAACCTTCCCTGATGTGTGGTCATCAATGTCTGCTTAACAACCTCAGTGAAGGAATACCTACCACCCTCTGGGGTATCCCATTCCACTGTCAGACCTCTCTTAGGGTTAAGAAATTCTTTCTCTGCTTTGACCGAAATCTCCTGCCTTCTAATTTGAATCATTGTTTTGTGTCTTACCCTCTAAGGCCCGGGGCCCGGATGCAGCCCCCCAAGATCCTGAATCCAGCCCCCTGGACCAGTTGCAACCCCCCCACCTACCCCCTAATTCCCGAGCAAGCCAGCCTCCACAGCTGCTTCTATTGCTGAGGCAATTCAAAGTGGTGGGCTATGTCGCTTCTCCCACTCCCCCCAACTACCACCCAGATGATCAGCATGCTGGCTAGTGTGGCATTCAAAGTGGGAGGGCTACGGTAAGGTCCCCCGCTTCCCCCACCCACCGCCCAGATGGTGTGGGCGCCGGGTACAGCCGAGCGGGGCAATTTAAAACAAGAGGGCTCCATGGCCCTGAGGCCCCACCCCTGCTCCTCCTCCACCCTACCCACCTGCCTTCCTTGTGTGTCTGCTGCCTGTGTTATTGTCGTTGTGAGGAAGGAAGGGGGGCAGGCGGAGGCAGCGCCAGCCAGCCTTCCGAGCCAGAGCAGCCATGGCAGTAGACCGCCCTCCCTTCGTCCCAGCCCTTGCTCTCTCCCTCCTTCACTTGCAGCACACCAAGTTGGGCCGGGCCGGGCCAGTCCAAGAGAGGAGGCAGCTTTCCCTCCGTGGCACAGCGAGGACATGATGGCCAGGGCACACGGCTGGATCTGCGCGCAGTGGCACCAGCCTTGCTGCCTTTGCTGCGGCTGCTGCTCCTCATCCTGACCGACCCGCTGTTTGAAAACTTTGAGGACCCCTGCTCTAGAGCAGTAGAAAATAAGCTTGCTCTGTTTCCCATGTGGCAGCACTTCAAATTCAGTACTTGAAAATGATTGTTCTGTCCAGGCTGCTCATAAATTAGCTCCCGCGACCATTTGTCACAGGTCTTGGCTTTCAGATCTTTTGCCACCCTGGTCACCTTCCTCTGGACATGTTTGAGCATGACAATATTCTTCAAATTCCCACCTGGGTTTGCATCTTAATCTAAATGTAGAAAATTAGTGTGAGACATGATTTAAATTCCTTTGTTGTGAATCCCCACCCCCCAGCCCACCCAGGAAGCTTAGCAAACATAATTTCTTTTAAATCTTTCTGTTGTGGTCATTGTAGCATGCTGGAAATCCTTCTTGCATTTGGGCAGTAAGCTCCTTTCCGAAGAATTTGGGTCTGATTCTGGGCAAAAGTTTCATTTTTCAAATCCGGTTTGTCTGCATTTTTGAAGTGCTAAAAGTACAAAAGAGGTAAAATCACTTCCTATACTTGTTTAATCTATTAATAGCCTAATTGTTCTTTTTTTTAAATTCTTTTTAAAAACTACACAGATTGGTACTTGCATTCTATTTTTTTTCCACGCCTCCCCTGGCATGTGTAAAGACATATCTGAATTGAGCAGATCCCACTGAAATGACTGGGAGACAACACCATAATTTGGCAGACTCGTTGGTCTGCCCTTTGAAACATGTGGATATTGCTGCCCGCTGATATCTCAGATGCTAGAGAGAAGTTGGCTGAATAATATTACCAGAGTTGATCAATGGGAATTGAGTGCCCTCAACAGCTGCTTGACTACCCCATACATGGTGTTCAGCAAATTAGTAAGAAAGAAAGAATTGAAGGATAAAATGGCAAAATATGAAAAATAATATAACCCCCCCCCCCCAGTTTGCATAACAGCAGATATTCGGTTTATAAGATCGGTGTTATTGTTTTGTCTTAAAACTACAAAGCCACAGCCACAGAAAGGTGCAAAATAGTCCCGGGGTTATGAAATAGTGGTTTGTAGAGGATAGGGCAGAGTAGTGCTGAAGACTTAATTTTGCCCCATGAATGAGGGAGCCAATGGGATGGCCCTGCATACACAAGCATGCATACACACATGCACAGAGAAATGTGGAAGTGTTAAAAACCAGAAATTGAAACAGTCAACTTAATGGGAACCGGGGAGATCTTCTTGTTTAGCGACAGCAGAGTCAGAAACTTGTCTTTTTTTATTTATCCCAGATTGTCCAGTGATAAATCAGGTTTCTTTCTGCTCACCTCATGTACAGAAGATGCAGAATCCAGCATTTCCTTGGTGTAGAATTTGGATTCTGCCTGTGAGAATCTCCCTCACCCACCCCACTAGGCCTTGTATGCTAAAAAATGCATCTGGGAAATACTAGGTAAGTGGCGTGAAAGTATAAGGATGTATGCTCAGTGTGGGTGGGAGGAAGTTTAGTTGTTTCACTGCACTTTGTCAAATGGAGATATTTTTGTTTGTGGCTTTCTGGGGTAAGAGCCTAGGCCACTTCTGCTGTGTACCCTGAGCGAGTGCAGAAATGACTAAGACGACTAAGCAGCCTGCATACACTAGGTGACACAGAACACCGTAACACGTTTTCTTTTTGACACATTTCCTATTTTTCAACACTTTTGAGACAAAGATGTTGAGAGATGTTTAGATTGTAGAAGACAATAGAGCAGATTTGGGCAAAATGTGGCCTGTTGGCCTCATGGATCTTACAAGGGCCCAAATGTGGCCCTTGGATCCTTGGTAGGCCCTTAGCTCCCTCATTCAACATTTTTAGCGTGTGTTTGTTTTTAAATTAGCTCAAAGATCCACCCTCATTTACTCCACTATTGTTGTCAAAAGATTCAACAATAGGGGTTAGTGGCTCCAGTTGCCCTGTTAAAACACAGGCCTGGTGGTTTGTGCTTGTGACGAGCAGGCCGAGGGATAGAAAATTGGAAGGCCATACAATGTCTGCCTTATCTGTGTGAGAAAGGAATTTCCAGTACCTCCGCTCACTCTTTACTACAGAGCTGATAAACAAAGAATGATTTCTGTTGGGAACAAAGGAAGGAAAGAGAAAAATAACTTTTGAAGAAGTTACTCTCTTCTAGTTTGGGGTGATAAGACTTCTGATTGGAGAATCTCTTCAAAGAGTCTAGATCAGTGATGGCAAACATTTTAGAGACTGAGTGCCCAAATTGCGAGTCAAAACCCAATAATTTTTCATAAAGTGCCAATACAGCATATTTAACCTGAATACCAGTGGCTGTGAAGGGGCAATGTTGGGTGCCCAGAGAAAGGGCTCTCAGTGCCACCTTTAGCACCTGTGCCATGGGTTTGCCAACACTGGTCTAGATGGAGAATAATGGATCTACAAGTAAGAGGAAAATTACTTAGTTTTAGCCTCATATCTTTTAGGATACTAAAACATCTGTCCATATGTCTTGTCTCTTAAATCGTTCATATGCACT
>JAHTLZ010000204.1:11145668-11158832 GCA_023846285.1 Phrynocephalus versicolor | reverse complement strand
AATAATAATAATAATAATAATAATAATAATAATAATAATAATAATAATAATAATAATAATAAATCTTAAACATCTACATGGTACCTTGTATAAAGGAATTAATGACATTCTGTTAAGCAAATTTTCCTTTATACAAATTTCCCATAGGAATGCATTGAAAACAATAATCCCTAATTGTGACCATTTTTATGTTGCACAGATTTGCCCCCTAGGTGATTCTGTTAAGCAAATTTCCCTATCTCCGGAATTGTTTATGTTGTATAGATTTTATGTTTTACAAACCATTTGTTATATGAGGGTCCACTGTATTTGGCTTTTATATTTATTTATTTATTTTTGTGCTTATTAACCACCCGATTACCCCCGCCCGCCCTGGAACTCTAGTGTAATTTTGTGTGGAGTCCAGCAGGTGGTAGAGTGTGCCTTCAGAGCATTCTTCTTCACTTGCGTGCGTAATAAACCACTGTCCTGTAGCAATTTTCTCGAGCGTTTGGGACTAGGATACAGGGAATCAATGCAATCCTGTATTACCTGCCTAGCGCTGTTACCTTAGAAATCACCAGGGCAATGCAAACATTGAGCAATGGGGTGATGTAGAGTAAAAAACACGACTGTGTGTTTGAGCTAAACAGAGACGAGAGGTCTAAGGATCAAAACATGCCGCTGTCTTTAAAGGAAAGGGTAGCTGTGCTAATTTATGGCAGCAAAGCCAGCAAAGTGTCTTGTGGCAGTGTGGCACCTTCGAGATGAACACGTTTCATCTGGCTAAACCTTCACAGGCTGTGTCTGATGAAGAGGGTTCCAGTCCATTAAAACTGATGCCAAATGAAATGTATTCATTGTGAAGGTCTTTAATGCAGCTGGTTTTTCTGCTATGGGCATGTAATTCCGGGCAAAGGGGCAGTTTATTTATTCATGTATGTTTGAAGTACATTTCTAGTGCGCAATCAGACCTGGAATTATTATCTCAAAATAGCTGGTTGGCTAAGAATAAAATCACTTTTTTATCTGAAAAATACATTTCAATGCCTTTACCTCAAGTATTAAGAAGGGCCTTTACTAGAGCCAGATTTGAATTGTTGGATTCCATAGTCAAATATGGGTGCTTTCGCCACATTACAAGAGAACCTGTATTTGTGGATCCCCTTCTGTTGAAAATATTTCTCATATTTTCTTCGATTGCCAATTATATGTATCCATCAGGCTTGAATATCTATCGCACTTTTTAGAAAGAACAGTCCATAGGGACCCAATTTACTGATTGTCTTATCGTCTTTCGGGCTCTGATGTGTACATTGTTCACAAAGTTGCCAAGTTTGTAATTAAAGCTGCTGCTTTAAGAATGCAATATGTTGAACAAATTGGAGTATCCTGTAAAGGAGATCTACTTATATGACTTCTGTATATTCTGAATGTGTATTTTAGGGTACCCTACTGGATGGTGTTGCATGTAATTTAATGTATTTTATATTCTGTGTTTTCATTGGTTGATATGGTCATGGGACTAATCAATAAATTTGCTTATATTTCTAGTCCTCATCTGTATGACAAAGAGTTTTAACTAAGCTTGAGTTGATTGGTAAATATTTTTAAACAGTCTGCAAGAAAATACAAGACTTGTGTTTACCTGATAACAGCATGAGACAACTGTATTCAGGACACACCTTGTCTCCTCTCTGTATTTGTTACCCCTTGTCTGGCTGCTGCCCTTGTCCTTCAGGTGTTTGTTTCTCTCAAAGTAGATAAATTGAATACTGGGAAAAAAGAAATTAACTCAACCAAACCCCTTGTGTTCATATAAAGAAATAAACTTACTGTAGCTTTTTCAGGTGCAGTTCATAAGAAGTTGGCATCAAATGCTTCTCTAAATATCTTCTCTAAATGTCTTTAGCAAACTCTGAAAGGTAGACAGGGAAGGAGACAGGCTCAGCTCAATAGTTAGTTGGCTCCAAAGTGGAGATGCCACCACCGAGAAAGGTCCACCTTCTTATTGATGATTGCCTGGCTTCTTTTGGCAAGTATGCCACCTGGAGAAGCCTTGCCAGTGGCACATCTGGCGATGTGGATGGATGATCTCTAGGGGAAAGTGAGGTGACCAAGTTTGCGGATGATACAAAACTCTTCCGGGTGGTAAAAACCAGATAAGATTGTGAAGAGCTCCAGAAGGATCTCTCCAAACTGGGGGAATGGGCTGCGAACTGGCATATGTGTTTCAATGTAGGAAAACAAAAAGTAATGCATATTGGGGCAAAAAACCCAAAACTTTATCTATCAACTCATGGGCTCTGAGCTATCTGAGATGGATCTGGAAAGAGATCTTGGTGTGCTGAAGAACAGCTCAATGAAAGTGTCTACCCATTGTGTGACAGTGGTGAAGAAGGCCAATTCCATGCTAGGGATTATCAAAAAGGGGATTGAAAATAAAACAGCCAACATTATAATGCCATTGTAAAAAACTATAGTAAGGCTGCACCTGGAGTATTGTGTACAGTTCTGGTCACCACATCTCAGAAAAGACATAAAGTAGTAGAACTGGAAAAGGTGTAGAAAAGAGCGACTAAAATGATTACTGGGCTGGGGGACCTCCCTTATGAGGAAAGGCTAAATATTTGGCGCTCTTTAGCTTGGAAAAAAGTGCCTGAGGGGGGAGATGAGTGAGACGTACAAAATAATGCAGGGCATGAGTAAAGTGGATAGAGGGAAGCTCTTCTCCCTCTCACAAAATACTAGAATTATGGGACATCCACACAAATTGAAGGTTGGGAGAGTGAGAACAGACAAAATGTTTTTTTTAACCCAGTTTATTTTTAGTCTGTGGAATCCCCTGCCACAGGATGTGGTGATGGCATCTAGCCTGGATGCCTTCAAAAGGGGATTGGACAGATTCCTGAAGGAAAAGTCCATCACAGGTTACAAACCATGATGGAGCTGTGTAATCTCCAGGCTTAAAACCAGGGTACTTCAAGAGCCAGATGTAGAGGAGCGGTATGAGGAGCGGTATATCTATCTGTTCTTGTGCACTCCCAGACGCATTTGGCGGGGCCACTGTGAGATACAGAAAGCTGGACTAGATGGGCCTTTGGCTTGATCCAGCATGGCTCTTCTTATGTTCTTATGAAAGAGACCCTGCCAGGTAACATGTCCCCAAACCGTGGAGGGCTTTATAGATAAGAACCAAACCCTTCATCTTGACGTGGGATGTCAACTCCTGGGATTAGCAGTGCTTTTAAGGTGCTTATCACGATGCCTGGATGCATTTGAGGAAAGATGTAAATGCACCATGGCAAATTTTCTTGACCCTTTCAGGAAAAAAAATGCCGTGGGACATTGAAACACCCCATGGAGAAGCTGTAAACTACAGCAAGATTTTTTGTTTACTTACATGAGAGCAAAATGACCAGCTCAGCAAAAGTAGCAGAGCACTGCATTAAAAGGGACATTGTTGCAAAATATGCCCTCTTTTTTGCAAAATGCAAAGTTGTTGTTGAAAAGCAATTTCTGTGATTTTTTTTAAAAAATGGAAAAACTCATGAAATGTGAAAAATGTAGAAAAACACTGTAACCTTCACTTGGGAGGGGGTAGAGGAGAAAAAGTTTTGAATTGCTTTGTTCTTACCCGCATGAACAAAATAAGCCAAGATTTACAGCTCATTTGTTCGTTTTGTTGGGGTGCTTACTGTAATTTCTCTCTGGAATCTATATAGAAGCTGTAATTTACTGCCTTCTTTGTTTCTTTTCTTCCTTACCGCTACCCCAGAGTTAGGTTAAGTTGCACAGGGCAAAACTACTGGCAGTAGTTGAAAGCCCTTTAAAGCATCTACTCTGTAATTTGTGTTTGGAATTGGCGTGTGTGTGTGACATTTTGTGTGTGTGTGTGTTGCATCATTACAGTCATGACTGACTCTTTGTGACCCCATGTCCATGGAGTTTTCTTGGCAGGAATACTGGAGTGGTTTGCCAGTTCCTACTCCAGGTGCCTACAGCGCCTGGTATTCCCTAGTGGTCTCCCATCCAAGTACTAACCAGGGCCGACTCTGCTTAGCTTCCGAAATCAGGCAAGATCGGAAGTGCTTAGGGCAGGGGTGTCCAAACTTTTTGCAAGGAGGGCCAGATTTGGTGAGGTGAAAATGTGTGGGGGCCAACCAGTCTTCCTTCCTTCCTTCCTTCCTTCCTTCCTTCCTTCCTTCCTTCCTTCCTTCCTTCCTTCCTTCCTTCCTTCCTTCCTTCCTTCCAACCCTTTCCTCTCTTTTGTCCTCTCCTTTTCATTCCACCCCTTTTGGTACCCAGGTAGCACCCTTTCCATGTGGGAGTTGCAGCTTCCGGGTGGGGTGGGGTGGGGTGGGGTGGGGTGGGGTGGGGTGGGGTGGGGTGGGGTGGGGGAAACCCTCTGGAAGGCAAACTATGGGTGGTTTTTCTGCGGTGTGGGTGTGGGTGTGGGTGGGTGGGTGTTTGTTTGGGTGTGTGCAGTGAGTGGGGAGGGTGGAAATTCACTGGTATCACAATAACTCTAGTTGTAACTGAAAAATCTGTCAGCCTTGCAGATTCGATGGGATATTGCTATTAGCTAGGGTGTGGGATGCTGAACTTGATCTAGCTAAGCATAACTAGAAAATATATACCAAACACAAATCAAGATCTTACATCCATGTCTGCAGCCTTGTGTGCTCAGCATGCTCCCATAAACCTCCCACATGTGGGAGCTTTCAAGGGTTAGTGCCATGTAAAACAGTCTCTCTAAAGTTAATTGATTGGTTATATGTCATGCATATTTATGCATGTGAATAAAGCAATAATTCTGAACATTCTTTGTGGGAAATGCTCTTTGTTCTTATCAGATGCACATGAGGGCATCATTTGAAAGCGAAGGAGCTCTTCCTTGTGTGACACCCTAAAATAGAGCTAGTACTGTTTCTACGTCATTATATTTAAAAAGGAAAGCGAAAACAGTGTTTTAAAACTCTGGTATGCAATTAATCATTTAATGGAAATGTTTCTTAAGATTGGTAGAGGGTGGGTTAGGATCTGATATATCTCCAGGTGGGTCATTGAGGGTTCCCAGCCCCCAAATGTTTAACAATAGCATTTCTTAAATTAGAATTTTGAAATTCCTGATTCGGACTATCTTGGGTTTGTAATTGTGAATGCAAATTTCGGCTCTACTATGTGGCTTAGGGATTCTAGTATAGAATTAGTTCTGTGTGTTTTCACTGATTTGTTGTGGTGAATTAGGTGGCCTAGAAGGGACCAAGCAAAATGAAATGAACGCTACAGAATGTATCATGAAAGTGTGCCCACCGCTACTTTAATTGAGCAAAAAGTTTCTAAGCCCTTGGGTTCCAAGATGTTCTTGGACCATAACTCCCAGAATTCCTGGTCAACACAGCTGGTGGTAAAGGCTTCTGGGAGTTTTAGTTGAAGAACATCTGGGGATCCAAAGTTGAGAACCACTGATCTGCACAGTCAATCTTCCCACTCCCTACAGTGGTGGAGACACTTGAGGAACATCGTTTGCAGCTCTACGGTGCTGCTCTTTCCGATGAACTTAAGCAGGAACAGCTTAATCTCTCTCTCTCTCTCTCTCTGTGTGTGTGTGTGTGTGTGTGTGTGTGTGTGTGTGTGTGTGTGTGTGTGTGTGTTTGTATATGTATATCATGCTCCACAATGCACTTGGAGTAGGGCACTGTACTGAAATTCTGGTGACCTGTACTTTGCTGCTATGAGAGAGTGGCTGCACAGGCTCTTCCTGCACCTACACAGCAAGTTGATGATTTAGAAAGTCACTTTCCATGCTTTGCTGGCATAAGTGAAATGTGCAATGAGAGAGGCGAGAAAGATGGGGGGGGGGACCCGAAACCCTAATTTAGATTAAACTATTTAGGAGAAGGAGATGTTGAACTAAGGAAATAATCTTGGAAAACCAGGCTGATTTGTATTGCAGAAACCTGAGGCCTGAGATCATAATCAGATGAGTCAGGACTATTTTTTTCTTTGGGGTGGGGTGGAAAAGGGAGTCAGACTTGTAGATAGAAGATTAGAAGTGCCATCATTTATCATCTTCTCTCTCTCTCTCTATATATATATATATATATAAAAGTTAATGACCTAAAACTTTCAATTCGTTCTACCTCTGTGATCTCTTGCCCTTGAAGGCAGCTAATATTGGTCCAAGTACCTTCACATAAGATTGGCTTCATAATTAGATACAACAAAGCTTTGTAACCTTCACTTAATTGCAACTTCTGTCTGCTGCTGTGTGAGTTGTACTCAGTGCAAGCAAATCTCTAGGGGTGGGGTTTTTTTTTTGTCTTTATTTATTATTTTAGGGAAGAACTGGAGCACAGTTCCAAATCCAACCTGAACTGAGACTCTAAGAAAATCCCTATAAGAAAAGTCCAGGTAGGATCTCCAAAATGATGTTTTCACCAGTCTTTGGTTAGTTTAGTTTCCCTAAGCAGATGGCATATTCAATTAAATGGCTCATGGGATTCAGTAAATCGTTATCTTTACCCTTAACAGAGACTACATATAATAATGTTGGGAACTGAGCAACAGTACTTAGAATATGTAACCTGAACTAGAAGGGGTGATAAACAGAAAGACGGACATCTTTTCCCACTTGTTTTTCTGTTGAAATACAGACTCCTTGTTGATATGTAGATTCAGTTCTTAGACTGCTACCGCACTTTAGATTTGAAACGCCTTTTCCTTAAAGACAAATCGCCTTAAAAATCACTGTCCGCTTTTCAATTCCTAAAGAGCCCCCTTGGCCACGCTGAGTCGGTTTTTCTTGCAACGACCACTGGGGGTGGTGTTTTATTAAATCGGTTCCTGCACCCCCTTTTAAAGTGATTTGGTTGTATTTGCGGATATACTATGCCGCCTTTTTTAGGTTTCCCCCTCTGTTTCTGCCGTTTCCCTGTCGTAGTTTAAAGCGGTTCAGCCACGTGCGAACGGGGAAGCCGACTGCTAAGCAACCGCTGAAGTGTGGACTGCCAAACCGCTGTAGCGACCGTGTGACCGCAGGAGGAGATAAGGCGATGCAAAATAAAAAGTGGCTGCTCAAGGAAGTGCGGTAGCGGCCTTAGGCTTTACTTCCTCCCCCTCTTCTGAAAAGGTGGTTCTTGTAACTTGCCTAGGAAGAGGCAGGAGCATGTCTCCATGTGGTTGCATAAGCATCTGTACTTATGAAAGCCCACACTAGGGGGCTCTGTGAAGCACGTCAGGTTTTCTTCTTGATTTGATGTGCGTTATCTTTGGATGGATTTTCAGAAAGCATGTAAGTTGTGTGTCTAATTATACCAGCTTGAGTACAGATTCTCAAGCTCAGTTAAGTTGAGCTCAGCTTCAGAACGATTGTTCTGTGGTTTTATGAATACCAGTAACCCCAGGAAATGATGATGACGACAACGACGATGATATTTTTCTCTCCCATCTTCCTCTTGGACAAATCTGTAAGAGCCTGACTTCCACAAATCTGTGGGAATGCCCAGCACAACAGATCCATCCATTCCTCTTTCTACTTGAAGTGGTATGGGGCGGTATATAAGCAGACCATCTTGCTTTGCTTTGCTTTTCTGGCAACATAGGGAAGGAAGGAATCAGCGATGGTGGCCCAAGAGACTGGAATTGCTAGGACTGCTGGAAAAGATTTCTGAATACTGGGAAAGGTCATGGTAGAGCTCAGCATTTTCTCCTCTCTGGATCGTCGTCAGTTCTAATACACCGAGGCTGGATGAAGGCAGATACGGAGACGGACAGTCAACGATGGGAATTCTTGCCTTGTTGCTTGCCTCTTTGTGGAATGGCAGGTCATGAAGGGGAAATTTCCTGAATGAGGGAACGTAGGTTTCTTATTTTCTGCTCCCAACTTACTCATTTTCCACTATTTCTAATGAGGCATAAACCCTATGAGTCCTCAGGCATGACATGGGTACACACTGCTTCATTTGTTGTTCTGTGACAAGCGTGACCAACCCAATCCCTTGGCCAAATTTCAGAAGTCTTCTGGAAATGATTAGTTCATGCCTCTCAGAAGAAAGATCTGTCTCTTGCTACTATGGGGGGGAGAAGAGAAGGGGTAGGGAACGGAAAGATTGCGAGGAAGATAATTGGCGCAATCCGGATGTTCAAGAAAAGGGTGGATCTCAGTGCATGAGCAGAGAAGCTAGGCTAGCTGCCTTTCCCATAGTACAGTGATGGCGAACCTATGGCATGGGTGCCAAAGGTAGCACTTGGAGCCCTTTCTATGGGCACCCAACATCGCCCCTTCATAGCCACCTGTATACAGGTTAAATTACTGTATTGGCACTTTGCAAAAAAAATTAGTGGGTTTTGAATTGCAGTTTGGGCACTCGGTCTCTAAAAGGTTCGCCATCACTGCCATAGTACCTCTCAGCGCTGCAAACCTGAAATCTGAAGCATTTCCCCTGTGATCAGGGATCGAGAATCGTTATGTCTTCTGATTGTGTGGAGAGACCCCGTAGATGGATATGGTTTTCCTTTTCTGTTTTAGCTCTCCCCGTGGGGAGCTAGGGTGGAGGGGTGCAGAGCTGCCTGCTTCTTGCACTCATTGGTTGAGAGGAACCTATTTATGCGGGGGGGGGGGGCATTAATTGCAGCTTGGGGCTTCATGTGATCCCATATCCCAAGGTTTCTCATTTGAACCTCTGCTCTCCCATCACTCTGATCCAAACCAGTAATAAGATGGGGAATGATAAGCCCTGGGCACTTCCAGGAGCGGCTGTTTACATGGAACAGGGCCCCTTTCACAATTTAACACCCCCCCCCCAACACCCAGTGTTCAAAACTAGAAGTGCGCCACTAGGAGCCTCGTGGCACACTGGTTAAATGCCTGTACTGCAGGTAAAACTGTGCTCACGACCTGGGGTTCAATCCCAGGTAGCAGGCTCAAGGTTCACTCAGCCTTCCATCCTTCCGAGGTCGGTAAAATGAGTACCCAGCTTGCTGGGGGGGGCAATGTGTTGCCTGCACACTGTAATTAAAATTGTAAACCGCCCAGAGACTACTTAAAGTGGTATGGGGCGGTATATAAGCAGAACACTTTGAATGTGGGAGAGGGAGAAGTACGGAAGTTGTGTTGGGTAGAGTTGACTGCCATTAAGCAGTGTGTCTTATTTTCGCTTTACAAACAACATCCTGCCTTATATATAGACTTGGGAAACATTTTTTTTCTTGGCTGCGGCTCCCAGATTGCCCCAGCGACCATGGCTGATGGCTGTGGTGGCTGTAGTATTTTAGAAGTTGTAGTCCAGGAGTAACTTACCCAACTGTGCAAATTTTGAAGGAGCGATTTGAAGTACACTGCCTAGGGCAGGCATGTCCAAACTTCGGCCCTCCTAATGTTTTGGACCACAACATCCAGAATTCTAAGCTTAGATCCCCAGTGACAAAGGACTGTGGGAGTTGTGGTCCAAAGCATCTGGAGGGCTGAAGTTTGGACATGCCTGGCCCAGGGGGTGGCGGGGGTGGGATTGTAGAGTTGTCATTCACAAAGTTAATACTTCTAAGTCCTGCTTCTATTGTTATCAGGAAGATGTAGGTTCAGTTTAGCTTCAGTCCTCTTTGTGGTTATAAGGGGCATCCATGCTCATCCTGTAGTCCGTTACTTTTCTATTGCCATG
The DNA here is from genome assembly GCA_023846285.1 of Phrynocephalus versicolor. NCBI lineage: Eukaryota > Metazoa > Chordata > Lepidosauria > Squamata > Agamidae > Phrynocephalus > Phrynocephalus versicolor. The sequence continues at coordinate 11,149,191 of JAHTLZ010000204.1, read as the reverse complement.
AAATGGTAACTAGGGTTTGGAAATGGCAAGTGATGTTTTTGGAAAGTGATGAAGGCTCGTGACAAGTGAAAAGAGCTGGGCTCTGCAACCAAAAGGGAAGGTGGTGTTGCGGTTTTGATTTACAGCAGACAGTGATGCAATTATTCATGAAGAAGTCATTAGACTGCTCAGTATTAACGTGCTTCAGTACCATCCTTGGGTCATTAGTTATAGGTATGTACTAAAATTGTGAGGTGAACGCAATAATCAAATCACTAAATAACTTAATAAATAAATGCAGTGCTGTGCAGCTAACCTAGATCTAAAAACTGTTCCATGATGGCTTGCAGTCAAAAAGGGGACTGGCAGGCACCGCTGCTGGTTACTAATGCTAAAACCCTCTCAAATGTAGGATCCTGTGGATAAGTCTGTTATCATTAAGATCTTATTTTTAAGTGTCTTGGCATAATAACATACCTGTATTAGTCATGGTGGTTCCTCTTGTTGCAACCCTTTCTAGATCTCATGAGCTAATTGTTGAAAATGACTGTAGAGTACAGTAATTAAGATCACTTATGTGAAAATGTACCTTAATCAAGGCATCAGATTTTGGAGGGGCATAAAATGCAGTCAGAAGTACATTGCCACTTATTTGTGTCCACAGCCCAAAACATTTAAAATGTGGTCCAAACTATGGTACAGTAATTGGGTAGTGGGAAAACTACTTCAAATGGAACAATGGATTTTTCTTCTTCTTTGGTTGATGTCCAGTAAACTGTTCCTATGTCTCAATTGTTGTAAGCAGATTTTTAAGGCAAGTGTTGGGTGTCTGTTTCTAGCAGGGTCAATTTGATTTAAATCACAATTTAAATTTTATGAATTGGATTTTTTTATTTAATTTTTTAAAAAACAAATTTTCATTTAATTTGTGATTTAAATCAGTTTTATTTTAAAAATTGTTGATTTTTATCCATTCGGGTTTCAAGGACATTGTGTGTGTGTGTGCTTTGTGCTGTCAAGTTAGAACTAAATTATAGCAACTTTAATAAGGTTTTCAGGATAAGCGAGATATTTTAAAAGTAGTTTTACCAGTTTTAACCCCCCTCCCTCCAGAGGTTTCCATGGCTGGGTAGGGATTCGAACCTTCTCCAGAGTTATAGTCCATCACTCTGTCCACTACACCTGGTGAGCATCCAAATTAATGTATATTGTGTTATGTGTGTGTTACGTCATTACAATCGTGACTGACTCTTCGTGACCCCATGTCCATGGAGTTTTCTTGGCAGGAATACTGGAGTGGTTTGCCAGTTCCTATTCCTGGTGCCTACAGCACCTGGTATTCCCTGGTGGTCTCCCATCCAAGTACTAACCAGGGCCGACCCTGCTTAGCTTCCGAAATCAGGCGAGATCGGATGTGCTTAGGGCATCTAGGCAGCTAATGTATATTAGCCTTTTGATTTCTGTTCTGGTTGTGGTTTAGCTTATACAGTATTGTCTAACTCCCTCCGCTCAGTCTGAGGTTGGATGATTTGATTTTTTTTTGACCGCTTCAGTTATGAGTTCATATAAGTGTTTACCTTGAGGGATATATGGAAGTCTGGGACTTGTTTTTTTTTAAACATATGACTGTAGTAGATTTCACAGCAATTGTTTAATTATGTTTAATTGAATAGTCCCCCCCCGCCCCCAGTTATCTCCATAGTTCCAGAGGTGTTTTGTTTTTGTTTTTCCTGGGGAAAAAGATCCAACAACACCTTGTCCCAGTCGGCTGTAAACAGAATTATCAGATTGACACCAGTTATTCCCAGGTTTCTGCTGTAATTATAGCACCACATTCCTTTCAGGTCTCCTTTTTTCCCCATTTGCAGTCATTGGGTCTGAGAAGCATCATATTTTGATGCGATCACAGCCTTGCCTTTCTGGAATTAGTAAGGGATGTAATGTAATAATGGAAGTGCCTGTGTCAGCTTGTTACTCTGAGTGGTGCTTCCTCAACCGCTGTCAAGAAGTATTAAAAAGTCTGTAATGAAAGCCAGTGCAATGCCATGATGCTTCCATTTCATTTAAGCCCTCACATAAAGTACTTTCACACGCCTTACCACAAATACTGATACTTATATTCTGAAAACAGTGAAAAAGCTGTGAAATCAGAAAGAAGCTCCAGGCATCTCTTTTATCTAAAAAAGATATACAGTATTTGGAATGTAGAGATGGGTGTAATGTTCCATTGGCTTAAAGACAGAGTTTGCTTGGGACCTTGGGAAATTTGGAAAAAAGTTCCATAAATTTTGGTTGACCCAGAATCCTCCAAACAGCTTGTCCAATTGTGTTCCAAAAAGTAACATTATCCGCCCCCCCCGCCGCCCCCAAGATCCAATTAGGAAAGATTGCGTGATCTGTTCCGAGGCAGACAGGTCTTAAGGCCAAGTTTTTGCAGACTAGGCTATATGTAGCGACCAGCAGATATCTGACCAAGTCCTACCAGCCAGTCAGATCAGCGGAATGTGGGAGATCTGCAGCAAAAGTCTGAAAACATTTCAAAGCTAAGGCCAGTCAGTAGTTAAAGAAAGCAAGGAACCATGCCGAACATATGCAAAACGCAAGATAGAGGACCAAAAGAGATATCTCCAGCAGTTTGCTGTCCCAGGCTAACAGCTATCTACCTGGGCAGCTTGAAGTCCCACACCCCCCCGTGTTCCTCTGAAAGCCTGCTATTTTGAGAAGACTTCCTTTCCTGCCAAGCATTTTATCCCTGGCTTCTTCCAGCTTTGTGCTTTTAACCTATCATAGATGCCCTAACCACATCCGATCTTGCCAGATTTCGGAAGCTAAGCAGGGTCGGCCCTGGTTAGTACTTGGATGGGAGACCACCAGGGAATACCAGGTGCTGTAGGCACCTGGAGTTGGAACTGGCAAACCACTCCAGTATTCCTGCCAAGAAAACTCCATAGACATGGAGCCACGAAGGGTTTGGTCACGACTGTAACGACGCAACACAGCACACATTCTAGTGCCCCGGGAGGAGCAGTCTCTATCATCTTTGAATCAGCCCCAGAGCCATCTTCCTCTAGAGCAGCAGTCCCTAGCCTTTTATTTTTGGCACCTGGGACTGGTTTTGTGTGGAAGACAATTTTTCCACAGACCAGGGGTTGGGGGGTGGCGGTGGTTTTGGGATGATTCTGCATTACTTTTTCCTTGCTGAGAGGAACTTTTTATTGTGCACATGCAAACACACACACATGCCCAATAAACACACACTGGTTCCATTGGGAGAGAAGCAAAAATGGTTGCGACAAGGGATTGAAGGAGGAAAAGCCCTGGGTGGGGTGGAGAAAGGGTGGGCATGTGCCTTAGGAGGGAACCTTGCTGACCATTGAGGGGGCTATGTAAGGAACAGGGAGGGCCCTTTGCACCCTTATTAATGTGGTGCTGTGAGGCCCAGTTTCTAAGAAGCCACAGGCTGGTCCCCAGGGGTTCAACCTTCTTATTTTATTTATTTATTTATTTATTTATTTATTTATTTATTTATTTATTTATTTATTTA
>JAHTLZ010000204.1:11123753-11136427 GCA_023846285.1 Phrynocephalus versicolor | reverse complement strand
ACACACACACACACACACACACACACACACACACACACACACACACATACACATACACACACATACAGAGAGAGCGAGAGCTATGTGACACACACACACACGCACACAGACACACACAGAGAGTGATACCTTGTACAAAGGAATTAATTCACTCCAAATGAAATTCTGTTAAGCAAATTTTCCTTTGTACAAATTTGCCATAGGAATGCATTGAAAATGGATTAATCCCTAGTCATGACTGTTTTTTCCCCTTTAAACGGATTTTCTGTCAAACAAGCCGCTTGTTGTATGAGGGTCCTCTCGTATGGCGCTGTGCAGGGAAATGCATCATCCCACCTCCCTTTCTGATTGGCCAGCGCCAGGGAGAAGGAATGATGATGTCAGAGGCTTCTTTCTCATTGGAGCTCAGCCCCTCGTGGGTGCAGAGCAAGGTAAGACATTGGCTGATTATCTGAAAAGGAGAGATTTTCTAAAGCTCTGATGGAGGTATTCATGCACTGTCATAGAAAATCATATAGGTAGCTTTGAAGGGGAATGAAACAAATCCTTCAAGGACTTGTCTTTGGTTTATTTTGTGACGAAGGTGAGAGAATAGAGAGGAAGAGGAGAGGAGCAGGAGAATATTATTTCATTCCTTTCCAGAAGTATCTAATTGTCCACTCTGGACAGCAGGGTGCTGAACTAGATTAGGTCAATTTTTGGTTTGATTAAGGGAGGCTTGGTTAGAGCAAGGAATATACAAGTGCCTTCCATTTCCCCAAAACTGAAGCTTACCCTTTCAGCTTCCCAGGGCTCCTCCTTGCAAGCCAGCTGCAAACTCGAAATCCACCCCCCCTCTTTCCTCTTGCTAAATTCCAAATAGCAATAAATGTCTGTTAGAATTGACCCTGATTCCTAATTCTAGTCCACCGATGTCCACTTGGGATTTTTGTTTTAATAATAATAATACCTTTATTGTCAATGTACAACATGTGCACAATGAAATTGGCTGAGTCTCCCTTGCCCACCCCCACCCCCATCCCACCCCCATCCCACTGGCAACCACTCAGTCTTATTGCACCCTGTGTACTTGACACAGAATGCGCCAGCCCACAGGTCAGTTCTTCTATACTTGTCCTGGGATTATTTCCCATTCAGCAGTTTTGTTCTGTTAGGCAAGGTATGCAACAAGGATAGGCGGGTATCTGTCTCTACATTTATTAAAACATAGGGCACAGGTTTGCCTGGCCTTGCTGAGATACATAACAAACCCCTTCTGCTAGCTGGTCCAGTTTAGTATTTATATATGGGGAAAAAGTCTTATTTATTCCTTTAGGCACTTAGTCAGACAACCAGAAACAATGTGAGAGCTCAGCTAGATCAAACCTTTGCAGTTCACTTGACAGCGCATTTCCTGTTCATCTTGGCTTCCGCCCTTTAAAATTACGGTACACTCCTTTTAAAGAACTGTATTAGATGGTAAGATAGACACGTGTATAATGAAACCAGTTATACACACAGGTCTCTGTCAATACCAGCTATTAGAACACGCTCAGGTTCTGACAGCATGATCTTTTGGCACCCAACCCATCTCATGAGTTTTGATTGTGGTGGGCTTAGAAATAATAGTATGTGTGACTTTTTGACCACTGGTTGAGAAGCAATTTGTTCCAAATAGGATGAGATTGCGGGGAGCCTGGGGTAGCAAGATACATGGGTACCTCGGTTTAAGTAATTAATTTGTGGCCTGTTCCAGCAAGGCTGTTCTTATGTTCTTATCCTTTGAGGACATGCTTTGACTCGGAAACAAAGCACTTGCTCCCAAATGCCTTGTTTCAGTAGTGCAATATGATTGATTTTGCTGCCACAACCCTAATGCAGTAGCACGTCTCTAGGGCCCATGACGACAGCGTAGGTGGGCCAGGCGTTCACTTTTTTTGCCATCTTGATGGGACTCGGATTACAGAAGCAACAGTGAATTTGTCTTCTGAATTTGCATAGCAGTATGGAACAAATGGAGAAGTTACAAGCAGCCCAAATCAGTGCCCAGACGAAAATGGGAGCAGGCATGTGAAGTGTGCAGGCTTATGCTCTGCACAGTGAAATACTACTCAAAGATGTGCATGGTTTAGAGGGTTAGGATTAACCACAAATCCGTTGTGCTAGCAGATTTGGCCAAAGAGTCAGGAAGGGGTGGGAAAGGAGCAGAGCAAAGGAAGAGCCAACCTATGCTCTCCTCTGCCCCAAAGACATCAGCATCATGTTGACCAAAAAAAAAAAAATTAAGCCAAGGCCAAGGCAATCCCTAGTAATTTCCATCACCTTTAGATTGGTAGGGAATTGGGATGCGGCGGCCAAGAAAGCCAACATGATTCTTGCTTGCATCAACAGAAGCATAGTGTCTAGAGATCAAGGGAAGTGATAGTACCACTCTATTCTGCTCTGGTCATACAGTGTCCAATTCTGTGCACCTCAATTTAAAAAGGATGTTGACAATCTTGAATGGATCCAGAGGAGGGCGACCAAGATGACTGAGGATCTGGAAGAAATGTCTTATGAGGAGCAGCTTAGGGAGCTGGGAATGTTTAGCCTTACAAAAAGAAGACTGAGAGGGGATATGATAGCTATATTTAAATAGTTGAAAGGATGTCACATTGAAGAAGGGACTGGTTTATTTTCCATGGCTTCAGAGACTAGGATGTGGGCAATGGTCTCAAATTACAGGGAAAGAGATTCAATTTAAACATTAGGACAAATTTCATGACAGTTAGAGCTGTTCGGCAGTGGAATATGTTGCCACTGAGGGTGGTGGAGTCTCCTTCTTTGGAGGTTTTTAAGCAGAGGCTGGATGACCATCTGTCGGGAGTCCTGTGATGGGGGTTCCTGCATGGCAGGAGATTGGACTAGATGACCCTTGAGGTCTCTTCCAACTCTATGACTCTATGATCTACATAGCTCCGGCTGCTCTAGTTTCAATTCTGGTGACCTTTCACCATCTTTGCTGGTTGGGATTACACAGAAGGTGAGAAAGGAAGTGAGAAGAAGGAAAATAGGGAACCCTGAGTAGCAAACATGATACAGTACTTCAGATGTCTGAGGTAATTTAGTTCCAAGTAGGCTAACAGGATGTCTTTCCCACAAGTACCTCTAGAAGTATATTCATGCGTAGGTGTTTGCATACTTCTGAAATATGCAGCAGTCTGAGTAATCATTTTTACTCTTTGAAATGAGGTGGCACTGGAGAGGTGAATACTGTAATCTTGCTTCATAGCTCACCAGAACCGATGTGACATCCCTGCAGTAATTAATATAGCATTTGATCTATCAAGATTGATTTGTTTCCACTCATGGTTTAGGTTGTGTGTGCTTGCACATGTGCCCATGTGTGTATACTTGTGTGCATATCGGTGTTGTCACAAGCTCTTCACAAGCTGAGGTGAGAAGAGAAACACATGCAAAATTCACCAGGAGGAAGGAAATGATTATTCATGGGCTTAAAAAAAGATGGCTACCTGTCTCCTTAATGCACCGTTTCTCAAACATTCAGGGCTATTGCATTATTCACAGAGCCGACCATGGAGTGCCCAGAGTGTGAGAGAGTGTAAGAAAGAGGCTGGTGGAATTCATAATGACTAGCTCAAGCAGAAGGGAACCAATGATAATGGTAGTCCTGCCACTTGAAGAGATGGATTCAGTTTGGCTAATGTCTGGGCCGGCCTCATTGTGTGTGAGTTTATGCTGAGGGTGACCTGGATCGTACAGGTTTTCTGGAAAAAAATATCCCCTAGTCCACAGACTAAGAACAGTATGTCAACATGGGACGCTTTTACACAACCCCTAAGATCCACTGGCAACTTAAATTCAGACCAGAGATCTTTGGGGTTTGCTCCTCTTGCTGCGTTCCCACCCCTCTGCACTCCCTTGCTCCTGTCTGTGTGAGGTGAGGGAGAGAAAAGCGGAGAAAAGAATGCAGGCTCACCTCCGCTCTGCCGTCAGGAGCTGCCCCGGGAAGCATTCCAGTCTCTTAAAGGGTCGGGGGGGGGGCAAAAAACAAACAAACAGAAGGGAAGAGAGCCCGGCACTCACTGCTTTGCAATCCGCATCAGAAATTTTTCACCTTCGGAGACCAGGTACTTGAAAAATGCGCTGGGACGCGCTTAGGTGGGCATGGTCGTACTTAATTTTTTTAAAAGTCTGGAGCTGGTGGGAAAACAATTTTAAGCTCCGCATCTGGAAACCCTTTGCCTCGGATTTTAGGGGTCATGTAAAAGCACCCATGGGTCCACAAACTGGAAACAATCACAATCCTCATTCCAGTTCTCAAGAGAGGAAATGCCATAGAGTTTACTGACTAGAGGAATATTGCTTTATTTCTCATGCAAGCAAAGTGATGATCAAGATGTTCCTACCTGTATGGAGTGAGAGATGCTTGATGTCCAAGCGACATTTTGTAAACGAAGAGGCACTCAAGGTCACTCTGAGAAGTCATCGAGGAAAGAGGAAGAGCAAAGGAGTGCACCATCTGAGCAGGATAAAGAAAGAATGAAAGAGGAGAAATCTGAATGTGCAGCCATAGAAGGAGATTCAGAGGGAGCAGTAGGAGGGAAGGAAAGAATAGCATTAACAGAAGAAGCATTTTGGGTGGAAGAGAGTGAAAACGTGAAAAGAAGCGCGTGGAAGGAAGGAGGGTCACGTGAGGAAGATAGGTCACGCGGGGTAGAGGAGTCACGCGGGGAGAATCCGTTAGAGGGAGGAAAAGGTTCGTTAGAGAAAGACGTTGGAGGAGACAGGATTAAGAGGCGAGAGAAGGAGGAGGCTTTCGAAGTCCAGGTCGGGGAAGGATGGACCTGGTCTGTTGAAATGAGACCGGTAAGATGGCCGGAAAATACCCTGAGGGCGAGGGGTCGAGGACGCCCACCATACTGAATGAATCCTGTGGCACAGTGGGCTCGCCACCCGTGCTGTGGCAGCCAATGCTTCGGCCGGGGATCACCACCTTAAAAGAGACTGTATTAAATGATAATATCCCTCCAGGTTTGAGCCCTGTTGAAAACCCGTTTGTTGTTGACAATCCTTTTACTGTTGAAGTTAACCATTGGAAGTTCAGGAACAGAAGGACAAATGAGTCAAGAGCCGGTCTGTTATAATGTTATAAATAAAAAAGGTACAGCCATGGAGGCATAACTTTTCAATCAACCCTTGTATGTATGTACTATATTCAGTGTACTGAGTGGCAGGCATCTTGATAAAATTATAGAAAACAAACAACTCATTGGTTTTTAGACCAATTGTTTTTTTATTCTGGTTTTTAAATATTAATTATACCCATACCCTCCTTTACACAGGTCTGTCAGTATTATCCCATTCTGTACTCAAACTGCACACATAAGGAATAATGTACTATGTGTCCAAAAGAGAATGGATTACCAGGTATCAGCTGCTCCTAAAATTCCTGATTTATTTGAAAGATGGAATTTAATCTATAAATCTACGGATTATGTTAGGACTGTTTCTAACAGTCAAAATATGTGTGACTTGATTATTGAAATTAACCATATACAAAACTCGTTGGAGTCTGCTTAATCCCCAAAAATGAATTTTGTTTGTGTGTGTGTGTGTGTGAGTGAGTGAGTGTGTGTGTGTGTGTGAGAGAGAGAGAGAACGAGTTTGGTTAATTTATGGAGTGAAAAAGTGTAAATTTAGGTGGTTTCTTTCATAGCTTATAATTTCTTCAATGTTTGCTCTTCATGTTTTCTGTATTTCTTTGTTTTGTTTCTTTGTTTTGTTTTTTGCTTGTTTCGGTCAACATTCCTTATCTGCTTGTTTACCATTAGAGGGGCTGATCATTGACACAAAACAGTCAGTTGTTGTGTGTACTGAAGTTGAATAACCATGTTGCTGCTGCTGCTGATTCTGTAGCTGTTACTTTCAGGACTTTTGAAAGCTGAGTTTGTGTGGCGTAAATTGGTTGCTCAGGAGTGATTTCTAATATTTATTTTTAACAACTGAACTTGGGATATTTGGGTGAGACGGCTTTCTGAGGTGGGATCTTCCTGTCATAGGGCAGAATAGGTTTTTTTAACTGTATCATACACTGGATGGCCTGAATTCCATGCCTCATACTGTAGACATACTCAAGTTGGATTACTGTAATATGTTCTTTATGCTGTTCTGTTTGAAAATGATTTAAGTCAGGCCTGCCCAACAGGTAGACTGCGGGCTACTGGTAGCCCGTGAAGGGTTCAAAAGTAGCCCACCGGCCATCCATAAAAAAGTGAGGGGATAAGTTCTACACCCCTTCCTCCCCCATCCCAAGGACCGCCACTGCCCCAGCCAAGTTCTGGGTCTGCCAGCCCACTGTCTCAGCCGAGCGGGGCAGTTCATGGGCCATGGCGCACTGAAATCTGTTCCCTCCAGAACAGGTTAATTGGTTTTCAGTGCATTCCTATGGGAAACCACTGCTCTACTTACAAAAGTTTTTAGTTATGAGCATGTGCTCGAAACAGATAAAATTTGTAAGTAGAGGTTTTAGTGTAGTAGCCCTCAGGCACTTTGGGCCAGATAAAGTAGACCTTGCCCTGATTTAAGTGTTTCAAATGCTTCAGAGTTCTTCTGCTAGGATTCTGAGTAGTCTACCTACATGGGCCAAGAAATCAAAGTCAGGATGATCGCTTTTCAAATGTACACTGGCTTTGGTCCTAAATCTCCTCCTATATCATTCTGCCCATTTATTGAACATTACTATGTACTATTAGAGATGGGCACGACTCAAAAAAATGGTGTTTCGTTTGTCGTTTAGGGGGGGGTCTGTTTTGGTTCGTTTTCGTTTTTCGTGAATTTTTGAAAAAAAAAATTCATTTTCGTTTCGTTACATAACAAAACAAAAAAACGAAAATGAAAAATTGCTGTTTCGTTAGCATTCATTACAGTTCAATGTATTTGCCGCAACGAAAACGAAACCCACAACAAAATTTCTGGTGTTTCGTTTCGTTTCGTTTCATTTTGGAGACAAAAGTCGTTTTTCGTTTCGTTACGTAACGAAACGAAAAAACAAAAACGAAAAATTGCTCGTTTCGTGCCCATCTCTATGTACTATTCTTGTGAAAAATATACCCAGTGCATGTCTTATTCCTACTCTTCTGCTCTAGTAAGAATAAGATTACTTCATGCCACCATGATTTTGGTATGCCAACCTAAGCTAAAATGTGAGTAGTATCAGGGCAAAAGAGTGAGCCCCCTTTATTTTTTAACCAAGGACCAGAAATGGCAGAGATTCTCATTTCCACACCTGAGTTCATTGCAGAAAAGGCAAGGTATATCAGTGTTTGTGTTCAACCAGGGTGTGACAGGCAGGTGGACTCAGCTGATCAGAGGAGAGCTATATCGGCTGTAAGGAATTTTACAGTCTTTTGGAGCCGAGAGTTGAGGCATGAAAGGTGCTCGCTCATTATGAAGGAGATTGCTCTGTGCTCCGCTCAGAGACTTTACATATCAGTTCACCTGTGTTGGTGCATCTTACTGGGGCACCTTAAATATTAACATATTTACTAATGTGTGAACTTTCTTGCTACAGTCAACAAATGCTGACGTTGTGATAATTTTGTTAGTCTCTTTGGCCATGTAAGTTTTGCGCCACAACTAATTGCAGCTGATTGAGGAGGTCCTGAGCACGTCTTGGTTGCCCGCTGGGTCCGCACCAAACTTCACAACCAAACTGTGCCTTAGCTCCTTGTAGTTTCCTGCAGCATGTTATATGTGTGTGTGTGTGTGTTGTGTCATTACAGTCGTGACCGACTCTTAGTGACTCCATGTCCATGGAGTTTTCTTGGCAAGAATACTGGAGTGGCTTGCCAGTTCCTACTCCAGGCGCCTACAGCACCTGGTATTCCCTGGGGCGACCCTGCTTAGCTTCCGAAATCAGGCGAGATCGGAGGTGCTTAGGGCATCTAGGCAGCTATCATGTTATATCCAGTATTGCAAACCTTATACAGACACATGAGGATTCCAGCATTTTTTTGATAATAGACAACTCAGATTGTGTTTTTAAAAGCTCCAAGAACAGAAGAGAAGCAGTGCACATTCCTATTGCTTTGAATAAGCAATAAATAAATCAATAACCTGTGGCACCTTCCAACGTTATTGAACTGTAGCTTCTGCTCACCACTGGCTGTGCTGGAATCAAGAGACCTGCCCCTGAACAATCCTTGTGGATTCTCAGGTTCCTCACCTTGCTCAAATAATGCTTGTGTGATCAAGGAATCTTGATTTAAAAGGGAAAAAATCCTAAAGAAAGAAGTGGCTGCTCTTTGGTCAAAATCTCCACCCTTTCAACGAAACTGTAAACTGTTCTGAGTAACCTAGTTATGAATCACGCTTTATAAAGCACAAGAGGGCAATTTTGTGGTAGGTACAGTACATCTATTTTATCTCAAAGCACGATAAGCAACCACAAAACACTTGTACATAAGTTTTTGCAAAGTGAGTCAGCTGTATAAATTAAGCCACCCCACACGCAGAAACAGCCCTTCTTGCCCCATGCTTTCAAACTAACAAAAATGGGGAGATTGCTGGGTGTCTCTCCCAGTGCATCAATGTTTCTTTAAACCAGTCATGGCTTTGTTTAAAATGTATTTGGGCAGTTTTAATCTTGGCCGCGCTGCAGTGTTTCAATAGTTTGCAGTCTTATTCGGTTGTATTATTTGAGTCGATTACTTTCATGTTGAATTTGTCTGACACCATTGGGCTGTTTCGGGGCTCCTGTTACAATTCAGTGCCTACCAGGTTGATGTCCAGATATGTACAGAAGCATTGCTTAGAAGGGGATGTCTGCATTTCACAGCCTGATGCCTTTTGCCTCAAATGTTCTCTAGAATAGACCATGATCAGGAAATGAAAACATTACTTTTTTGGTCTGCAAGTTTCAGAATCCTGCAGACATCCTGGCCGGGTGGCTGGATATGGATTTCTGGAATGTGTAGTCCAAAACATTGATAATAATGTTTCCAGGCCGTAAGATATCCCTCTGTTTTGGCTCCAGCTTCTATGTATTAAAAATCCATGAGAAAAAAGAAATTTCACATCATATCTGGGCCAATCTTTTGGCTTCCCATCAGAGATTGTCAGTGTTTTTAAGACCCGTGTTCGATGCTGAGTTCAGGAAGGCACTTAAGTGTTATTTAGGTTTGCACTAGAAATATTGCCTGGTAAGGTTGACAACTCAACCTTAGATCACCACCATTTCTGGCTTCATGCTCCCAACCCCTGCACTTAGGATGTTTTTACTGGTATAAGTATCTGGATGTGGAGTCAGATGTTCAGCCCCCCACTCTGCTTCCTGGTACAGTGACCCCACCGCCTATCACGGGGGTTAGGAACCCAACCCAACCTGCGATAATTGAAAATCCGTGATATGTGGATGCAGGTCAGGTCGGGCCTGGGGCGCTTAGCTGGGGGCTCTTGTACTTACCCCCAGCCTGGCGCTACCTACCGGAAGTCATTTCCAGTTCGCAGGGAGGCCCTTTTGGGGCCTCCAGAAGGCCCAGGAAGGCCTTTGCATGCCCGTTTGGGGCAAGTAAGCGAGGCCTGAAATCGGCCTTTCCCCCTTACCCAAGGGGGACTTTTTTCATATACTGCAGTTCTGCGATATAGTGGGCCCGCAATATATGAACCATGAATGGGCGGGGGACCACTGTATTCCCCTCTCCCTATATAAAAATGGCAGTTCACTCTTTTTTCTGAAGAGTTTTTCTTACCTAGTTTTCCATTTAAGAAGGGCAGATGTTCTAGAATCAAATTAAAAAGCCAGGGCTATCTTATTTTGCCCCTCCAAATCCTCCCACCTTTTCAACAGTGCTTTCTGTGTCAAGAATTAGCATCTTTCTGAGTAGAAAGAGGGGAGTGATGAATCTGGATGACATAATTTTTTGGAAAAATCAGATTTTTGAAATTGTGTATGACTCTTAAATATGTATATTTCCAGTTTAAAAATGCTTCCATGTCCCTCCAAAATGAAAACTACCAAAAGAACAACAAAAATAAATTTATTATGGCACTTTATGCTGTTGCCCATGCTCACAAACATACACTAACTCTTGGAGGTCCATTGCCTCACTTAAGGAACAACCATAGACATTATCTCTTGTACTCGTGCCATTTCCCCATGCAACAGATCATGGTTATGGTGATATTTTTTTTAACCTGAGGTTTTAAGTCATTTGCTTTATCCCAGCGGAAAATCCCCACAGGATTTTGGCCTGAAGGAAAATCAGCTTTGTTGGAGAAAGTGCCTTGTAATCCGCAAAAGATTGTGCTGAAATAAAATTGTGCCACAATATTTTTGTTTGTATTTGTGTTGTATATATGAAAAACAGATTAACAGATCTATCTCATTAAAATCTTCACAGGGGTCTGCATGTATTTTCGTATTGTCAGAGAAGCGTATGAACAAATGTATGCTTCTGTTCCTGCTTTTGGCATTCCTTCAGTGAATGAGAATGCTGTGCGGAAGGCAGATGGGGGAGGGAACAGACAAAAGTCAGCATTTATTTACAGATGCACTCATCTGATATTTTAAAATAGTACCCCAGCTTTCGTAATATAAAACAAGAGTAAGGCAAATGTCCCTGTACTCAAAAAGGCAGCATGGGGATAAAAGCTGCCAGAGTATTTTTCTTTCATTTAAACTCTTGCCAACCTAACCTGCAAATTCCGGGTTATTAAGTTTTCTTTATAGAGAACTCGAGAAATTCCAGGTATATTTTCTCTGAAAAGTAGCTTGATTCGCTCTCATTTATAACCTGTGTTTGTGAAATTGAAGGGGAATATATGGTGATTGGTTTCCCATTTCATGCAGGAGTACCGTATGTTCTTGGCTATAAGATGGTTCCATGTATAAAACACCCTCCACTTTTCCAACCCAAAATTAGAGTTTCACAACCATGCTGTTCTCCCCATGGCTTACTTCCATGTACAGTATAAGACAACCCTCAAATTTTAGTCTAACAGTTTTAGAAAAAAATATAGTCTTATACTGTACATGGAAATATACTGTATACAGTGGTACCTCGGATAACAAATTTAATTCATTCCCCAAGGCAATTCATTATCTGAAAAAAATCGTTATCCGAAACATGGTTTCCCATAGGAATGAATGGGAAATCAATTAATCCGTTCCAGAGCCTAGGAAAATGACACAGACAACTGTTTTTTTTTGCTCAAAACTCTTTATAAAGTGCACTTTAAAGGTACAGATGCGAGGCAGACTAGGATAACTCTTTTTTATTGATGAATGCTGGAAATTCGTTATCCGAGGCAGTCCAAAGGGAAAATTCATTATCCAAGGCAGTCCATAGGGAAAATTTGTTATCTGAGGCAGACCTATACTTAAAAATTGCAGTTTGTTATCCGAGGCAGCCCATGGGGAAATTCGTTATCCGAGGCAGCCCTATACTTGGAAATTGTGATTCGTTATCCAAAAAATTCGTTATCATGGGTATTCGTTATCCGAGGTATTACTGTATGTCTACCACTTCCAGAGTGGCTCAGCCAGTGTGGACAGTATATAACACCTCTATAATTAAACATTTGCAAGCGGTCTCTTTCTTAATCAAGCCCACTTACCCATAAAGGCTTGTACACTGCATCATTTGCAAACTAAGTTTTGGGTTGCCATAAACGTGTGAAGAGGTATTCCTTTTGGATTAACCCTATTTCTAATCAAAGGAAACAGTCAGTATTTTCTTTTATGTTACTGTTACACCTCTGTCAACATAAAGGGCTTGTTTTACACTGCCCTTTCAAAATAGTAATGTTTGTTGTGAAACATACTTTTGTTTTATTTTTTCACTTGGGTGACACTATGTAAACCGAGTATCCCAGTACTGAGAGGCAGTGCATGTGAACATAGTTATTTTACGACTTCTGTCTGTAAAATGATTAGCAAGGTTTATAAACCAAAAAGTTTTATTTTTTAAAACACAAACATATGAAGAAATAAAGAGGTGTGGTGAACAGGTTAAAACAAATTACAGTGGTACCCTGACTTAACAACAGCTTGACTTAAGAGCAATTCGACTTAAGAGTGGAAAACTGTTCGCATTTTAACTGCCGCCTTACAAATTTTAGATATGGTCTGTTCTACTTACAATTTTTCCCCATTTTTTATTTTTTAACTTATTTTTTCAATTATTTAGATAGGTACCCCGACTTAAGAGTAGTTCGACTTAAGAGCATGCATTCGGAATTGATTAAATTCGTAAGTTGCGGTACTACTGTATTAGGACAGTGTTTCAAGTTGTCATTTTCTGCTGGGTACAGCCCTAAGACTTTGCTTTTTTTAATAATTCACTTTCTCTTCCATAGGTAGCTAGGTAGGTAGGTAGGTAGGTAGATACTTGCTTCCTTACAGACACTAAGAAGCTTCATTCACAATCTCTTCTCAAAACAGAGCACACCCATTTCTGCTTCCTCTCTTTTTCTAACAACATTTTCTTCCCCACTGTAATTCTAACTCCTTGCCTCTTTCCTTCATATGCTTCCTTATGCAGATTATCAAACAAAATCTCTGCAGCCAGGAACCATACAAACCTGTAATCTCACAATTCCATTCACAATATTGTTCTAACAGTTAGTGCTGACAAATATCCCAATAATAATAATAATAATAATAATAATAATAATAATAATAATAATAATAA
>JAHTLZ010000204.1:11063578-11123743 GCA_023846285.1 Phrynocephalus versicolor | reverse complement strand
AATAATAATAATAATAATAATAATAATAATAATAATAATAATAATAAAAAACCAGCCAGCTGCATGCAGCTGTCAGTTAATTCAAGTCACTTGTCATGCAGACAAACAAAATCCTATACACAAAATCCCCCCATTACATAACACTCGAAGCAGATTTGTGCTTATCAACAGAATTAAATTCTCCCTGTAGTCTCCTCCAATTGCCCTTTAACCCTCAGTACTCATTTCAGTGTAGGGGATTGGATGGGACCGGTTCTAGCAGTCAACCCTACAGTGGTCGTGTGTGCATGCACATATTGTTAATGATGTGGAGTGCAAAGGGAATAAATACACCTCCTCAGCTACAGATTCACTTGAGGCCGTGTTCATGTTTTCCCCCCTTTTCCTTCAAAGATGATGGAAGATGCTGTCTTAGAGAAAACTATGTTAAATCTATATAACGATCCTTCTATGCAACAATTCTCGCACCATGTATTTCAGTGTGCCTCTCCGTATGCTGCGGAATTTAGAATTGTCTGTTGCTTTTCCAGTATGTATGTCCTGTATATTGTGACTGAATGTACATTGTGATACTACTTTAGACACCATGCCTGAAGTGTACATATACATGTATATGTATCCTTTGTGTGTATGAGTGACCAAGTACTTACTTGTGCCAGTATTACATACGACAGTGTATGTGTGGCTTAAGCCTTTTCGTGCACTTAAGTGTTTTCTGCGTAAGAAAAGAGATTCCATTTGAACATTAGGAAGAACTTCATGACATTTAGAGCTGTCTGGCAGTGGAATATGCTGCCACGGAAGGTGGTGGAGTCTCCTTCTTTGGAGGTTTTTAAGCAGAGGCTGGGTGGTCATCTGTCGGAAACATTGTGATGGGGTTCCTGCGTGGCAGGGGGTTGGACTAGATAGCCCTTGAGGTCTCTTCCAACTCTATGATTCTATGATTCTATAATATACAGATACGATGTTTGATTGGATAAATTATTGCCACTCACTATTTATGGTCCTAGTAGAAGGAATTTCCATACTTATCTTCACATCGTAGTAGCTGTTATTATGTCATGGCTGCCTTGTTTCCAGCTTATGGTGAGCCTACGAATGTATGACCTTCCAAAGGTTCTTTCTTAGGTTTTGCAAATTCAAAACCTGGCTTCCTTCATCAAATTAGTTCACCTCATATTCAGTTTTTCTCTTTCCCTGCTACCTTTAACTTTCCCAGTCTTTTCCATTGAGTCTTGTCCCCTCATGATGTACCTGAAGGATGATGGCCTTTGTTTAAACATTTTTGCTTCTAGTAAGAGTACAGTGGAACCTTGACTTGCGTCATTAATCCGTTCCAGAGGTCTAGTCTTAAGTCAAACATGAGTTAAGTCAAACAAACTTTTCCCATAGAAAGTAATGGGAAAGTGGATTAATCTGTTCCAGATGATAAAAAAGACCCCCCAAAACAGCAATTTAACACAAATTTGACTGGGATAGGAGATTCCTTCCGGGGATGTAAATGAAATGTTTCTTCAAAGAGAGGAGGAGGCAGTGGAATTATAGTCCACAAGTTATATGCCTCCACTTTTTAATGTTCATAGCAACAATGTCTAACAATTTTTACTGATTTTTAACCTGACGTTCCAAGTTCTGAACAACTCTATGCTTACCATTAGAGTCCCACAACTTTACAGCTCCCCAACTAAAATGCTTCCATTGTGGACCAGACTTCTGCAGCCAGATTTTTTACAAGACTGAGCCAACTGTCTAACCAGCGAGACCAGCCCCAAGTTCCCAGCCCTTCTTCTCCTCCGGCAGCAGTGGCGGCTTTGGCGAGGCCAAGGACCAGCTCCAGGTGCTCAGAGCTGGCCTCGCTGGAGCCGCCGCTGCTGCTGCCAGAGGAGAGGAAGAAGGCAGGAGCAGTTTGGAGGCGGCAGCCGCGATGCTGGGTTGTGGCTGCTGCCCAATTCCGGTGCCTTGCGCCGGGGCTCCGAGCTGTAAGTCAAAGCCTGCGACTCAAGTCAAACAGGCCCCTTCTTGCGGCAAGTCAAATATGATGCAAGTCAAGCAGTATGTAAGTCAAGGTTCCACTGTACAGGCTTGATTAGATCCAGCACCTACTCACTTATCTTTTTGGTGGTCTGTTATCCATAAAGCTCTCCTCCAATATATACCTAGCAGTAAGATGTTTCATACTTTGCATCTGACAGCTTTGTTTTCACCCCATTGAATTCTCAGCAAAGATGGATTAGACATGAAGTGCTTTACTTGTACAGCTAATGCTTGGCTTAAAAAAATGTTGTTTGGACATGTAGATGCAGACATGCCTTTGGAGTGGAAACCTCAGGGAGATATGCCATGAGGCCACGAAACTAAATATTGGAAAATGCATTGTACCTCAGAAAGCTCTGGGTAAATGATGACTAATAGTAGTAAGAATTGGTAAACATGAACATTGTATGAGTGTTTATCCAATATTACTGGAGAGTGGGTGCCGTCGCCATCGGAACTGTTATTCTCATTGTTGCAACAGCTGTAAACAGCTTTTGGGGATTGACCCGTCTGTTCATATGTGTTTTGACCGTTCCCTGCTTGCAACGGTATATTATTTGCAGCTTGCTTTGGATTGTCTCGGTGCCTCCGCCCCCATTTCAAAATAATGTATGACTCTTTAGTAGATTGGCCAATGCCAATGAGGTGTTGACTGAGGCATATTGTTGTTTCTTGGCTGTGAGAATTGCCACAAACCATGATTCTTTATCTCATGTGGCTTCCCATGTTCCTACACTTGATTCAGTGTGCTAATGTTTGTTAATAGGGTGTTGGTTAAGAGGTTTACTCAACTTGATGTCATAGGTCGTGACAAAAGCAGCATGCAGAACAATGGTGCTACATGGTTGGAAGGAATAATAGACTTTTAGAAGTTGAATTACTTTATAATTTACCTGGCTAAACTGACCACATAGAAAATTAAGAGTTTGGGGGGGGGTTGGGGAGGTAGAATTGTTTTTTTTCCCCCTTTTCGCTTTGCTTTGCTTTGCATTTTTGCATTTTATTTTTTGTTCCATTAATCCCGGAGTTCCAATGGACATAAGCTTACTTTATGCCTAAGGAAAGCTCTCTTGTACAAAAACTAGAAGCAAACAAATACCTCTGCTAGATAACTATTTAGGCCTCAATCCTTGAAGAGCATTAGCAGTCCCTTAAAACCTTGAAGACAAAACAAGAAAAGCCAAGAAAAGGGAAGAAAAGAAAAAGAAAAAAGAAAAGAAAACAGGTGCTTCATATAAAACTACAGGAGGGGGCTAAAAATAATAACAATCCACAGAAAACCAAAGTTATCAGTTTTCTAGAAATCCATCTTGCATCCTTATTTAATTTTCTAAAATTACTTTCCCTTTCTTCAGATGGGAAAAAAGTAGGCACAGATCCAAAAATGTCATATTAGAATATAAATGTCAAATTGGAAGGGATGTCATGGGACTGTGCAGTTTGCCCCAGTCAGTACACCGGTCAATCAAACTGCTACTCCCTGACTGTGTAAGCAAGTACTCCAACTGAGTTGGCTATCCAGTAGGAATACAAAGATTTTCTCCCCAAATTGCTGCTGTTTCTTCATGCTGCATTTCCTTGTGGTGCTGTGGTTTGAACTGAGCCTCATGACTCAGTGGTTAAACTACAGTACTGCAGTGAAGTCTCTGCTTAGGACATGAGTTTGATCCTGAGCTCAGGGAGCCAGCTTGAGGTTGACTCAGCTTTCCATCCATCCAAGGTTGGTAAATTTAGTTCCCAGCTTGGGAGGTGGGGAGGGCAGAACAATGTGCCCCGCACAAGTAAAATTATAAACCACCCAAAGAGTGCTTTAGAACTTTGGGTTGGTGTATAAACAGAACACTTTGCTTTCCTTTTTCTGTGTTGCTGGTTTTGCACTCGTATAGCTTTCAGAAAAATAATTTTGTATGGGAGGAAACTAAGTGGAAGCACAGTGGTACCCTGACTTAAGAGCAGCTTGAGAGGAATTCGACATAAGAGCAGAAAACTGCTGGCGTTTTAACTGCCGCTTTAGAAATTTTAGACATGGTCAGCTCGACTTACAATTTTTTTTCATTTTTTTTTAATTTTTTAACTTATTTTTTAGATAGGTACCCCGACTGAAGAGTAGTTCAACTTAAGAGCATGCATTTGGAACGGATTAAATTCGTAAGTTGAGGTACCACTGTATTCCATGAACAATGACAGATGCCACATCTCTCGTGTTTAGTGCGGCTTTGCAGTTGGAAAGGACACTTACAAATCATGAAAAGGGAAATCTATGTGAAGGGGTAATTTCTGAATCTCACTATGTTCGGACACGCCTGTGCTGGAAGAAATATCCCAATTGATATTCAGGTGTTCCTTTTAAAAGGATGCTGTGAGGCACTGTGGGACAGTGGACAGAATGCCACCTGAGGACTTGGGAGAGATGGGTTCAAGTCCCTACTCAGCCACGGGAGCTTGTGGAACATCAGGGGGCAAGCCATATATTGAGCATCTCGCATGCCTTGAAAACCCAATTGAGGTATGTCAGAAGTAACATGAAGGCACACGACAAAAAGGACATTAGGGTCGTTTATAGTGGAGCTTGTGTTTGTTTTTGCCCGTGTACAACTCTCTATCAATATTGCTCCCTGCCTCACTGATACATTCAAAGCCCACTCGCCATGTTGCAGAGTGCATCCAGACGGAGGAAGATTGAAGAGCCACGAAAAGCGATAGATGCAAAAGAAAGAGCTATGCCACTGCACTTAATTATCTGGATGTGTAATCTATACTTTGGGCAGGAAGCTACTGTTAGCACAGCATTTGAAGAAACAAGAGTTGTTCCCAGTTGCCAAAGGTGTCAGACGAGGATGCATTTCATCTTGCTAACTGTTCAATCTGTATGCAGATCATTTCGGAGAAATAAATCCTTCTCTTTCCTCTACTTCTTTCCTCCTTTATTTTAGTTCAATGCTGAGTTTTAACCTTCTGTATTTTTCCCTTCCGTCGTTCGGCATTTTACCTGTTGCATAAGTCCTTGGTCACCCCTTTTTTGGTTGATTTAGTAGTTCTTCATTGGTCAACTTCACAGTAAATAAATTGTTAACATCCTGTGCTAAATTTGTGGATGCTTCTCTCTAGTACATGTGCTCCAAACTTGAATATTAATGACTTACTACGTCAGTCTTACAACTCGAGAAGCATTTTGTCGGCCAGTTCCCAGGTCCAGGGACAGACATGTTCAGAATGTTGTAATTCACTGGTGTTCTATCCAGTGAATTACAACAACCTGCCCCTTCTTAGTGTCTTCCAAATATGCATCCAAATACGTTGGGCTGTGATTCCTATAAATCACGTGATGGAGACGGCTGAATTCAGGAATCATGAATGGAAGTAGAGTCTGGAAAGAAGTGGTGTTTTTGAGATATTCCTGCAGTTGTTAACTGTAGCAGCTTCCTGAGTCAAGTGGCCGCTGCTTCCATCCTCAAGTTAACGTGTCACTGTACATATATTAGTGGAGAGAGAAGGGTCTAGGAGTCAAGGCTGCATTTGTATATCTTTGTTCATCCAGGAGAGTCACTTAATTCTTCACCAATACTTCTATTTTCTCCCTGTAATGTTAAGGCGCGTTGGTGCTAGCAGTTTATAAGCACCACTCAAGATGGATCATTGCTAGTGACATCGTCCCGTTTTTCTTCTTCTCCTCTCTATTATTTAATGGCTTTAAAATGTGCATCCACCTGCAGTGCTAATGATTTAACAATGCTAACACAAATGTGTACTACATTCCTCACTATCATTCTTCTAGAATTCTTCATTAGGAGCAAGTCGCTGACAAAGCACAGTAATTAGAGTGTAACGAGAATTGCACCACATATAAACAACTTTTTCTACCCCGTATTTCAGAATCTAACAGTTGTTTGATGGGTCTGGGTGCAGAGGAAATCTTGCATACATTGTCTTCTCTTCTTTTTATAGGAAGGCTGAGAAGGATGGCATAATCTAATGAGTTCTAGGGGTGCATTAAATACATTATGTGTTCTTTTTTGTTTATTTTGCAGCTAAAGCGAGAAAAACCAGAAACAATACCAGATCTAAAACATGATGTGGAAGAGAAATTTCAAGCCCTGGAAAGCACAAACAGTGACCTTGATTTGCAGAGAAATGAGAAGTTTGTTCTTTTTAAGGAGAATCTTAAGAAGATGAAAACAAAATGTAAGTTTTCCCTTTATTGGTATTCGACTCAAGATATGTGGTGTGCATACAGACTACTTATTCTTTGCCCTGCATCTTACCTTTTGCTGTAGATCTAGAATGGGAAAACATTTTGTTTATTTGTTTGTTTGTTTTCTTATTTGTTTGCTATACTGTACCGCTCCATCTGGCCCAGAAGCCACTCTGGGCAGCTTATAAAATGTAACCATAAATAATACAATGTACATTATACACACTAATAATAAGCATAGTAAAACCATGATTAAATAAATGATTAACAAATGATCACAAATTAAAGGAAAAATGCCATAAAAATAAGACAAGAAATAAGACGAAAACAAAGGTGGAATTACTTGATCAGCAGGTGGTCTGTCATTGATGAAAGTCAGTCTAAACAGCCAAGCCTTTAGTTGTTGTTTTTTAAAGACCTGCAGAGTGGGCTCTGGGCAGATCTCCAAGGACAGCTGGTTCCATAAGCTGGTACTATCACCAAAAAGGTCCAGTTCTTAGTAGACATTTTCCAGGTTTCCTTTGAGGTCAGCCCTCTCAGAAGCCCTACTCATTTTATAGTTCTTTCTTGAGGTTCCTGATGTCCTTGCACAACGGAATGTAATCCATCATAAACCTCAGTTCTGATTTTCTTCTGACTAAGACTTCCCAAAGTCTTTGGCTCTTGGCCATCTCTGGTTTAATCTCCTCAGGCATCATGGTTGTTTCAGACGTTGAAATGATGTCATGCTGATTTCGCCTCAGTCTCTCCGTTTTCAACTCCATCATGGCTCCATAATGTCTCAGTGGCTTCTCTGTGTCCATGGTGGCCAAAATGGACCTTGTTAACCCCATGCTGTAGCAGCTCACAGGGCCAAGGTGCTATTGGTCTTTCCTTTGTGTGGGGCTTCTCTGCCTTGATAGTCCTGTATGTTTCTTCTGTTAATTTATCCCAGTTGGGGGTGAGGGGGGATTGGAAGGAAGAACAGAAAAAAAGAAAGAAAAGCAAAGGAAGGAAGGAAGGAAGGAAGGAAGGAGACAGCTGGTGAAGAACAGCTTATTTTCTCCCCTCATGCTGCTGAGCTCACTGCATCTGTATTCTTGACTTCTTAGCTTCCCCCTTTGCTATTCAAAATTCTGTTTCCACACATAGTGATGCAGCAGGGTAATTTTAGATCCTGACTTTTTCAGCCTTTGATCACCATGTGTTTTAGTTCATTTGTGAAGCACTCATAAAACACTTTCTCTCCTGCTGCCCCCTCCACCTGCCATTGCTTCCTTTACTACTGCTTCTGTATTGCTTCCCACATTAGAGGAATTCCATACCAAATAGTATTTCTCCATCTGTTAAAAAAAGCCCCCAAGCATGTGTGGCTTCACTTCTTAAACTGACAGAAAGCTGGTGGCATTGTCATAACTGCAGGAATGAAATGGAACTTGTTTAATCTGTCCCGGTGATAAAAACACTTATTTGTTAACAGGCACATCATTTTGCAGGAGAAATGAATCAATCTACTTGTAAAGTAAATAGAAAATGAAATAAGCATCTTTGGCAATGTACATACCTGGCTGATTGTCCCAAATGTGGCATGTTTTAAATACCAAGCAATTGTTCCATCGTGGTTTCCGTGCTATCTCAAGGGTTGTCATGCGTCCATTTGCCTTTGTTCCTTCCATTCTTGGGTGGTCAGTCCCCCCCCGCCTTCTAAACATTGCAGATATCAGGAGTTGGCCCCTGCGGTCCAGTCCTGATGCCTGAAGAAAAAGCATCATGTGGCCTAAATTACTCCATCTTGTGATGAGAGGTTGCCTAAACTCTTCATTCATTCACATTGTTTAATGCTGTCCTAGGAGGATTCCAGTAATACTTTGAGTCGAATGCATGGATAGACATAAACATATTCTACAGTAGCTTAGTTTCATTTTAATTCATGAGTGAATTGTTTGTAGCACAAAAGGCAACAATGAAGTGTCAAACTGTAATTTGCATTTCTCTCATAGGATTTAATACAGGGGATCATTAGCCTCACTTAAATGCACTAAGTAATAAGCAACAATTTTCTTGACTCTCTCTCACGATACCAGTCTTATTTACATACATATATAATATAAATCTTGCTTCACATCCACGTTTTTAATGTTTGAAGGTAAGCTCGAGCTCCCCCCCCCCAAATTTTTTTTATTTTATACTTATGCCATATTCCTGTTTTGATATGATCTTTTGAAAAGGATTAGGTAAGCTGTTTTCATTTTGTCACTCTTAACAAATTGCTCCAGTTTCACAACCCAGGATGTGTTGCAATCTAAAGGAGACCTTTGCTTTAATCATGGAACTATATTGTTGGAAAATGCCTACAGTGTCTGTTCCCAGGTTTACTGCTTGTGAACGTGAACCATGTAACACTACAGCATATTAAAATCCCTGTGGCCTAATTGAGCAGTTTTAAATTGTGCTCTGGGAAACTCTGGGGTTCCTTGCAAAATTATCAGGAGATTTCCTAATTAAGAGGTTTGATGCGATGAAGGAGATTTCTTTGGAAGACGCCTTGTCCGGTGTTGTCAAATTTCTTCTGCTATACTTGTGTATGTGTGACTGAGTGTGAGTGTAGTGTGAGTGTAGTGTAGTGCACATTCCTTTTATGGGATGTAAAAAGCCATCTGCTTTGTTTTTATAGCATTTCCCCCTTGCAATTCCAGCAGCATTTCAAGGATTTAAATTGAATTTTAAAAATACCGGTAATTAATTTAAAAAAAATATTTTTATTCATTTTCTTCTTAGAACACAAATTACATGCAGTGCCTGTCAAACATCATGCTACATGGGTTTCAATTACATTTATTTTACCGCCAATTCAACGCTATATTTTTGTTTTTCCTATTTAATCCTTGAGAGTACAAATTTCATAGTTTATTTGTTTTGTTTTGTTTCATCCTCTTTCAGTCTATTCTACATATAACACTATTTCCTTAGTCCTTGTTTCATCTATCAATGTCTCTTTATTTTTTTCTTAATTATAGTCTAAAGTCAATATCAACATTAAACATTTAATAATCCAGGTATCTACTTTAAACCAATACAGAAAGGGGGTTGATTAATTTTTATCCACCCTAATTCTTATGCTCTTCCAAGTTCTCTGTTGGGTTCTGAAACTTTCCCCCCATTGTTCCTCCATAGTAATCACTGCATATTTTCTGTACAGATTTTGCCTCATGTACAGATTTTCCCCATGGACAGAAGTCCACCTGTGTTTGAAATATATATATGTTAGTTCTTCACATTATTTGTCTAGAAGAGGAAAGAAAAGAAGTTGGCACTCAAAAGTGTGATGGACTCTGGTGTTTAAGGTAAGGGGATTAAGTTGTGAAGTAGCTGTTACAACAAAGAGTAAGAGAAAGCATTGTTTTACTTCAGGATTGAGGAAGAGAGTGTTGTGTGTTATTGTGAGGTGAGGGTTCAGGGAAAGGTTAAAAGAGCTGCAATTGTAGCAGAAGCTGAGTGTTTGGCAGCCAAGCAGCTTGGCATTATTTGTGTTCTATTCAAACCCTGAAAATGAAATTTGACTGTTCTGAGTTTTAATTGCTACTGGAGTCTGTTTGGCCAGGGAAGCGGTAGGATTCCCCCAGCACAGATCCAGAGAAGAAAAACAGCAGTGGGTCACAGGAGAAACAGCTGCCAAAAGAGACACAGAGTCATATGGCTCTTCCTCTGCGTGATGGAAAGCCAAAAGACATTCATGGGTTTTCATGAATGGTCCCACAACTAATTGCTTCAAGAAAAATCTAAATTAATGTAAATTTCTTGTTAAAAGAATCGTGGTTGGAAAACCAAGCAGCTCTGAGCCAACCTTGGTACGCTCATATTATCTGTGTACCCTAGAGCAGCCATTCCCAACCTTTCTTTAATCATGACCATAAAGACATGAAATAAATATAGGCTGAATCAGGATTTTATGTCTCATTACTAAGTTTGTGTGAAGAATTGTTACCAGTCTTTGGCCCTTTTCAAAAGTGCCAGGACCCCCAGGGGCCACATGGTTCCTGTAGCTGCTAGAACATGGGCCACAGTCCTCGGTGATGGAAAAAGGAAGTCTGGTTTGTTTCAGAGAGTTTCGTAATTGCTGGTCACCAGGATCATATAGCAGTTTACCCCAATAATCAGGATGGCTCTAATTTGGGTACCTATGTACTGCATGAGAGCGATAAATGGTTGTTGGATAGAACACTTTTCATTATAGAGTTCGATATTGAGATGGATTTCTGGAGGAGAGAGTTGCTTTGAGAAGAGGCCTGGACCCTAAATAACTGGGATGCACTGCTTTATGTATTTAGCTTTAAATGAGTAATTTACAAGTTGCACACAACATTCAGCTCAGTCAGCTTGCAGGCCGAGATCTAATTTTTTTTGTAGTGCAGTTCCAACCACGTCAGTAATAAGTACTGTAGCAGGTGTGGCTGATGGTCGCTTTCTTAGTCTATGAATTATTTTAGTTTCCATCCCCTATCCATCTGGAATATCAGGATCTGTCCAAACAACAAGCTGATTTGTAGGAAAGGCATTTAAATGTGGTTACAAGAGAGGTACTCATGGTAGCAAATGTTGAGTGGATTTGCCAGAAAATGCAGTTATCTCCATGCAGAGCTTAGGAAGCTCAGCTTTCTTAGATTGCAATACCGAGCCACTATGCTGGCTGTTCGATTTGGCAGTAGTGGCCCAAACCCCAACTTTCTCCATCTCATAAGTTTTCCTGTTGTGTGTGGGTTGTTTATCTGTTGTTGTTGTTGTTGTTTTGGGGGGAGTTTGGCTTGCTTTTTGCAAAATGAGATCCTGGACTACCAACGTCTTCTACTCTGAATGTTTACGAAAGCTGCAAAGTGACGAAAACAGGTGTCTGAATCTTTGCAGTAGCGTTCTAGAGCTATATCAAATGAAGTCCAGCATAGTGCAACGGGAATGGAATTCCTTCCACAGCTTCTCAGCTTCCATCACTTTCTTTTCCCTATTTCTTGGCAACAGAATGAAAAGGAAGTATTTATGAAAGCCTACCACCCTCATTATTGGTTCCTTGCGTGTAACACTAGAAGTGTGTTTGGTGGCATCCCAGATAGAAGGGAGACCTGGTAGCTATAATTTTCAAAGCATCTGAAGTCTATACAGTACTGAAGACCAGGATGCCCTGGGTGAATTAGATTTCCCAGGTACAGTGGCATAGGAAATGTAGCATTGTGCATATCAAGTAGCAAGGTTCACTGTCTTGGAGAATAATTTCTGATAATTTCTGAGTCCACTGGCAATTTATTTTGTTGTATTTTACTCTCTCTCCCTCTCTCTCTCTCTGTGCAAAGTCAGAAGTTCTTCTCTTGCTCAGATAATCGCAAACCCCAGCATCATTATTGACACCCTGGCACTGCAATCCTGTGAAGACATGCACATAAATTTTTGAAATCAATGCGGCCTGTTTTACTATTGCTGAGTTTGAGGATCATGTTTCTTAACCACCATACTGTGAGCTCATCATCCTTCTTTTTCCCATGGTGTGCTCCGTGATGGAGGTGTGAAGTATTCATCGTTATCAGGCTTCATCTCAACATCATTGATTGCTAAATTAGGCAGGTTTTAAATCAGGCTGGAAATAGATCCACCGGAGTGTTAGCTGTTATGGGGGACCTTAAGCAAGAGCGGCTGGGCGCCTTCATAAAATATTACGGTATGAAGAGAGAATTTCAATAGCATGCCACGCTGCAGTGAGTTGCATATGCTGATACTGCCTCTTTTTCATGCAGTTCTTAAAGCAGAGTTGGGCAAAATGCAACCCTCTAAAGGTTGGATGGCAACTCCCAAGCATCCATAATTGTTGGCTACATTGGCTAGAGCTGATGGGAGTGCTAATCCTATGACCTCTGGAAGGCAGTACGCTGGCTACTGCTGTCCAGATTATTCCCGTGTATCTGGCCACCATAAGCTATTTTTAAAGATGACTGTGTGCACTAAAGAAGTTGAATGATCTTGAAGAGTAAAGGGTGGGGGAGAAGAACCTCCTTAGGTTTTCAAGACTTTTTTTACTTGTAGTCTGCATTGACCTTCCTTCAACCTGTGTATGTTGTGACCGACTCTTCATGACCCCATGTCCATAGAGTTTTCTTTGCAGGGATACTGGAGTGGTTTGCCAGTTCCTACTCCAGGCTCCTACACCACCTGGTATTCCCTGGTGGTCTCCCATCCACGTACTAACCAGGGCCGACCCTGCTTAGCTAGATCGGATGTGCTTAGGGCATCTAGGCAGCAGGTCTTTCAACCTATAAACTGATAAGCTTTGAGTTGGTCATGTCACTTTCTGTCCTTTTCATATTTCTTGACCTTTTCTGAGAGAGGCAGGTCTTGCCATTGTTCTTGAGTAAGTGGGTGGGCAGCCATGGTTCTCCATATCTCTGCCTTAGTTAGCTAGAATTAGATTCCATTTACCTTTCCGATTACCACCTAGTTCTCCATTAAACATTAGCTTTCTTATTTTGTTGAAAGGGAAAGTGTGGGTGTGACTTTTGAAAGGGAGGTGACTTTTCTGTTCACCATTACAATTTTAGGGTTTGTTGCGTGCTGCTAGCTTCACCAAGAAAACCTTATACAGTGGTACCTCTACTTATGAGTTTAATCAATTCCGAATGTATGCTCACAAGTCAAACAACTTGTAAGTAGAGCAGCTGTATCTAAAAAATAAAAATAAAAATAAAAATGTAAGTAGAGCAGACCGCATCTAAAATGTGCAAGGTAGCAGTTAAAACGCCAGCGGTTTTTCTCTCTTAAGTCGAATTGCTCGTAAGTAGAGCCGTTCGTAAGTAGAGATACCACTGTATCTCACAACCAGCCATGACTAGAGGCAAATTGTAACTCTGGCAACTTTTTGTGTTCCAGGCCAAAAACAAAAAAAACAAAAAAAAAACCACACCAAAATTTGAGACAAAAACATGTGGCACTTTAAAGACTATAATATATTAATTTATAGAATCTGCTACTATATGTCTGAAGAAGCGGACATGTTCACAAAAGCTTGCATTAAAGTATAATAGTCTTTAAGGTGCCACATATTTTTGCTTTTTTATTTTATTTTATTTTGTTTCTTTGAATTTTGCCTGGAATTCTTGCATAGATTAGCACGGCTACCTCTCACAAAACTTTTTGTGTGTGCATGGTGCTGTGTGGTCATCAGTCCTATGCCTTCACAACTTCAAAGGTGTTACAGGAGTCTAGACTCAAGAACTGGTGCTGGCTGTTCTCCAAGAACGACAACTTGCAAGTTGTGTACCTCATGCCACGATAACATTCATTCTCTGCCTAATGATAAATTATAGCTGCCTCCCCATAATGTTGTAATTCCTAATTTCCAGGTATTTGTCTCTCCTCCAGCTGAAAACTATAGTAACTGAAGGCATGTAATTTTCCCTATCCTATTCTTGGATAGCAGAAGGATTTACAGTAACCTCTTTACGCATCTTAAAGTTTTTGTCACGTGACTGAACTTTTTAAGCATTTAGGTGTTTATTGATAGTTTTGGCTAGAATATAAAGGAAGCACATATTATTGTATTTATTGTATTTTTGGGGCCATTTCTACCACAAAGACTCCATTTCTGTGAATGTGGGAAATGCAAATTGCAAGACTAAGGCTGTCATCAGTCACTCAGTATAATCGTTTGCTTTTGGGCGCTTTTTCCCCGCGGTTATAAGCGCTCCTTTTTTGACGTCCTTATGGACATCACGTTTTCATTCAGAAAGAGGTGACCACGCCCCCTGTCACTTGTCTGAGCGCTTTTTCCTGGAACCACTGCTGGGGGCTGTACTTTTCTTCAAGGATTACAGAGACGCATTTAATCAGTGACTCTTCTTTGCTGTGGACATTAAAGGGCACTAAATCACTAATTTCCTCGTTATCTACTGCTATGTCCTTAGTACTCTACATTACAATTAGTTTTTAAGTTATGTCCATATAGTGCCCTGGTCCCCTCTGATTTTCAAACATTAATTTCATTTTATATCACCAGTATGTACAGCTAAATATATGATTCGCTTTATGGGCTTAAATAACCACGAGGTAGAATCCGAAAAAATGCTATAAATATTTCTCCCACTGGATGTCGCTCCATTTTCTTTGTTCCGCCATTCTGTCCCTACCCCCATACTCTAATGCCAGTAATACCTACTTCTGCTTTCTGTTCAGTCCACATTCCAATTACACTCTATTTCTGTATTCCGCACAGCCCTACTGTGGTAATACATGTCTTAATAGCATCAAAAACACTTATAGGATACTTGTTTGGGAACAGAAGTTGTGACGATCACCCTTTCCAGAGACTGGAGTTTTCAAAGGCACAACTGGGTTTATTTCGACATCCCACTGCTGTGCCACTAAATTGTGACGACACCTCCCTTTTACACACTGAATTTGTGTTGGAAATGGTACTGCTGCCACCTTTTAAACTCGTCGCCTCATGAATTGGGACAGACTCAGAAGAATAATATAAAAATAATAACAAAGTTTATTGAGAAGTTAATAAATATAACAATATCTGAGGATGGTATGCGTTGCCTTTAACATACACTGTAATAGATTTAATCAGCTCTACAAGCCTCCCTGTCTTTAATAACTAGTAATCAGTATAGCCCTCCCTGCCTGACAGAACTTTCACAGAGCAGTGCTCTCTCCCAGCACTCACTCTCAACTTAACTTAACTCAACTGAACTGCCTCAACTGACTAGGCTCCACCCTTTTTATATCATACCATTCCCCGCCCTCCTGCTGGGATTGGCTGATGATTTGTATATTCATTACTCCTGTTTCCAGGGTTTTGTCACAGAGGTCTATCTTTTTTATTTTGCGTTTCTCTTTAATTTGAATTTTTTTTATAGTGGAATCATTTTTAAGTTTTCCTTCCACATTTTAATAATCAATGAACACAGGACACAGTTTCTATGTGTTTTGCTGAAACGCACACCGCCACAGAAAACGTTGCTGAACCTTTGCCTCAGACGTGAGAAGTGGGGCCACTTTTTTTCATTCCAAGTCTACTACACCTTATTTATGCACAAGGGTGTTTTTGATATCCTTGGTTCCCATTGCCGCATTGTCTTTATCGGCAACCCTTTTCCTCCTGAACTCAAATATGTTATGTTAGTTGCTGTTTAACATGAACCTGGGAATGCTACAGTATACCTAAGAACACTATATACTTAGGTTTTTTTTCCTTTTTCGATATGTAGTGAGAGAATTATGATGGCACAAAGTATGTCAGTTAGACAACACATTCCATGTTGTATTTCTACAGCTCCATATGCCTACAAAAATGATGGTACATGGTTTTTCAGTGCCCTTTTTCAAATTTGCAGAGCAGGTATATACTGCAACGACTTCATGTCGAGCGCATCCTTACGGAAGGCAAAGTACCCAGGGAACATGTTTTACCACTTTTTAAAAAAGACAATGGTACTCAAATTTAATGTGCGTGTTGTAAACAGGAAGGTGATCAAAAATATCTCCCACTTGAACCAACTTGCTAAGCAAGACCACTACTATTGTAATTCAGTTAAGTGGCAGATGTTACTGATGGTTGGTGTAGTCAACTCACCATGGCTGCTTGTTTTTCCATACAAAGGAGGGGGAGGCGATTCTTTGAAGACTCGCTGGCCCCTTCAATTCAAGACATTGAGCCTACAGCTTGATTGTTCTCTTAAAAATGCAGATGTATAATCCTTCCAGGTAACAGATGGCCTGGTTGTTGTTCTGTACTATTATTTATTTATTTATTTATTTATTTATTTATTTATTTATTTATTTATTTATTTATTTATTAATTACACTTATAAACCACCCAATTTTCCCAAAGGGAACTCTGGGCGGTGTACATACACATCACCCCACAAAGACTACCTAAATACAATCCCAAGACATGACAATAACCAATAAAACAAACAGAAAGCAAAATGAATACAAATCAGCATCCGAATACAATAAGGAACTGCTAAAAAAATACTAAAGGGGATAGCAAGTAAAAATAGCAAGACGCCTCTAACTAACCAAGACAAAAGTCCAGGTAATGTCCGGCAAGGGAACTAAAAAACTAGTGCCAACAAGGAAAGGTGGGGGGGAGAAAAGAAAAAAAAGAAAAAGAGGAGGGGGAAAGACACGTCCTCAGATGGCCCTGAAACATTGCCTGAAGAGCCAGGTCTTCAAGGCCCTTCTAAATGCCAGGAATGACTCCGCCTGCCTAATCTCAGCTGGCAGCTTGTTCCAATAAGCCGGCCCCACCACCAAGAAGGCCCGGTTCTGGGTCGAAGCCCTATGTGCCTCTCTCGGTGTTGGCACTCTGAGAGACAGGGAGGACGAGGCTCTGGTAATTATTTGGTAAATGGAGTCCTTGAATTTTACATTGGCTCTTAATCTTTAAGTTGTTGTGAAGCTGCATCTGAAGTAATGGTGGTGTTTTTACTGTCCCAGTTCTTCAAACAATGTGTAGCAGGTCCTGTCCACACTTTCACACCGCCTCTCTATATGTGGCACATTGTGTCTGATGGCCCTTTGCTGGCCAGGGATGGGGGAGGGTTGGTGCAGAAGACCCATGCATTTCATTTGGGGCCTGAGATAAATAAAAAGGAAAGAAATTACCTAGTGGTTACAGTCTAAGTCCCATCAGATGGGAGTGAGAGACAAAATTAAGGGAGGAGTGAGTATGATGCTCTTTGCTTCCTTCTTGAAAAGACAGGCAGGAAATGTGTTTTTCTCTATACTATTTTCATCAGTTCTCTCTATTGCTACCCCTCCTATGCCCTGAATCTGAAACTAGTGGTGATTCAAGCACAAGACCTGGATGGTTTCATCAATAATCTTGCAGTAGGAAGAACAGTGAAGGTTCGTGTCTCAGGTGAATGTCAAATGGACACCTTAGTATGCCAGTGCTTTTGGAGAAGAGAAAAGGGTACATCAGGTTGTGCGGGTGAGATTGTCTCAATTTACACATGGTAGCCAGCAATGAAGTCTCTACAGATGTCAATTTATAATTCGTGTTCAACCTTCTGGAGAAAGACTGATTTACTTGAGAACAACAATTGTGGCAGCAGTCAGGTAGTTAAAAGCACACTCAGATTGATAGAACTACTAGAATAAGTAAAAAATAGAGCAATAGAGGAAGGGACCCTTTTTTTTCAAATCCATAAACCAACCCCCTGGAATGGCCTCACATAACTGAAAATAATAATACTGGATCAAAATGTAATCTGTTTGTTTTTGTTGTTATGGTGGTATCATGTTGCTTCCTTCTTATGGAACCCATATGAATTAATACTCTCTCTGGAAAGTCTTATCATTAACTAGTCTTGGAGTAAGTGGCTTCCATTATGACTTGACCCACCTCCGTTTCAGTGTTTCTCATTTCCTAATACAGTACTGTTTTTACTGGTGAGTTTTGTGTTTTCTTCGTGTATCCAAAGTATGAGAGACTCACACCTGTGAAGATTCTCAGTTGTCCCGGTGAGGTTATCTGGAAGTTGAGTCATGGCAACTAGATTTCTTTTCTTGAGAGATCAAAACATTTCGCTGCTTTGCCAACTAATTTCCCTCAGACTGATGAAGCTGCTTGGATGAGCAGCAAAACCTTTCAATCTCTCAAGAAAAGAAGTCCGGTTGCCATGACTCAACTTCCAGATATGAAAGACTTAGTTTACCATTTTATCATCTAGTAAGTGTTTTGCCTTGATTTGATCTAGAACCCACTTATTTTTGTTAGATTAAAGAAATGCAATCTATAGATCTTGCAGATCTTAATGTATTGGTTATTAACTGATTGATGAAATTTATTTATTTATTTATTTGATTTGATTTGATTTGATTTGATTTGATTTGATTTCTATACTGCATCCATCTACCAGAAAACTACTCTGGGTGGTTTACAACATAAATAAAAAATACAAATATCATGTCTAATGTTTACCTATTTGCATATGACTAAAGTAATCATTTTGAAAATGCTAAAAATACACTTCTTTACTTTAAAGCAGCGCATGCATTTGGGGTGATGGGGACCATTCCAGTACAGCCAGTCTTTCCTTTGTGGGAACAAGGAGGGAATGCTTCTAAGGCATACTTAAATATCCATATTTACATTTTAATGTTACAATTATGGGGTCAACAAATCATGGCTTGCTTTGGTAGCTTTCCAGATTTTCCACCGTGATCTCCCTATTTCCAAATGGAGGGGGCAGGATTTTCTGTCATTCTGTTGAGTGCAAGACCCAGTCCCAGTGTGTGACCTTGTCCCACACTGCAGCAAACACCAAACATCCCGAGAGCTCGAAGGAGATTTTTGCTTTCTAAATTTCTTTGAGATTTGGTACAGCACCAAGAGATCCATTATTGCACATTTCTCAAAGCACAGATGAAAGGCAGGTTGTTTCTTGTTTTTGTGCTGTTTCCATAAGCAGTCGCCGCTTGCAAGAAGGCAAATTCATCTATGGACCCCTTGCTTCCCTGGAAGTGAATCATAGTGGGCTAAAGCCAATTGTTAGCTCCGCTTTGAATAGTTGAATCAATGCAACTTTGGGATGTAAGTCATCCCTTACGTAAGTTCCATTGATTCAGAGGGTCTACTCTACTTGGAACTAACAGTTGGATCTAACCCATTGACTCACTAGCACTTCCTTCTAAGTAGGTGAGTGATGTAAAACTAGCGTTTTGAAGTATAGTTTGATGAATTTGTTGGTGTCATTTTATTGTACTTTAAAGAATTAATGAGCTAATTTTAACCTACGCTTTATTGCTTTTTATTTGTTTGCATGTTTTATAGTGTTCAGATAATATCTGATATAGTACATTGTATTTCCATTGGACTTCCTGCTTTGGAGTTACACTTATTTTGGAGGCAGAGGGGAAAACTATCCTATTTCAAAATTGAGAGCAAGTGGCTTACTTAAAGCAAATCCAGTGAGTTCACAACTTGCTTTACAACAAAGGATGAAATAAAAACATGGACATCTTGATTTATAGCAGAGATACTGGGATACTTCACCATCTCTTGTAAACCAGTATCTCGGTGAGATAGGACCAGTGAACAAGCAGTGACAGGTAGTTGCCCTGTGCTTTACATCTTATCTAATTAATTCCCTCAACACCCCAATGAAGCGATATGTGAGAGTAGTATCCTATCTGACAGGTGATAAATCTGTGATAGAGATTTTAATCTGTTCTCCTGGAGCCACTTGACGACTCATTGGTAGAATCCAGGCCTCTTTGGCTCTTTCTAACATTTCTTCAGATTTCTACTGTTGTTTCTGTTTCCTATAAGCAAGAGGCTAGATTGGCTGCGGTTGTGGGTGGCAATCAGTTGGCTCCCCAGGTCTTGCTGCTTTGTGTTACATGGGTAATTTTGATGTTTGTCTGATGACTGTGGTTCTCTGTGCCTTGGGAGAATCCATCTTGATGGGCAGTGATCCCAGAAGTGATGCATCATTTATGACTGATGGCTTGGCCTGAACTGGTAAACAGATATCCAGTTGATGGAGGGATACCTGGGCCCTGCCTTGTGGGGAATAACCACTGGGTTGACAAGTACATCTGGCAAAAATTTGGCTCGCCATCTCTGTTGCCTTCTAGGCAAAGTTCTATATGGGAAATGAAATTGTGTTCAGTAGTTTGTACCTTCACAGCCCAAAAGTCCCCCAGCCTACGCATGAGTGATGTGTTACAGAGGTGGTCACCATGCACATCTGGACATCTATCAGCCCTAGATTTTGGCTACTGCAGTGGCTGTTTGC
This sequence comes from Phrynocephalus versicolor, assembly GCA_023846285.1. Taxonomy (NCBI): domain Eukaryota; kingdom Metazoa; phylum Chordata; class Lepidosauria; order Squamata; family Agamidae; genus Phrynocephalus; species Phrynocephalus versicolor. The sequence continues at coordinate 11,103,748 of JAHTLZ010000204.1, read as the reverse complement.
ATGTTTCCTTTGTGAGTTTCCTGTTTGAAGGGTTAAGAAATGGCCACTAATAGAAACTGGGGTAGTGAAGATAACCAAAGCTCCCTTGGCTATTTTCTTTGGAGAGGTGTCCCCTGTATGTGTGCGGATGCCTGCACGGCCCTGTCAGAGCTGAAGAGCAAAGGCCTCTCATTCTTCCCATTGCTGCTGAATGACTATTGTGTAGCTTATGCTGCAATGCGAAAGCAAGACTGCTGCTTACACAAGGACTTTCTTAACACTTCAGGGTGCGTTTCACAATAATTGACTGCTTGGATAATTATTGGTCAACTGTTCCATCAGCTGACTTCTGTCCCAACCCTAATTGTCGAGATAAATTCAGGACTCCACACTGCGGTTGCCCATGGATTACCAAGTCTCTGGGTTAATTTTTATTTTTATTTTAGAGTATTTTTACCCCACCTTTCTCCTTGGAAATGAACCCAAGGCGGCTTACAGTAATAAGGGATAATACACAGTCCAGTACAATTAAGGCATGTTCAAGTATTTGAGAAAAAGGAATTGAAGGACATCTTACAGCATTAATAGACAACATTACATTAAAGCAACACGGTTATAAGTAGTCATAAACACAAAGTCTATGTGAACCCATAGTGTTCTGGCGTTCTTGTCTCTGGCCCGCCCCCGCCCCCAATTATTGTCACTCTCCTAAAACACAACTCTCTTTCTGCCCCTGCCTTTTACACTGGAGCTGGTTGAGTTGTTTTTAAGTTAACACAGAGAAGAAGAGAACATAGAGAAGAGCCATTTAGCTGAGAATGCAGGGGCCTCCAGGCCCTTGACCAGTATGTTGCAACAGAGTGACTTCATTGCCATTGCACAGGAGTTAAAAAAAAACAAAACTATTGGGATCCTTTCAGCTGAGTATTACACTTGCCGAGGCTTTATGGTTAAGCAACTGCAGCTGCTCTTGCTAGCACTCAGCAACATTTTCCCCTTCTTCATCAGATCATCCTGTTCCCATATTTGTTGACTGTATAAGTAATTCATTTGTGCAACTTAAGTTATGTTACAAAATCATTACGTCTTGTGACTGGACTTGCTTGCGCTCCACAGAATCCATGTACACATTTCAGATGAGTAATGTGTATATGAATAGGTGCTGGAAGTTGCGTCTCAGCTTCATTTCACTTAGGAAGGTGCTGGACACTGTGCAACATTTTAGAACCATCTCTCTCAAAACAACATGTGGATTCCAGCTTTAAAGAGCAAACTTATCTTTGCCACTCCATCTTCAGACCTACTAACTCACTGAGATCTATTATACTTAAGGACAGCCTTGCTGGAACAGGCCACAGCCCATCCAGTCCAGGATCCTGTCTCACACAGTGGCTCACCTTTTGCTTCAGGGTATTCCCAAGCAGATGTCTTCAACTGCTTATGATTCCCCTCAAATGGCATTGAGAGATATCCTGCCTATCTCTCCAAACCGGAGGTTGTCCTTAGGCATCCATCATGATAGCCATCAATACCTTTGTTCTCCACGAACTGACCCTTGTTCTTTCGTTGTAAAACTCCCAATTTAGGCAAGAGCAGCCATTAAATTCTAAACCATGGATTTGAAAACTTGTCCTTGTTTGGTGACATCTCCCATCGTCCATAGCCATGTGGGTCAATGGGAGTTGGAGTCCTGGAACATCTCAAAGCAGGACTCCACATGGGTTTGCCACCTTCTTAATCTAAGGCTTCTTGGCAGTGTGTCTACATTCAGTTATACATATGCAAATCTCACTGTTTCCAAGGGATTTTTAAAATGTGTGTGCAGTTGTCTGTAAAATCGAAGCCCTAAAGCAGCAGTTACAGGAGAATGCAGCTTGTAAGCCATCTTAATCAATCTGTTTTTCAATGAAGGGAATTCACAATCAAAACATTTGTGACAGATCCTTGTCCTACGGAAATAGATTGAAGACAGGCAAAACAAGGAATTGTCAGGTCATTATAATAAAAGCAAAGCAAAGCAAAGTGTTCTGCTTATATACCACCCCATACCACTTCAAGTAGTCTCTGGACGGTTTACAGTTTAATTATATTATGCAGGCTAGACATTGCCCCCACCCCCACCAGCAAGCTAGGTATTCATTTACTGACCTCGGAAGGATGGAAGGCTGAGTGAACCTTGAGCCGGCTACCTGGGATTGAACCCCAGGTTGTGAGCACAGTTTTACCTGCAGTACAGACATTTAACCACTGTGCATTTCCTAGTGTTTCCTACACTTGTACAGCAGTGCTTGTATTCTAAATGTTAAGAGGTAATTAAACAAAATTGCCTCTGTGCCCAAAATGTTAAGATTTTTTTAAAAAAAACCTTTCCCCCACCAATTAGCTTGTTACAGGAATAGTTTCAGGAAATTAGGGCCCAGGACCATGCAAAAAATTATAGTGATTTGTAGGAAAGAAAGGCATGGCAGTTAAGGTAGGGTTAGCAGGAGTTGTTCCTAAAACATTTCAAGCAGTCAGGAGAATAGTAGAACAATTTACAAATGGATCTTCCTGTTTTGGGCAAGCATCCCTGTTCCTCCAGTTCACAAAAGAATCTCCTCCACTTTCCCAGTCTATGGCTGGCACTAGAAATATGGGACACGGTGTTTGCTGCCCAGTCTTGCTTAACATACATGGAAGACAGATTTGAAAGTCCTACAGTATATTTGGACTGGTCTGTAAGGGTTAGTTTTAAAGATACCAGACCCCTATGAAGAAAAGGCAGTCAGTTACCTGTCCTCTTATAACAATCAATGCTAGGAATATAGTTTTCCTCCTCCTGTCTCACTCTCACAGAAAGCTGGTTGGCGACCAAGGCATGAAAGATTTGTGTTTTTTTTAAATTCCTTTTTCACTTAGAAGTTTCCAAAAAAATTATTAGATCACATATAGATAGTAATATTAGAACAGAAGCAGAATAACATGACTGACGCCCCCCCAATAAATAAATAAATAAATAAATAAATAAATAAATAAATAAATAAATAAATAAATAAATAAAGGTAGCAGAAGAAATTACTTCTTTAGTGGAACTTAAAAACGGTAAATGAAACATCAAGTAAACCTACAACATGAGATGCTGTACTTTTTGTTAAAGATCGGTTAAAATGAAGAGCTGTTTGGTGCCTAAATCGATATGAAGCCTTCCCTAGAAATGAGATTTGGTATCCTTCAGAGGTAAAGAAAAGAAATACTATAGGCATTTAACTAAAGCTATCAATTGTAAGAGAGTAGTGAAGAAGCAGGGGAAATCCCAATTTATTTACCTTTCTTAAAGTGTAACTCCTTCTATCCCACCCCATAGTGCTTCAAGTATTCTCTGGGCAGGTTACAAGTTTAATTATGCAGGCTACACATTGCCCTTCCCCTGCCACCCCCAACGGAGTACTCAATTTACCAACCTTGGAAGGATGGAAGGTTGAGTCAACATTGGCTACATGAGCCCATCAGGATCAGAATGCAGTTTTTTTTTAAGTAGGGATTTGAGTTTTCATGTCCGCCTACTTTTCTCTCGCCATCTTGCTTTAGTATTTTTAATTAGTAATATATACTTTATTGTTTTTTAGTTTTTCTTTTTTAATTTGGGGGTCCACTGTAGGTTTGCTTATTCTTTTTAGGTGCATTTTAATGGAACCGAGTACAATTCCTTTGTGCTTGTATTTTGGATTTTTATACCTGTTAACCGCCTTGAGTTCCCTTATGGGAAAATCTGGCGGGATATAAATATAAATATAAAATAAATAAATACATAAATTGTGAGCAGAGTCATGGCTGCAGTACTGCAGTTTAACCACCATGCCATGAGGTTCCCTAATGTGTGTCTAGACTTGTAAACAGACATTGTATAGGAATCCTCTTCCCACAGACAGAAGAGCAATAAGTAATGGCAGCTTGATTACCTTATTTCACTCTAGGCTGCAACTAATAATTATACCAACTTAAGTCTAATGAATAAAAGCAATGCATTAAAATGCAAAGCAAGAAATTACTTCTTTAACCGGCCGTCATAATCATGTGTAATTGTTTGGCAATCTAGCGTGGCTCTGGTAATCTATCTACTGCATAAGTACTTTCAGAAGTTTATTTGCCCCTCCCTAATATCCAGCCCGGCATTAATGGCACGATATTGCAGTCAAGATGCTCAAAATTAATCTCACAGCCAAGCAGAGATCTCTATAACTTCTTTACTCTGGCTCACCTCGCAATTGCGTGTATCAGGATCTTCACCCCAAACATGTTTGGGAGAGAAATTTGATTTGCTAGCATTTTAATGCAAGAACTGCTGGATAGCTCAGTGGTTTTACACATCTGGCTGTGGGGACAGAGGTTGGGAGTTTAATTCCCCGCTGTGCCTCCTTGACAGGAGCTGGGCTTGATGATCTCTGGGATCCCTTCCAGCCCTGCAGTTCTCTTGTATTATCATTGTTGTTTCCTTTTGAATTAATATTCAAACCAAAAGTCAGCTACCCATTGAAACTTGGGCCTTTCTCAGTTTTCTCAGTTTTGCGTGGTGGCTGAGCGGACTAAGGCTCCGCAAACTGTCAGCTACAAAGTCGGCAGCTCGGCGGTTCGAATCCCGGGTGCTACGCAGTGGAGCGAGCTCCCGCTGATAACCCCAGCTCCTGCCAACCTACCAGTTCGAAAGCATGTAAGTGCAAGTTGATAAATAGGTACCGTCATAAAAAGCGGAAAGGTAAAATAGTGTTTCCGTGCAGCCATGCTGGCCATGTGGCCATGGACTTGCACAACACTGGCTCTTCGGCTTGAATACGGAGATGAGCACAGCCCCTAGTGTTGGACACGACTAGCACACATGTGCGGGGGGGGGGGGACCTTTACCTTTTTTACTGTATAATTCACCAGTCTAAACATTTACCCATTAAAAAAGTTGCAAAAGTATGCATATCACACAAAAAAAATAATACCAAGCATTATCTTTGACAAATCACTAGCAAAAGGAAAGAGTTTGAGTTGGGAGAAATACACACAAAAATGCACATGTAGTATTGAATGACCTTCATTCAAGGACATTTTTTAACGATACGAGGGTGAACTAAATTAAGACTGAAATAATATCAGACTTTGACACACAATATGGATAAGATTGGGGGGGATTAAAAATTGAGAAAAATGTTTTTTTAATATTTAGTTTTAACATACAGTATTTTCCTAAAGCTGTGCATTTCTTCATGTATTATATCCTGCCCAGTTTCATGGTCAGGCAAGACTCACTGGGAAGGATAGTAATAATGGGAAGAGTTGAAGGTACCATAATCCAAGGAGAGAATCATGCAATTGCAAAACTGTAATTTTGGCCTTATACATATGGGTGTCTTATTGTCAGAGAAAATAGTTTCACTTAAGAGCCATGGCCTTGAGTTTGCATGACTTGAACATGGCTATTAACTCATAGGATCTTTTTGAAAGTGAATAGGGTTGCATAAGTTGAAAGTGAGTTGGTGCCGCGCAACACATGTACATATTTGCATTATTAGCAAAATTAGCGAAATTCAAGATGTTATCTACATAGATTAGAGTCATGGCTTACATGTTGTTGGTGGTGCCTCCTTTTGCCAGAATTGCATCTCTAATATTTCCTTCTTCTCGGTGAAATGCTGTGTATAAGAAGAAAATAAATTGTTTAGCCTTCATGCTAAACTGCAGAATAGCCATGTTAGAATATCTCATGATTTTAGGAAGAGAAGTCCATGCATGGCCATCCTATCTATATTGTAACCAGAAGTAAATCTTACTGTGTTCTATGTCAGGACTTTCTGGAGACTACAAAGTCTTAGAGTCCCTACCAGGTGGAAGTCCCTTTCCAGTTTATAACAACAACTGCCCTTGCAGAGGCCCAGGAGGGACTAGATTCACTTGGCAGTTCAGATAAGACAACATCTTTGTGCATCCCTAGTGTTCAAGAAGTAAGAATGGAGGCATTCTGGTGGTATTCTAAGAAGCAGTGCTGGGTGTTGGGACGGTAAGGATGGAGTCATTTGAAAAATGGTATCAGAGAGCTCATATTGGGTGGAGTTGAAGAAAGGAAGATATTCAAAGACATGTTGAATTGGAGAATGGAAACCAGTGCTTGTTAAAGTTATTTTGTTTGAAGTATGTTTCCCAGAGTTACCTCCCCCTCTCCCCAGATAGCATGGCCACCAGTCCTGAATTCTGGGACTTGTAGACCACCTCCACCACCACCAACACACAAGTATACATGGGTAGGAGAGGGAAAATATGTTAAATGCTTCAGTAAAGACAAGACCTTTGTGGTGACATAGGGCGCTTTTACACGACCCCTAAGATCCGCTGGTCACTTAAATTCGGACCAGAGATCTTAGGGGCTTGTTGCTCTTCCTGTGTTCCCACCCCCTCCGCACGTCCTGGCTGCTGGCTGCGTGAGGGGAGGGAGAAAACAAAGGAAGAAAGAACGTGGCTCACCTCGGTTCTGCCTCTCGCTCTTCTTAAGTAGCTCTTAAAGGGGCGGGAGCCAAAACAACAGCAAACAGAAGCGAGGAGAGCCCGGCACTTACTATCGTTGCACCGCATCAAAGAATGTTCACCTCCAGAGAGCAGGTACTTGAAAGGTGCGCTGGGACGAGCTAAAGTGGGCATGGTCGCACTTAATTGCCTGTAAACTCCGGAGCTGGTGGGGAAACATTTTTAAGCTCCGGAGCTTGCAGCCATTTGCCGCTGAGTTTAGGGGTCGTGTATAAACGCCCATAGGGAGCAAGCCGGAAGCCAGCATAGGAGACTGAGCAGGGACATTGCATGCTTTGAACAATGTAAAAGCCAAGCCATTCTGTCAGCCAAATTCTAGAGTTAGGACAGTGGTTCCCAACCTGGGGATCGGGACCCCTTTGGGGGTCAAATGACCATTTCACAGGGGTCGGGATGAGCCAGTGAAGAAAAAGGCACAAACAGCTTGGGTCTGAAGGAGGAGGGGGGAGGAAGGAGGGAAAAGAGTGAGTTACGGCTTCATAGGTTGGAGGGGATGTCAGTCAATGGCACCGGAGGCTGCGATTGGCTGAGGGTGCCTGTAGAGGGAAGTTCCTTATGGCACCTGCGGCATTGGCCTGCCAAAGGGGGCTTGTGGCCTCTTCCAAGCAGGGCAAGGGGTCACCACAACATGAGGAACTGTATTAAAGGATCGCGGCATTAGGAAGGTTGAGAACCACTGACTTAGGAGATATGAAAGTGAAGAATGGAAAATAAAAGGTTGCAATAGCGACTCAAAAGATGCACTCGATATGAATAGTTCTTTTTCTGTGAAGGAAGAGCTAAAGGGTAACATGTTCACATCTAAAAGGAAATGTAGTCTGACGATGCATAATAAATAAACATACATACAATATTGTACTTACTTGTGCAACAGGAATAGATATCTGCCTATATGAGACACTGTGCCTATGTAGGACATAGTGGCCACCCTTGTACACCTGTCTCTCTTCTTTTGCTGGCCGAGGGAGTTTATGACATGAGGTGAGGGAACACACAGGTCATGATGGCATGAACCTTAGATGGAACCACAGTTTTGGAGAGACGGGAAGCATTTCCAAGCATGACCAAGAGCAGGGAAGAGAAACTACAAAAGTACATACAAGACCTTGCCTTGGAGGAAAATTGTCACTCCTGGGGGCCTCCAGGGGAAAATGTGTAGAGATGACTTAAAGTGTCCAGGGGTGGCAAACACTGGGTAATGACCATGTTTTTTCTACCTCTGATCTGGAGCCCATTTTCTGGAGGGATCTGGTTTATTGAACACACAGATGGCTAGAGCAGAATTGAAATTTCTTATACAGCAGGCTTAAAGATCTCCAGGCTCCACACCATTTTCCTCCAAGTAGAAAGGTGAGGTCTTGGTGGCTTGCAGGGTGGCACTAGGAACGTGCTGGGCCTGCTGTTGGCATTATTCCTGTGGGAAAATGACATTTCTTGTATATGGTAGACTCATGCTAAGGTTGGGTTTGGCCTCCAGAGATCCCTCATTTGTTGCAGGTGTTTGTTGAAACCTTAGCAGGTTAGGCCGATGCAAGTGTCTTGGGTCCAACTGGCTAAAACATCTCCACTGGCCTCTCAGCCTGTCTAAACACCTGCTAAACCTCTGGAACATGGCACCTTTCATTTAACTGTCAACTGCCTCCTGCTGTATCCAGCAGGAGTAGTAGTAGTAGCTCAACTAATGGGCAGCCTGGCTGGCTCAAGGAAGGCATGACCCAAGTGAGAGGTGATGAGAATGAGTTATGAAGTTCCTTGCACTCATGGGCTACTTCATCCCAGCAACTTATCTGTTACAGAAGTTTCATGCTGTTAACATGGTTGGGTTAATTGGTCCTACTGCCAGCCTTAGCTGGATAATGCTATAGGTATAGGAGAATCCCTAAGTCCAGCCAAAGGTAGGGCGGAGTGATCTTAATAATCTCTAAGACAGTGGCAAGAAATGTATTTCTAGCTGTAGCTTAATGGTCCTCTCCAGTGCATCATATGTGGTTTGTTGGCGATTCCTATACTTTTAGTTTCTTTTGCCAGAATTGAAGAAAGTGGTATTTGAGTGAGCCATGACACCCCAAGTATCAAAATTTATTTTATAAATAAAAAAGGAGCACATCTCCACATTTTATTGGGCTCAACCTCTTTTGATTATTGGTCACATATACGCACCATAAACATTGTTGATGAGCAACCATGGAAACTCTTGTTTTTCCTGCCATTGCTAAATTTACACTGGGTTGAATATTAACACTGTGCCTGGCAATACTTTCAAAGCAAAAAATAGCTTTGCAGTGACTCACGGTGACTCATTTTACTTCTCCGCCTGCTATGCTGCCTGAAGGTTGACATTGAACGAGTTGGCAGCCTGCATTGCTGCAATCTTTTTTTCCTTCTTTTTCTAGGAACTGTGAACACGTTGGATTCTTGCGAATTGCCGTCTTGTGCAATGATTTAAAACACAGCAATGTGTTGTTGCTTTCAAAGTCAAATGAATCAGAGAATGGTGAAAGACATGCACACAAAAGGCATTCCTCCCCGATTCTGGAAAGCACTGGTTCTCTGAATTCAGCCTTTGGCTCTGCAGGCCAGTTGGTTGCTTAGTGCTATTAAACTTCATAGCACTTTATCCAGGTTATGTAACCTGTTGCTCTTGCACTTCCTTAGAAGACATTCTCCAAAGATTGCTTTCTTCTCTTGCTTAACAATGAGGGGGCCTTTTCTTTGCCTTCACTTGGTGGGGGAGAATAATGTATAATTTGATTGCAGTCTTTCTGTTTGTTGTTGTTGTTTTTCCAAGGCACGTGCAAGCCAAGCCTAAAAGGGTGACAGTATCTACTTTTGGGGTGAGAATAATTGTCCGTTTTGGAGCTGCCTAGATGCCCTAAGCACATCCAATCTCGCCTAATTTCGGAAGCTAAGCAGGGTCGGCCCTGGTTAGTACTTGGATGGGAGACCACCAGGGAAAACCAGGTGCTGTAGGCACCTGGAGTAGGAACTGGCAAGCCACTCCAGTATTCCTGCCAAGAAAACATGAAAACAAGTAGGAACGGTATATAAGTGTGGAAAATAAAATAAATAAATGGACATGGAGTCACGAAGAGTCGGTCACGACTGCAACGACACAACACACACACACACAATTGTCCATTTTAAGAGCTGCCAAAGGACAGCCCTTCTTTTGAATGTGTTCTTCATTTGGCATTGAATCTAGTCCAAGATTGATTTAATGCTAAAAGAGTGGTCAGATGGGCAGGGTATGAATATCATAAATAATAATAATAATAATAAAAACTATAAGGGTGGAGATCAAGGGCTTGGAAGTTGTCCATCCATAGGAATTAGCACCTACAGTAAATAGCAGGCTCAGCAGGCACACAAGTAAGTGATTCATAATTTTTCCCACTTACATTAGATGAATTGTAATACAACTAATTGAAAGGTAGTCATACAGAAGGAGGGCAGGAGCTGTTCTCTAAGTCCGTGACTGGTAATAATGAGTCCAGGGCATGCAATAGTGAGCTCAAGTTTCAGAAAGCCAGATTTTGGTTGAATATCAGGAAAAACTTTCTAGCTGTTAGAGTAGTACAACAATGGAATCCATGACCTCAGGAGGTTGTGAACACCCAGCCTGCTGGAGGCATTTAAGAGAAGAAAATTGGGCAACCACCTGTCTGAACTACCTGGATCTAGATTCCTGCACGGAGCAAACGGTTGAACTTGATGGACTTACAGGCCCCATCCAACTCAATGACTATATGACCCTACAATTCTGTTTCAATTATTAAAAAATCATTTATTTACAATAGCACTGATGGTCTTATGGAAATCTGTGCTGTCTTTTGTCTTCCTTTTGGGTGATGTGTAAGTGGCCATCTCAACACAAACCAAGTAGGCAAGAAGAAAAGAAAGGAGAGGACAATGTTGCTGGTTCACATAGGAGGAGATCAAAGAGTCCTGCTAACACCATGCATGATATGAAGATGATGCAAATATGTGTATATTTATTCACAGACACCTGCATCCATTCACTCTGCAGCTTCCATATGGCTTGGGCACTTTCATATGTAATAATATTTTTCTTTCTTTCTTTCTCTTTCTTTATTTGATTTCTGTACCGCAAAACCATCTGTCTTAAGGGCCACCCTGGGCGGTGTACAATATCATTAAAATGCAATAACGTAAACCATAGTATTAAAAATAAAATTATGAAGAAAGAGAAGAAAGAAAGAAAATTCACATGTGCATGTCTCCTGAAAATTAGCCTTACTGAGTTCAGTGGGTCCTAGTCCCAAATAATTTTGTATAGGAGTGCAGCAAGACATGAGCACTTCATGCTTGGAACGTATTTGTGTGAAGCATGTCCAGGGTGCTATGGATGCTCGGGGGGGGGGTCGTCTTCCCTCTCCAAGCCTGGCTGGTCCACCTACCAGGCTCTGTGCTGCTCCAGGGTCTTTTTTCAGGGTTGGTGATCCACTCTGCGCAGGAGCCCAGCCAGACCTTCCCCACCTCCCTAGGTAGCTGGCCACTCATTGGCTGTGCAGGGAGACTCCCCATCCCGCCTCCTCACCAGATTGGTCAGATGCCTGAGGAAATGGGGAATGGGCAGCCGAGTTCCTTGAAGAAGGACTCCGGCACTGTGCAGAACCCAGTAAATGGACTGGCTGTGCCAGGGTGGCAGTGGGGTTGGGACATGCTTCATATGAATATGTACAAAGCACGAAGTGCCCACGTCAAATTCCAGCCCAGATAACGTAGAATGATCATTATTGTTACACAAATTGGCATTACATTTGTTTTGGCTTGCTTTTGTTCTTCTAGACAGGATTCTTTCCAACGCTGACTTTATTTTATATTGCATTAGTGTTTTTTTTTTAAAAGGAACAATGGCTTCAAACGGCCACAGCAGGAACTTCAAATACAAACTCCTTGTAACACTGCAAATGTACTAATTGCTGATCCAAGATAAAGTTGTTTTTGCAAGGTTCCATCCCACAGTGCTAGAAAGTTGTGTGTGTTGTATCGTTAGAATCACGACCGACTCTTCTTGACCCCGTGTCCATGGAGTTTTCTTGGCAGGAATACTGGAGTGGTTTGCCAGTTCCTACTCCAGACGCCTACAGCACCTGGTATTCTCCGGTGGTCTTCCATCCAAGTACTAACCAGGGCTGACCCTGGGCTGACCAGCCCTGACCAGGGCTGACCCTGATCCAAGTACTAACCAGGGCGAGATCGGATGTGCTTAGGGCATCTAGGACCAAAACCTAAGAAGTGGGAAGGAGTGAATATTGCCTACACTCATTAATAAAATGTGGGCAATAATAAGGGATTTGTAGAACTTCCCTTCAGTTTTTCCCTGGTCTTATCAACATATTTCATGCTAAATTTTCATTTGCACAGATGTTTTGCTGCTCCCCCAAATTCTTAAAAAATTGCTTCAGCATTTTGCTTTGAGAAATATCACTTGTAATACTGTATCAAAATCCAACTGTTCACTTCCTTGAATGACTATTGGATGCTTCTTTCAAGAGAAACTACTAGTTTTGTGCCATGAAATGTCACATTAGGAAAAAACAGATAGCAACTTTGATGACAATAATTAATCTAATTCTCCTCCATGACAGCCCCAGCAACATTATTTTTAAAAGGATTATTAGGCAAATATTTTTGTTACGCATGTTTTTTGGCAGTCTGTCTCGGTGTATGGCATTCTATTGAGCCAACACTATGTTGAAATTAAATATTCTGAATGGTAAAATATGCTTCTTTATAGACAGAAGCTGTATTGAGGATTGGGAGGCTTTTGGCTGTCGTGAGAAAAAAACATGCTGAATTACCCAGCTGAAGCAGATAGAGGAATGTTGTCAAGCCTAGACCCTTGTTACCATTGCATTAGTTACCTCTTGCCATGGATTTATCTCCCCCTCACATAATCATTCATTCCGAAAGGATTAACCAACACACCTACCATACCTATACACCAGGCCTGCATAACAGGTAGACTGTGGGCTACCAGTAGCCCGCGAAGGGTTCAAAAGTAGCCCACTGGTCATCAATTTAAAAAGTGAGGGGATAAGTTCTCCACCCCTCCCTCCCCCAACCCAAGGACCACCACTACCCCTGCAAAGTTCTGGGTCTGCCAGCCTGCTATCTCAGCTGAGTGGGGCAGCTCAAGGGCCATGGTGCATTGAAATCTGTTCCTTCCAGAATGGATTAATTGATTTTCAATGCATCCCTATGGGAAACTGCTGCTCTACTTACAATTTTTTTTTACTTATGAGCATGTGCTTGGAACAGATAAAATTCGTAAGTACAGGTTTTAGTGTAGTAGCCCTCAGGCACTTTGGGCCGGAAACAGTATACTTCGGCCTGTTCAAAGTTGAACAGCCCTACTATACACCTTCTGTGGAGGCATAAACTGTTGTACTACCTCAGATATCCATCATCATGTTATATTGCTTAAGTAAATGAGAAGTCCTTATGTGTATGAATGGGACACTGCAGAATTTTCTCCTCATCTTTGCAAGGGCAACACATTTTTGTCATCCGCAGCTTGAGTTTTTGCCTTGCTGAGAAAAACTTGTGCTCTTATAACACACATTGGGCAGCATCATGAACTCTTAAAACTGGAAATATTACATGGTTTGCATCTTCTTGATCTATCACTGGGTCTTCCTGCACTTGAGGTCTGTGTGCATGCACAGGTGTTCACGCTTAGTTTCATAAAGAGAAAATATGCTTAAGCTATTTTGAATCAGGTTATCGAAAGTTTCAGAACAGAAACTTCTCCAGGAAGACGGGCGGTATATAAGTTCCATAATAAATAAATAAATAAATAAATAAAGTGCTCATCCCCCCCCCCTTTCTTATGCTGAAGGCATGGAGCTTTATAGGTCTTTAAAATCCCTTGTAGAGCTATCTTGTCATGTTATGCAAACCCAAATCAATCGTGGTTAAAGAGTGGCCTTGAGACACGTACCCTAAGACTGCTTTTGGAGTCTTTGGACCCCTGAAGACTTCACTGGCTAATTGGTAAAAAAAATAGATTTTGGCCAGCAAAAAAGGTACATTTTCATTTTTGGGTGTTTAATACCCCAGATACTAATTTTCTAAAGCACAAAGCATGCTCTTATCTACTTCTGTTTTCATTCCCCCGACGTTCACTTTTTGGACTGTCTGTGTGGCCCTGGCAGGATCCTAAGGGCAGAAAATTGAGTCCTCTAATTGACAAACATGAGCATCTTTGGCTTAAAAATAATCAAGGGAGAATCTTGCAAATATTCATCAGAAACCTTATGCAGGTCCATCTTTCCTTATCAGCTGCCTTCATTCATGTAGGACAAAACAAGTGAGGTACACGTCACCCACTACTGTGGAACAGATGGTGGTTTGTCTACTCTGCACGTAGGTGGAGCAGTGGTTGGTTTACTGTCTTCAGATCTCCCATTATGTGAGGGCAAAAGCACCCATTGTGGTCACCATGGAGATGTGGCCTAAAACAGCCTCCTCCTAGCAAACAGTCTTCATCTCCGCAAAGGGCTGCCTACTCCCTACCGTCGCTTAGCTCACAAGGTGCAAGTTCTTCCATCTTTCTTCCCAAGCGGTGGCTGGGAATGTGGAGGAGGGTGAGGAAACACTCAGAATGATGAAGGCAAAATAAATGTGCCATTTAGAAAGAGAATGCCACAGGATTCGTTGTCATTAAATTTATGGCACAAGGAGGTGTTGTTGATGCATTTTCAAAATGTTAAAGGCTTCTGCTGAGCATAGGGCAAGAAACGGTGGCTTTCAACTCTAGTGACTAGAGTGGTTTACATATACTGTATTACTAATAATTTTTAAAAAACCCCATCAAGTTGTGGGTTTGATTCCCACAGTAGATGAGCAAAACTCGTGGAAAGACAGAAGTGGAGCGTTGTCATATTACTTGGATGGTTGCCTTTGCGCTGGGCATGAGGCCTACAATCAGGAATAAAATTCACCTCAGCTGCTGGGAATCTCTTCATTCGGATGTGTTCAAAGAGAAGTTAAACAGAAAAACAGGCAACTTTGGGCCAAACAGATATTTTGGCCTTGAGGCGCAGAGGAGATGAAAGTTGTAGGATATTTCTGTTGGAGTCATCTTTTTTAAAAAACACTTCTTCTATTCTTTGGTAGAACTCCCAGTGTAGCAAAGTAAATAACAAATGGAGCGTGATTACAATTAATGATGGGAAAGGCAAGGAGCAAATCGGGGTGTAATAAATGCTTGGGAGACATCAAGAAGAGCTAGTCAGGTGTTACTACTGAAGCTGGGTACATCTAAAACATTTTGGAGTCAGTGGTGCAAGAACCCTCAAAGTATTGGCAGAAGCAGGGATGCTTGTTGCTGAGGCTTGTAGGGGACAGGTACAGGACCCTTGTGTGTTGTAGTGGAGGCCCTGGAAAAGCTGCACATACAGGCTTCCTGTGCTGCTGCCCTTTGCCTCGGCAACACAAGAGTCCTGCTGATTCTTGAGCTCTGGCCCTAAATGCTTCTGTTCCTGAAAGCCAAGTTTCTGCCTTAAGAACATAAGAATATAAGAAGAGCCATGCTGGATCAGGCTAAAGGCCCATCTAGTCCAGCTTCCTGTATCTCACAGTGGTCCCACCAAATGCCCTGCTCCTTGTTTTATTCCTGCCTTGCTTCCAAGACTCCAGTGTGTTCCAGTAAGTTCCTGCCTTGCTCTTTGCTTGTTCCTGCCTTGGTTCCAAAGATCCCTGTGTGTACTACAAGTTTCTGCCTTGCCCCTTGTTTGTTCCTGCCTAACTCTTGTGGAGTCCTGCATGCTCCAGTTGCCCTTGCTTCGCAGACTTTGCCGCAACACTCTAGTCCAGGCGTCTTCCCTCTTTTGTCCTGCCTCCCATGCTTTGGACCTGACAATAGGGTGGCGGGGACACGGCCTGCATATACTGTAAACCTGAGCTCATATCCTCACACCATCTGCAGATCTCACAGGCATTTGCATGTTTAACCTGCATGTCTGTAGTTGAGCCTTCAGCATTTACCATGCTCTTGTGATCAGGAATGTGTGTTGTGTCATTACAGTTGTGACCGACTCTTCGTGACCCCATGTCCATGGAGTTTTCTTGGCAGGAATACTGGAGTGGTTAGGCGCCTACAGTATCTGGTATTCCCTGGTGGTCTCCCATCCAAGTACTAGCCAGGGCTGACCCTGCTTAGCTTCCGAAATCAGGCGAGACCGGATGAGCCTAGGGGTTGTAATCAGGAATACTTACTCTCGATTCCTGATCCTGAGAGCCTGGGAAGCATAGCCACTATAGACACTTACTGGCACTTGCTACAGACCTTTGCCTTAAACACAGAGAGGATGACATGCATGCCACCCTTTTCATCCTACCCAGCTTCAGGCATTATATCTGGCTGTATTCAGAGAAAGAGAAAGGGAATGAGAATCAGATCTACAGAAACACAAAAAATTCAATGTGCCTATTGGGAGAGCTCCAACCAGGCTCAGTGGGTTGTGATCCTATCAGGGTAGCTTCTTTTTTTGGACTAAAGCTCCCTAAATCCCTCAACCCGCAGGGGCACACACTCGGTTACATCTCCACGAAGCTCTGGGCATCCTTTCAGCGCCCCAGCATGCAAGAATCAATTGGCCATTAGATTGAAGTAGCTTTCCTATCTCTGGAATAAGGTTTCAGACCAGCCATTGATTTCTCACTCAGATTTAAGAGCATTTATAGTGAATGCGCTCCAGTGCCAAATGAGATTTGGGTTGTGGCATGTTAACTGGGAAACACGCAGAGCCAAAACCTGTTTGTGGTTGTGCGAGGGCTTTGGTGCTGGCAATCTACCGTCAATTAGAATGACTTTATACCTTAATTCAAATTGATGTTATCAAGTGCCTTCTTATTCCATTCTATTCAGATACAATAGATGGAAGATTTAATGTGCCTCTCCTAATCTCTTAATAATTACATGGCTGCCACTTAAGTTTCTACTGTGAGATTTAAAAGTTCCTGTCACATGGGTAAAAAAAAAAAAAAAACCACACCAGAATGTTATCAGTCTAAAATTAAGGCCAGAGAGCCTTGGTTTATTCTAACTCAATGTCATTTAAAACAGGTGTGTGTGGGTGTGACATGGGCATGTCCATGTGGACATTTTAACAAGAAATGTGCATGCATGCTTTGTATATGTTTAGTCAATTTTCTAATAAGTTATTCCTATATCTCTTAATATTTTGAAGCCGTGTACAATTGCAATGTTTTTCTAAAGGAACAATGAACTCAAGAAGACATAAAACATGAATTAATAAATGAGTTAAAATGGGATGATAGAAGTGCTGCTGCTTGATCTTACAAATATTGGTGCTGTGAATATCCCCTGCCCGAGCTTAAAACTAGTAGCACACTGTTCTGCACAACACTTAATACTGATAGATATATACAGTAGGCTCACAGACATAGATGTGCATTTTTTTTAGCCTGCTGTCAGGTCAACAAACAGGCATCCTTCTTCCTGCCATTGTGTAGACCAGTTAATGATACCTCCCGGCTTTCTCCTTTCCTGCCTGCTCTTCTGAATAATGATAGTATGCCCAGGATTCTCCAATTAGATATAAGTTGCGTTAGGAACTATTATGGTTTCTTTTCCATTAGATTGGCATAGACAGAGGAGGAAATGTGGGCCATGCTTCATGGAGTCTTTTTGCCCCGACAGTATAGTGTTCCAGATATATCTAGCTTGGGGCAGAGCTATACAGCTTGAAGGGACACTTTCGCCCATCCCATGACACCATGGTGGACTCCAACACTGGGTTTTGGGAATCACCTAAATAGTCCCAAACTCTTTAATTAAAATATTTTACAGAGTCGATTCTGGCCTATGAGCAATTTGTCCTCAGTTGTTTCAGTTTAGAAATCTACTACAGTAGCTTGGTTGATTTTTATCAGCAACCAGCAGGTAAACATGAAATTTATTTCCCAATAGCTTCTCCTCTACCCTCCACCCCCTGGTATGATGGTGACAAACACCATTGCACAAGAACGGTCACATTCCAAAGTTGCAATCAGGTTCTGGAGGGCTTAGTTGCACAATTGCTTACTGTGTCACATTGCAGTACAGTGACCTTACAGAGGAGAAGGGCAATTGCTTCCTTTCACCTAAAAACAGTTTGTGCTTTCAGCTCTGAAGGCTGTGCACTGATGTTCTGATTTGTTTTTAAAATCAAAACATCCTTATTAATTAGTTTACTGATGTTATGTTGTGGCTTTCCATAGAATCATTGAAAAATGAAGTTGGACAGGGCCTACAAGGCTATTGAGTACAACCCCCTTCTTGATGCAGGAATGCAAATCAAAGGTCACCTGCCAAGTATCTGTCCAAATTTCAACAAAGGGAAATGTAGGGTGGCACATCTAGGTAAAAAGAATGAATTGCACAAATACTGGATGAGAGACACCTTGCTGGAAAATAGTACCTGTGAAAGGGATCTGGGAGTCTTGGTGGACCACAAATTGAACATGATTCAGCAGTGTGATGCGGCAGCCCAGAAAGCCAACATGATTCTTGGTTGCATCAACAGAAGCATTGTGTCTAGATCAAGGGAAGTGACACTACCACTCTATTCTGCTCTGGTCAGACCCCACCTGGAGTACTGTGTCCAGTTCTGCACACCTCAGTTTAAAAAAGATGTTGACAATCTTGAACAGGTCCAAAGGACAGCGGCCAAGATGATTGAGGGTCTGGAAGAAATGCCTTAGGAGGAGCGGCTTAGGGAGCTAGAAATGTTTAGCCTTACAAAAAGAAGACTGAGAGGGGATATGATAGCTAGGTTTAAATATTTGAAAGGATGTCACATTGAAGAAGGGTCTGGTTTACTTTCCATGGCTTCAGAGACTAGGACGTGGGTCAATGGTCTCAAACTACAGGAAAAGAGATTCAATTTAAACACTAGGAAGAATTTCATGACAGTTAGAGCTGTTTGGCAATGGAATATGCTGCCACGGAGGGTGGTGGCGTCCCCTTCTTTGGAGGTATTTAAGCAAAGTCTGGATGGCCATCTGTCAGGAGCCCTGTGATGGGGGTTCCTGCATGGCAGGGGTGGCCCTTGAGGTCTTTTCCAACTCTTCAGTTCTATGATTCTTGACTGCCTCCAGTGTTGGAATACTGCTGAATGATATTACTTATAAGCTCTATAACATTTGTCCACATGAACGTACAGAGCTGAGTCTGATTTTACTCTTTCTGGGAAAATCAGCTCCTGGCTTGCCAGTATGTTATTCTTTTTATTTTTATTTTTGTATTTCTTTTCTTTTTAATTCTGTTTTCTGTTTTCCTCAAGTAAATCCTCCTTTATTAGCATCATTTATTGTGCCTGTTGGGTTTTTTGTCTTTTAAGGTCCTTACCAGAAGATCAAAAGAACCAGCATAGAATTATTTTTCCTTTTTCTCATTTTTATACCAACCTCTCGTAATTGGTGTCATTGCTGTATTGCCCTAACAGTTAGGAGGTTTTTTCTTGATACTCAACCAAAATCTGGCTTGCTGTAACTTGAACCCATTGTTGCATGTCCTGTGGCCAGAGATAATCAAGAACAGATCCTCCCTGCACGGTATGACAGCCTTTAAGTACAGAGGTACCTTGTATAAAGGAATTAATTCATTCCAAATGAAATTCTGTTAAGCAAATTTTCCTTTGTATAAATTTCCCATAGGAATGCATCGAAAACAGATTAATCCCTAATTGCGAACATTTTTCTGTTGTACAGATTCGCCCCATAGGCGATTCTGTTAAACGATTTCGCCCTATCTCCGGAAATTTTTTCTTTTAAGCGGATTTTATGTTAAACAAACCACCTGTTATACGAGGATCCACTTGCATTTGAAAAATACTATCATATCTTCCTTCAGCTTTCTTCTCCAAGCTAAAGGTGCAGTTCCTTCAATCTTTCCTCATAGGGATTGTTTTCCAGCCATCTGATCATCCTTGTCGTCCTTCTCTGATTTGTCAGCATCCTTCTTGCAGTATGGTGTTCACAACATGACACAATGCTCAAGATGAGGCCAAACTAGTGCAAAATAGAGGGGAAGTAGTACTTCACTATATTTCTGTTAATGCAGCCTCAAATAACATTTGCCTAATTTGTCTTCACATCACACTGTTGCCTCATATTCACTTTTTGATCTGCAATGATTCCAAGATCCTTCTTGTTTGTAGTCTTGCCGGGCCAGGTATCTCCCATCTTGCAACTGTGTGTTTGGTTTCTTTTTCCTAGGTGTGGTACTTTGCATTTCTCTTTCTTGAATTTTGTTCTCTCATTTTAACCCTTTTGCTCAATCCTATATAGATCGTTTTGTGTTTTGTTTCTATCTTCCAAGGTACTAAGCGATTCCACCCTATTTTGTGTCATCTGTAAATTTGATTAGTATTCCTTGCACCCCCTAATGCAGGTCAATAATAAAAATGTTGAAGAGCACTGGGCCCAGGACTGAGTCCTGGGGCACCCCACTTGTTACCTCCTCCCAGTTTGAGGAGTAGCTGACTAGCTGTTCATCATTGTCCCCGATGCAATTCTGTAAGCAACTGTGTATCCACCTGACAATTGTTCCATCCATCCCACACCAATGTGTCTGTGAAGATTCTCATATCCAGAGGAGTTTATCTGGAAATTGAGTCATGGCAACTATTTCTTGAGAGATCGAAACGTTTTGCTGCTCATCCAAGTCTGAATAGGCTCATAAATTGGATTCAGACCATTGTCCAACTTATGAGCCTGTTCAGACCAGAGTGATATGAAATCAAAGTGAACTATAAAATGGAGGCCTCACCACTTTCCTCAGACTGATGAAGCTGCTTGGATGAGTAGCGAAATGTTTTGATCTCTCTCTCAAAAAAAAGAAGTCCAGTTGCCATGACTCACCTTCCAGAATTCCACACCAAGTTAGCTTGCTAATCAGAAAATCAGCCCACACCTAGTTAACTTGCGTATTCATCTGGCATATTAGTAGGTAAATGTGCAGCATAAAGTGTTTTTCATTACCCATGATAATAAAAGGGGCCAGGGAATGTTTGTGGAAGATAAGATTCCTCTTTTGGGAACACATTTATTAAAATGTACTTTATTTTCTAAATCCTAAGCAATGGGTGGGCAATATGGGGGCATGTGGCCCCACACATTTATACAGACCCTGGACAGTTCCTGTTTGTAAAAAAATAAGTTCAAGGAAAAAAAAGAAAAAACATCTTGCTCCTGGAAGCCACTTGAAATACCTCTTTTCCTTTGTTACAAATTTTGTTATTCGCCATCAAGTCAAAACCAACTTGTATTTTCCCATCTACATTCTACATTATATGAAGAATTCTTGATAGGATTTCCTGACATTAATTTTAACTAAATAGGTACCACAAGTGACTCCTTTTGATCAGACCTGTGGCTCTGGAGAATTGAGGAGTAATTCCTCCCCGTGTCATTTTCAATCCTTACTGTTGTCCTTCAGGATTAAAATACAAGCAAAGCAGAGCAATATGTGTTGTCTTGTATAGGACAAAAGTCAGCGTGGAATGAAGGATAATAAAACATGTAACTCCCTAGAGCTGTTTTTAAGATATTCAGTAAGGGTGTTGGATTTGTCAGTGTTGTAGCTCTATACCATTACATAGTGTTTAAACCACTCTCTGGGTGGTTTACAAGTTAATGGTATAGGGTACAAATTGCCCCTACCCTCAGCAAGCTGGGTACTCCCAGACCTCAGAAGGATGGAAGGCTATATGAACCTTGAGCCTGTTACTTAGGATTGAACCCCAGGTTGTGACGAGAGTTTGGCTGCAGTACAGCAGTGTAACCATTGCTGTACTGCAGCAATGCAGTATTTAACTATTGCTATATTGCACCACAAGCCTTGTACATCAGGATTTTGTACAGGTATAGCCTTGTTTGTGTGGCCCATTTTCCAGATTGCCAGGGTGAAGGTTTTAGGTAGGATGAAATGATAACATGTTGCATGAAGATGGCTTAATTAGGGTTGGAAATGTTGGTAAGTCAGTCTGTATAAAGGCAGATTTCATTGTTCCATCAAATATAGAGACCCATTTGGAGATTCTGTGGAGATCAAGGCATGGAACTGAACATTTAGGAGTCTGCACTGTGGCAGATTGCCTTCCCTCCATTTCACTTCGTCCTTTGTGGCAGCTAAAATGGAATTTCCTAACATTTGAACGGGACAGATAATTCAGGTGGGGCTAGCCTTCATTTTCCACTAGTGGTGGAGCTCTTTCCAGCAGTCACTATCTGCCATGTTTTGAGTAACAGCTCTACCCAGATGCAAGGCTAGGGTATAGGTGATACCTTTATAGGCCACTGAGGGCACCCAATGGAATCACGTAGCATTCTATTAATTTAGGGTGACTTTTGAGGGGGAAATTCATAACTATAAGTATCTTCTATAGTGATGATGATATTCCCCTCCTAAAATTTGCTGAAGGATTGACTTTCCTTTCTTCTCTTTGTTGTACACCTCCAGAGGTTCCCTCTTGAGAACTTTTCCCTTAACATGAACAGACCCTTGTTCAATTCTCTGGGCTCTGTCAACAACGCAAAGAATACAACTTAAGTGCAGACAAAGTGATCTTTCTGTCTTTCTTGTATACAAGTGAATGGTTCTCATTTCCTCGTGTAAGGGGGAAAGGTGTTGAGTTTTGAGGACAGCATTTAGGTTACAGAAAAAAACTCTTACTGATAGTAAGTACATTGTGGATCCCGTTGAAGGGCAACTCGCTGTGTTCCCCTGACCTCTGCAGAAGGATCTCCTAATCTCAGATACCCGAAAGCTATGTCAGATATATAGTTAACAAACAGAACTCATTTTCTTGAAATATGGTGATAGCGGGTAGTTTTGACACAAAGAATCAGGATACATCTATCCACAGTTACTTCCATTTTAGTCAAATAGAAGGTGCACTGCTTTGCATTGTTTAGCTACTGTGGAAATAACTGTGGATTCGGTTTAGCTTTTGTGAACATTCCTTTTCTTAAAGGTATCACTAGTTCTCAAAGAAATGGATTTGGTTAATTTTATTTATTTATTTATTTATTTATTTATTTATTTATTTATTTATTTATTGGATTTTTATACTGACAATCTGTGGCTTTGTGGGTTTAAGGTCGAGAATCCTGGAGGGGTGTGTGGTTTCAGAAGCACCTGTTTGGGTTTTCCTCAGAAACAGAACACATAGCTTAAAAAGAACTTAGAAATGTTACTTTCCAACATTCAGTGGTCATGCTGGCTGGGGTCTGCAGGCTGAAAAAGTCACTTTTCCCTGCTGAGGCCTTGACAGACTGTTTGGTCTTATCCAGCAGGCAGTTCTTTAAAGGACATCTTGTGAGGTAGTTAACTTCTGTGCCCTAATCTGCTCAGTACTTTCCGGTACAAGCCTAATATATGCTAAGTACAGTTTCTGAGTGTTTGCCAGAGGTGGCGGAACAGGAATTGCAAAACCACCTCTGCCATAACTGATGAATTTATTTCATTCATGCTCTTTCCCTTTTACTTTGTCCTTCTTGAGGGATCCGTTGGGTACACAGGGCCCAAGACATGTTGTCCTCATATATCAAGCAGGACTGGTCTTGGGTGATATATGTTTCTTCGACTGCTGTTTTACACTAGGTGGCCTGTTACGCATGTTCTTTATAAGCCATCCAGAGTCCAGTTGTAGCAAAGAAATGCAGGGTATAAAATAAATATACAAATAAACTCAGATGTTGTAAAAATTGCCCAACAGGATTCAACAACATTGAGTCTCGTGGCACAGTGGTTAAATGCTTGTACTGCAGGTAAAACTGTGCCCATGACCTGGGGTTCAATTTAAGCTCAAGGTTCACTCAGCCTTCCATCCTTGCGAGGTCGGTAAAATGAGTACCCAGCTCTGGGGGATACTGTATACTGTAATGAAACTGTAAACCGCCCAGAGACTACTTGAAGTGGTATGGGGCGGTATATAAGCAGTTTTTTTTTTTTTGCTTTAATATAAAACAGGCAGTGGCATCTTGCACTGTCATTACAGTGTGAGGCGAACTACATTTTGCTCCTTTGATGTTTACATGGCCACCTGATTAAATATAATAACTATGAAACCAATAGTTGTGGGTTTCAGAGAGATCTCAAAATGCAAGATTTATACATTTAGTCTTTTTTTGTTTGTTTGTTTGTTTAAACCCAGACCTGCTCATTGGGAGGACTGAGCCAGCAACACCATCACCATTTTGCCCTTATGGTCTTATGGGAACAACATTCAGAGAGAGAAAAAGAGTTGGGGGGAACTGCTTATAGATGGGAATTATCCTAGGAACAGGTGTTTGCTATTTGAGGTAGTTTGTTCTCTTAAGTCATAGACAGAGTGAGTTCCAGATTTGGGGAAACCCAGGGCAGAGGCTTGGCTGTCTTAACTAGTGGCAGTACACCAGGGAGGAATAAGTTTCGTAAATAGCTTGGTAAAGTGACTTTTTATCTAAGTCAGTTTGGATGGTGGAAATACTGACAAATGACTTCACTGAGTTCTCGTGTCTGGGTCTAGCTGCCATTTTGGTTTTGCTCATTTGATGTCACTGGAAAATTAAAGTGGCATTTAAGCCCAGTTGCCTTGGAGTCTGTGAATTCTGGGCCAAAATGTTATTCATTTGAAACCTACTTGAAGGGAAAGATATGCAATTTGAGATATGCAGATGATTCTGTATGAATGGCAGAAAGCAGCAGAGACTTGGTGCAAAAGCAAGATTACAGTTGAATATAAGAGCAAAATGGCTAGAGAAGAATTGCATAAGTTTAACATTGACAACGAAGAAATTAAATTAGTTAATATTCTTCTCTATATATGTCCTTTAAGGCAGAGGTGCTGTGCATGTCAGTGGGAATCCAGGGAGTGGGAAGAGATGGCATTATAGTTATGCATTTAACAATCTCACTGAAGAAAATAAGAGGAATAATTAGTTTTTTAAAAACCTAGCATGAATAGTTAAAAAATAAAATATTTCCTCTGTGGCCTGAATAGATTGCAGGAGAGGCTGCTGTCAATTCAGAGGACTTGGGAATTCCAATGGTGCAGCACACTTACTGGGAATGTCCTAAATCTAAGATGCTACTACAACACACACAAGAAAATTAATTTTTAATAATATTTTTAATAATAATTTATTGTCATTGTGTGTATATACACAGTATACACATACAACGAAATTCAGACACCCAGAGACCAGATTCAACACACACACACACACACAAATCTCCAAACACTCTCACACACATTAAAAAATACTCTTCAACACACACACATAAAAATCCCTGAACACTCCCCCACCCACCAACCCCCCACCCCTAAAAACACAAGCATCTACACAACAGGCTAGGTAATCCTGTCCAAGTGCTCACTGCTGGTGGTTCTTGAGTTCATTATTAAGTGCAATTATAGCTCTGGGATAAAAACTGTTCAGAAGACGTGTGGTCCGAGTTTTAATTGTTCTGTATCTTCTGCCAGAAGGCAACAGTTCAAAGAAATTGTGAGCAGGATGAGTAGAGTCCAAACATAGGAGGAATCACAATCATAGGGCAACACAGTGAATGTCCAGAATCATAGAGAATATTTCCTATTTGTGCAGCAGACAGATGCTGAAAAATGAGAGGCATAACATATTTCACAAATAAAATATATTAGTGTTCATCAGATAATCTTCAGAACCATTTTGATACTTAAACATGAAATTTGGAAGTAATCAGAAGCAAATAATGTTTTGAAAGGAACATAGGCCAGAATGTATTAGGTTTATATAGTATAAACCCAACATTGTATTGCTTGTGTGTTCAGTCATTTCAGCATCTGGTGTACAATCAACATACCAAATCATGTGTTCAGTTACTTACTCAATTGCACGACTGCCCACATGACAGATAACAAGAAAACTGAAAAAACTGCTTAAGCACAGGGTATTTCACAATAGAATTGTGGCATTCATTTTCCATAAGAATGAGTTTATGCCCTCTCTTCTGTGGCAGTGGTTCTGTAACAAAGTTATATTTTAAAAGTAGGTAGTATAACAGAAAGAATTCTGGTTTATTGGCATAACAACAACTTTTTCTACTTATGTTTGAAAAACACTTTTAAAACCATGAGGTAGGAGTATGAAGCTATATGTGACCTCTGTGGCATCTTTGGGGCCACCAGGACCACCTTAGAACCTTTTCTGGGCTCTTGCAACCTAAACATCTCCAAAGAGAAACTGATTACTTGGTGTGCGTGCATGTTTGTGTTAAGTTGCAATTTTGGTGGGTAATTTCTGGCTCCGATGCAGGCCTGTGGAAGAGCCTGGAGAAAGGATTTTGGCCCCCAAACCCCCTAACATGGACTGCCCATGCTTTAAAGGCATTTGAAGACATTTTCAGAGTAAACTTGTAGATAGACTTCACCAGGAGGTGGAATCTAGTTGCCCCTTGTTCTTTGTCTTCCACCTCCCCACTGCATTCTATTGACATACAGTGGACCCTCGTATAACAAATGGTTTGTATAACATAAAATATGTACATCAAAAACAATTCTGGAGATAGGGGAAATTGCTAAACAGAATTGTCTATGGGGGCGAATCCATGCAACATAAAAATGGTCGCAATTAGGGATTCCTCTGTTTTCAATGCATTCCTATGGGAAATTTGTATAAAGGAAAATTTGCTGAACATAATTTCATTTGGAAGGAATTAATACCTTTATACAAGGTACCACTGTATATTGCAGCTGACTGTGGTTCAGTGTTTTATGCAGACCTTCCTGATGGAGAACACCATTTTAAACAGTCCCTCTTGTTTCATTGTTTTCCAGGAATCAGGATGAAAAAGCAAAGCTTTTGACAGCCTCCATACTTCTCACAGGCAGTGTTTTGTTCTCTGGATAAAGTAAGAGAATCTAGCTGCCATGAGGGTTGCAGACAGGAGCCCATTAAGGACCTACAGAGGCCTTTAATGATTTTGTTTCTTCTCCCATCTGCTCTTCACAGTCAATGATGTTAAAAGCAGTAGCACTGAAGGAGGTCAAAAGAATCAACACAAGGAACTGTGCTTTTTCGCTTTTGAACAAATATCCAACAGGGGCCTTCCTGCCCGGTGTTTAAGAAAATTAGAAAAATACCCTATTATTTAAAGCTACCAAATTTAGTGTTTAATTTTATTCAAAGGCACGACCACATGTAACTCTTATTAGTTCAGACATTTTCCTGTGTGGCATGCAAAAATATATATATATAAATTTTATGTGTTCTCCTCAGGCATCATCCCCAGTGCCATAGGTTGACCTGTTTCTGAACCTCAACTTGGTTCCGTGCAAAAGCTTTTTTACCTTCAGAGCCAGCTTTCGTTCTCTGTGGGTTATTCAAAACATAGTCTTCTGACACTGATCAGGGCCATTGACCATGCTGCCTGGGGGATTCTGTAAGGGGTGATCCAAAAACATGCATTTGTACCCCTTTAAGTTTTTTTTCTTTATCAACTTGCTAGCATTATAAGGTGTAAAGTTGTTTTATAGAGTAAATCATGTGATCCTTTGTGCCTGTCATTTTCTTGAAATGATAGCGTGTCACTACCGAAATGGAAGATAACTTCCCTTTTTTAATTCACAGATTTTTGATTGATTTACAGTTTAAACAGAAAAAAATTACAAGAAAGTGAAAGATTGAAGTAATTCCAGTTCCTTCAAAGAAAAAGGAAGCAGTGCTGGCATGATGAAATTACTCATTCTTTAAAAAAAAAATGTCCATTTCAGGGAATGATATCATTTAGTTGCATAACTGTTGACAGCAGTGATATAGGGGAGACTGTGGAACCTCTGACTGTAACCCCATAGCCTGTTGGTTACAGTCATATAAGAACACAACCCCTATTAACTCCATGGCCCTGAACATTTATAGGATGCATCAAATGGAAATTTGTAGATGGCAGGACTCACTGTAAAATGATAGTGGGAGACACCCTGTCAGATTGGTTCACAAACCATCTGTGGCTGCACCACAGTGTACATTTTTAAAAAGCACGCACCTAAATACATTCAATATGTCTGTGAAGATTCTCAGTCATCCAGGTTTATCTGGAAGTTGAGTCATGGCAACTGGACTTCTTTTTCTTGAAGTCATTTAGCTGCTCATCCAAACAGCTTCATCAGTCATTTGAAATGAATTCAGTGATGACCTAAGAACTGTGAAGTGTGAGCACAACAAACACAGCTGCACAAATATACTTTCCCATTGGGAAAGTCGGTACAGTAAACAAACAAACAAACAAACAAACAAATGCCCTACCAGGGACAACACAGAAACTAAGAAAGAGGCAACACTTGACTCCAGAATTCCAGAAGGGCAATGCCCATCCCATGCCTATGTGCCATACACTTATCCTTACCAAGTAGCACCAAGCAAGGGAAATTCCTAGAAGCTGACTCCATTTTTCATCAGTTAACCACTTCTCACCCATACAGAAAGCAATTGTCAGGTCCATTTTTCATCAAACTGAGCCTTGTGGCACAGTGGTTAAACTGCTGTACTTCACCTATAGCTGTGCTCACAACCAGGGGGTTCAATCCCTGGTAGCAGGCTCAAGGTTCACTCAGCCTTCCATCCTTCCAAGATGGGTAAAATGAGTACCCATCTTGCTGGGGGGAAGGAACACTATATCTATATAGAAGTCATAATGCTCACCTGTTAACCTCAGGACTAGTTGTGGTAATCCTTTCAATACTAGTTAATGGGGAACATGAACCGGTGGTGGTGGTGGGAGCTGTTGCACTCATGTCCCTCTTATGTGTGTCCCAGAGTCACCTGGTTGACTGTTACATCACTAGCTGGCTGTATTAGGTAGCCCTTTTGTATGATCCAGTGGGGCTCTTTTTGCTTTCTTGTAAAAAAGGAAATCTGTCTTTGCTTCTTAAGGATTGTGCCCATTGTTCATTATCCTATTACAGTATTGGCTTTCAGTACATTAAAGCCCAAGCCTCACTTTCTCCCTCTGAAGTAATTTATATAAATGCTTTGTGAAGTTTCATTTCTCAGCTGGAAATAGTATCTTTTTCTAGGTGCTCGGTTTCCTTTACTGAGTGGTTGCAGTTTAAAATATTTCCTCCTTTGGCACACCCTCTCCAGTTTTACCTCATGTCAAGCATCTCATACATTACGAAAATAACAAACCCTCGCCATATCTTTTATCCTCCTTGAAAACCTGCCTGTTCACTGTTATATACAAGAAAATGCAGTCTCAGACAGATGGTGTGTTACGATAATAGATGCCCTGATGGCTAAAAATGGTGAACCTACTATTACTTTTTCCCCCTCACAGCTCTCCTGCTTTATCCCAACCCACTTTAACTTGCCTCATTCTACCTTATTTACGTAAATCAGCGAAAGTCAGCTGGTGGCTAAATCAGTCCCCTGAAGTGATTTTATCTGGTCTCTGTCAGGATTACTCAGTTTTAATGTGGATGCGAGAAAAGGTGCGCACATGGTTTTGCATATGAAGCGAAAAGATTATTTTTTCATATGTCTCAGAAACAGTCATCTTGAGTGTCATTTTTTTCCTTAGTTACATTTACGTCCCACATTTCCTTCAGTGAGCTCGAGGAAGTCTACGTGATTCTCCTCCACCCCAGTTTATGCACACAACAACCTGTGAGGTAGATGAAGCTGAAGAAGTGATTGTCTAGCCCAGTGGTTGTCTATCCTGGCCAGGGTTTCTGGGAATTGCCATCCAAGAACATCTGGGAACCCACTGGTCTTGCCCAAGGTCCTCTAGTGAAATATACGTTCCTCTAGTGAAAACGCATGGCTCCATGTGGACTTAAATACGGATCTCTGAGGTCCTAGTCTATGACTCTGACTATAACACCACACTGACACTCAGTTCAGGAATATAGAGGAGCAGCTGATGGAAGCATTTACCTGCCAAGCTAGGTCTGTTTTTGGTGTGAGTCAGTCCAAGAGGAGGGGGATTTTTCTTCCTACCAGAAATGAATGAGACATGACACTAGATAGGAAAATAAGCAATTTAGCCAGCTGTGCAGGTGAGGTCTGCTCATGTCATCAAGAATGACTAGCCAATCAGTACTTGTGTGTGCCCACAACGCTGTCTGGAGTGATCCCTACATGTATCATGATTTTCTGGCAGTCTCCGATAAAAGAATTCTCCTCCTCCCTTGATCTGGCAAAATAATCTCCTTCTTTCCTTGAACCCTTTCACCATAGCTGCTGATGGCTATATCAGTCTTTTGATTCCTTGGTTATAATGCCCAACCTTGAAGTTAGGGCAGATGCTCAATAGTTACCACAGATCCATATTGCTGAATTGCCTCATTTTCATTAGAGGAACACACATTTCTGTTTCTGTACTGCAACAGAATGGCTGTTGGAATTTTTTGAGAGTGTCAACAAGCATGTGCATAAGGGAAATCCAGTTGATATTTTTATCTGGATTTTTGGAAGGCTTTTGACAAGGTACCGCAACAAAGTTTCTTGAATAAACTTGCCAGTCATGGAATCAAGGGACAGCTTTTGTCCTGGATCAGCAACTGGCTAAGGGGCAGGAAACAGAGAGTAGCACTAAATAGACACTTCTCCAAGTGGCGGGAGGTAAAGAGTGTGGTCCCCCAAGGTTCAGTACTGGGACCCCTGCTTTTCAACCTCTTCATAAATGATCTAGAAGTAGGAGTAAATAGCAAGGTAGCCAAATTTGCCAACGGCACTAAATTATACAGGGTAGAAATAACTGAGAGAGATTGTGAGGAGCTCCAGAGGGATCTCTTGACACTGGGGGAGTGGGCAAACCAGTGGCAAATGAGCTTCAACATTAGTAAGTGCAGAGTGATGCATGTTGGGGCAAAAAAAATCCCAATTGCATTTATAATCTGATGGGGTCTGAACTCTCTGCAACAAACCAGGGAAAAGACCTTGGTATCCTGATGGACGGCTCAATGAAGGTGTCAACCCACTGTGCTACAGCAGTGAAAAAAACAAACTCAATGCTAGGGATTATTAGGAAGGATATAGAAAATAAGTCAGCAAGTGTCATTTTGCTTATTTTTAGATCTATGGTGAGGCCCCATCTGGAGTATTGTGTACAATTCTGGTCACCATACCCCAGAAGGATATTATGGAAATGGGAAAAGTGCAGAGGAAGGCAACCAGAATGATTAGGGGATTGGAACACCTTCCTTACCATGTGAGGCTGCAACAGCTGGGCCTCTTCATTCTTCAACGATGGTGTCTAAGAGGTGACCTGATTGGTTTATAAAATCATACACTGTGTGGACAAAGTAGATAAGGAGAAACTGTTTTCCCTATCACACAACACTTGAACTAGAGGACACTCCATGGAACCTTTGGGTGCTAGATGTCAAGTAAGAGAAAGTACTTCTTCGCCCAGAGGATCACTGGTCTATGAAACTCCCTGCCAGAAGAAGTGGTGACAGCTGTCAGCCTTGACAGCTTTAAGAAAGGATTAGACAGGTTCGTGGAGAACAACAAAGGCTATCATTATGGATGCCTAAGGACAACCTCCGGGTTGGAGAGATAGGCAGGATCTTTCTCAATGCCATTTGTGGGGAATCATAAGCAGGTGAAGACATCTGCTTGGGAATACCCTGAAGCAAATGGTGAGGCACTGTGTGAGACAGAATGCTGGACTGAATGGGCTGTGGCCTGTTCTAGCAAGGCTGTTCTTGTGTTCTTATTCCTAGGGAATTCTGGGAGTTGTAGTCTTAAAAATACAAATATGCAAACCTCGACTCTAAGGTAATTGCTCATGACTGTGGCTTGTGAATGAGTTCATGTGGTAAAATCGAACTCCAACCTTCAAGCAACTACCTGGACCAGATTTCCTCAACCTGATACCTTTTAAATTGTACTCAGCTACCACATCCATCATCCTCAGATATCATGGTCATTGGCCAGGAAGGATGGAAATTATAGTCTTATGCTCTTCCAGAAGATCGAAGTAGGTCATTCCTAGGTTGTAATATTGTTCTTTGGATGATTCATTTTTCTCCCTTCAATGTTCAGTTTGAAGAGTGAGAGTGAAAATTTTTCAGCCATGCTGGCCTGCCTTGAAATGTCTTTCATTAATACCTCTGTGGAAAGTTTAAAACCTGAGAGGCTAGAGAAGAACGCAGTTCAGTAATTTTGTGGTTTTTAAGATGGAGCCAAAGCTGCTATCACAAACATCTCCTTTGGCAGTTACATGAAGCAGTGTTTTCTGTGAATGTAGTTTTAATCAATAGACTTGATTTAAAATTGTGCAACTCTAGTGACCTTGAAGAAATACAGACTTTCTCATGGCAAATGCTTAATGCCTCCAAAAGTTGCATAACTGTGGGATTTACAGATTAATGGTTGGGTAACTTTGCAAATAGGTCAGGAAAAACATTCAGATTTCATTAAAAGCTAATCAGGTATTATTACTAATAATGTACAAAAAAAATCAAAGTGAGTTTTAATACAACACTGTTGAGGAATGCTCTCTATTTTATATCATATAAGAGGGGAGTAGTCTAGATTGGTTTGCATGCCAGGATTTTGTGAGAACACATGAAAAAATTCATATTTTGGAGTCACTTATAGTATCCTGGGGACTTGCACTCTATAAAAAAAGCATAGTTCTGGGCCTTATTAAGAAAATAGACTTGAAAGTGTATATAGACAGTGCACAGAGAAGTGAAAATCCATAGTCTGTATTTTGCTGTTTTTCCAAATAACATGCAGGATTCTCTTCCCATTCTGGGTTTTCAGACATTACTCCCCACCACCTTGAGCTTTGGGAAGCATTTTTACAATGCATTTTCCCTTAATGTGTACCTGTATTTGTGACTTTTATCTGACACACTTTACTTTTACCTGATTAACTAAAACACATTTCTGCATACTGTATATTTTCTATATTTTCTAAAATGCTAACTGATGACAAGGCAAGGGAAGGCAAAAGTGGGGTCATTCCACATCAAATCAACCAATGAAAAATCGATTTTGAAACTTGGTGTCATGGATTTGGTTCATTTCCGGTACATTTGTAGCTTACCATGAGATGTTTTTTAAAAATTCACATCACCCTAGTCTGAATAGGCTCATAAGTTGGACAATGGCCTGAATAGGCTCGTTAATAAACTCCGAACAGCGGTAAGTCATGTGAAATCAAGGTGAACTATAAAATGCCGGACTCTCCACTAACTTTCCTCAGACTGACAAAGCTGCTTGGATGAGCAGAAAAACGTTTTAGTCGCTCAAGAAAAGAAGTCTAGTTGCCATGACTCAACTTTAAGATAAACTCACCTGGATAACTGAGACTCACCACAGACATATTGGTGTGGGTTGTATGAAACACTTGTCAGGTGGATGCACAGTTGCTTACAGAACTGTACTCAGGGGGTGATGATGAACAGCTAAGCTCACCTGGATGACTGAGAATCTTCACAGACATTTGGACAGTGTGTTTTTTGTGCAGCCTTCTAGGACATTTTTGTTGTGAAGCTCCTTTATCAGTCTTTATTAATTTTAATCAAATAACTGTTTGATAACTACATACTTTTACATATGGAGGAGAAGAAGTGGTTAAAAAAATGTTGCAACCCCCTTTTTAAAAAGGGAGCGCTGGGTTAGTAAAGACTTAATGAAAGTAACTGACTGGATGTGTTCACTAAATAGTGAAATCAAACCACACATGAAAGTATGTACTTCATGCAGATTGGAGTTAGGAAAACAGAAGCCTTATCAAATGGAAGACAATATGCTTGCAGAGGAAATCCCTTCTTCAAATTATGAGATTTATGGTCTTAGTCATATTAAGTAGTCTGAGTATTTCGACCCTGATGCAGTTTTTAGCCACTTAAATGCCTCTTTGACCTCCATTCGTGAGTCTATGGTTTGTAGGAAGAAAGTATTAAAAATGTCTATGGAGTATTGCAAAGAAAAGATGGGGAAGATTAAAAGGGCTTACAAAGAGTTATTTTTGTACTTCTGAAGATGATTTAGAAGAGAAAAATGAAGATGATTTAGAGGAGGCCGATTCAGAAAAAATTATTCAGCAACTAAAGGAAATTTTTAAAATTGTGAATAGAAGTAAAAAGCTCATGATTTTGACAGTTTTACCAGAAAGCTGATCCTGTAAGTAAAAGAAGAGAAAGTGAATTCAGATATTGCAAAGAAGGCAAAGACGTTTGTGAAAGAAAAAAAGAATTTTGTCCCCTAATCCCAAACCTTGAAAAATTTACCTGAAGACATAGTCAACTTAGTAAAGGAATTTTACTGCAATGAAGAAGTCACCTGGCAAATGCCCGGCAAGAAAGATTATATTTCAGTCAAAGACAAAGATGGTTGTCAAACTCAAGTCCAAAAGCATATGATACTTGGCAATCTTAGAGAAATTTACCAATTTTTAAAGTCCAAGTACCCATCTGAAAAGATAGGCTTTTCAGAATTTGCTGAGTTAAGACCAAGGAACTGCAGGAGCTAATGGGACTCACAGCGTGTAATAAAAATACATCAGAACGTAAAGCTCATGATTGTTGGTGCTAATTTAAACAAAGTGACCCTGCAACGATATTTTAAAAACATATCAGCATTGCTTATCAAGAATTATGTGTAATACCCCAGCAGAGAAATGTTTTTTTATGAGTGTGATTCATGCCCTAGTAGTGATGAATTCAAGGAAGCCGTACTGACAAGTCTTGAAGAAGAAATGATTGATACCATCACCTACAAGCAGTGGGTTTCAGTGGACTGCTGTTTATTTGAAACTATTTGTAAAATCACAGAGGATTTTGTTGAGGAGTTTTCAGCCCAGCTAATCATTTTGAAGAAGCATGATTTCATTGCCAAATATCAATCTGCTTTTTTTTTTTTTTTTTGGAAGAGAAGATTTTTCTGAGAACTGTTCATTCATTCTGTAAGATGAAACCCAGTCATTCCACTACAAGGAAAATGTTCAACTAAGACATAAGAGTTTTGTTTTCATCTCGGAATGTCTGAAACATGACGCAGTTGTTATTCATGTTTTTCAAAGAAAACTTATTAATGTTTTGAAAGTGCAATTGCTCCCAAACTTGAAAAAGATATACTTTTCAGATGGCTCTGCAGCACAATACACAAATTGCAAGAATTTTGCAAATTTGTGTAACCACCACACTGATTTCCAAGGCATTGAAGCAGAGTGGCATTTTTTGTCATTGCACATGCCAAAGGAGTTTGTAATGGTTTTAGAGGCACAGTGAACAGACTTGCAACCTCTGATTTTTCAGAGAGGGTAGCTGTGTTAGTCTTTTCAAGAATTGCAGGAGCTTCTATATGTCTGAAGAAGCGGACGTCTCCACAAAACATTACATTAAAATATGAAACTTAGTCTTTAAGGTGCCACATGTTTTGTGTCTTTTGTTTTGTTTTGTTTTTCTTTGATTTTTGCCTGCAACCTCTGATTTGCAGATGATACAACACTGGTGGTGGAAAGTAAGGTCTTAGAATGGCTAATCCTAATAGTCAAAGATGAAAGTGAAAGATTTGGATTGCACCTCAACACCAAGAAAACAAAAATAACAGTGAACATGCAAATCAGTGTTAATATCAGTAACGAGGTAATTGAAGTAGTAAGGAGGTTAACTTCCTTGGCTCTAAAATTAAACAAAATGCTGGCTGCATCCCAGAAATCAAAAGACTATAGCACTTGGAAGAACAGCAATGATCAGTATGAATAACATCTGGAAGAATAAAGATATCCCCATCAAATGCAGACTAGTTATTTGGATCATATTTCCAAGAGCTTCATATAGTTTTGAATGTTGGACTTTGAGGAAGAATGATAGAAAAATATTGTTTAAATTGTTATGCTGGAGATGACTAGTACGCATCCCATGGGTGACCAACAGGGATATCCTAGATAGACTCAAACCAGAAATAACTCTGGAAGCCAAGATCACCAAACAGAAACTGACATGCTTCAGTCATGTTGTGCGAGCCAACTCACTTGACAATAATGCTGGTCAGTTGCAAAAGAAGGGGCCGCCCAAGGATTTGCTGGCTTGATACCAAGGGACACGGGAATGACCTTGATGGAGCTAAAAGAAGCCATAAGAGATAGATAGAAAGGCATGGAGAGCATTGATCAACAAAGTGACTTGAGAGTCGGACATAACTGAAAGGACATACCAGGCAAGTGAAGTGAAGTGAAATGCTGGATAACTGGAGAAAAGCTAATGTAGTCCCTGTTGAAACTGAAGCTGCCATACTTTGGGCGCATCCTACGAAGGCAGGACTCCCTGGAAAATGCAATATTGCTGGAAGAGGATGCAGGAAAAGAAGACCAAATGTGAGATGAACTTGCTCGCTAAAGGAAACCACATGCTTGGATCTACAAGGGATAACCAGGACATTTTGGAGCATTTTTATTCATGGATCACTATAAATTGGAGGCATTTTGACATGACATGACAACAACAATTTTGTCCCTAACTTCAAAATGGACAAAAAGTAGGAACCTGTGTACTAAAATCAGCCTGAAAACAATCCCAGGAGTATTCTGGAGCAGATTATAAAGTGGTCACTTTGCAAGCACCTTAAAAACAGTAAAAATTAGAAGCCAGCCTGGATTTGTTAAGAACAAATTCTGCCAGACTTATCTTATCTCATGTTTTGACTGTGTAACCTTCCCGATAGATGGTGGGAATGCTGTAGATATAATATATCTTCTTTGGCAAAGCTGCTTAGACAAAGTGTCCCATGCTAGTTTGATTAGCAAGGTAACTAGGTGTGGGCTGAAGAGAATAACCAACTGGTGGATACACAGTTGGTTACACAATTTGGTGAAATAGCTAATGACTTAGAAGAGGGGAACAAAAGTCAAAAATCTTGATAGGCTTGAGCACTGGACTGAAACCAACAGGATGAAATTCAACAGGGATAGGTGCAAAATTCTCTACCCTGGGGTGGGGAGACATCAAATGCACAGTTACAGGATGAGGGATGCTTGACTCAATAATTCTACGCATAAGAAGGGTCTTGGAATCATTGTCGTTCCAAGGCTGAATATGAGCCAACAGTGTAATGTGGCTGCAAAAAGGGCAAATGCTATTTTAGGCTGCATTAACAGATGTGTGGTCTCCAAATCCTGTGAGGGTACTAGTTCCCCTCTATTTGGCACTGGTTAGGCCTCTTAAGTACTGTGTCCAGTTTGGGACACCACATTTTAATAAGAATACCAACAAACTGGAACCAAGTTCAGGGGAGGGCAACAATGAGTGGATTAGAAATCAGGTCTTGTGAAGAAAATCTGAAAGAGCTAGGCATGTTTAGCCTTGAGAAAAGAAGACTCGGGGCAGCGGGTGGGAGTGGGGAGATATATAGGATAGCACTTTTCAAATACTTGAAAGGTAGCCATCCGGCAGAAGAGCAAGATGTTTTCTTGATCATTGCAGAATGCAGGACACATAATAATGGGTTCAAGTTACAGAAAGCCAGATTTTGATTGAAGATCAGATAAAGCCTCCTTTATCTGAGCAGTACAACAATGGAACCAGCTAAGTAATACCTCGGATAACAAATGCCCCTGATAACGAATTTTTTGGATAACAAATTGGAATTTCCAGGTATAGGGCTGCATCGGATAACGAATTTTCCCTATGCGCTGCCTCGGATAATGAATTTCCAGCATGCACCGGTAATAAAGAGTTATCCCAGGCTGCATCACATCTGTACCTTTAAAATGCACTTTATAAATAGTTTTGAGCAAAAAACCCAGGTGTCTGTGTCATTTTCCTAGGTTCTGGAATGGATTAATTGGTTTCCCATTCATTCCTATGGGAAACCACATTTCAGATAACGAATTTTTCCGGATAACAAATTGCCTCGGAGAACAAATTAAATTTGTTACCCGCGGTACCACTGTACCTTGAGAGGTGGTGGGTTCTCAAACACTGGAGGCATTCAAGAGAAAATGAGACAACCATCTGTCAGATATACTTTCATTTGAATTTTTGCATAGAGCCGGGGACTGGACGAGATGGCCTTCTAGCCCTTTCCTGCTCCATTTTTCTGTTCTATTCTGTGGTGTTGTATTCTGTTTTACAAATGCAAATTTCTGACCGTTTTATTTTCCTTGTGTTTCTCAGGACCCCATCAGCGTTTAACTTTCATGTTGAATTCTGAAACATTCCCCTCTCCCCATACAGAAATTTGCATATATATTGATATAGAATTTACCTAATGTTCACATTTTAATGTATGACTTTTTTTGTCAAGCGTGTAATTGCACATTTATGAAAGGTATACTTTTGTTGATAATTACTTTCGGGATAGTATTAAAAAAGGAAAAAGAACCCATAGGCTGTAATTTCCTTCTGATAATGAGAAACTGAAAAATACACAAACTGTTTCATTAACTGTCTTCCACACATGGAATTGGATATGTGATAGCACTGGTCAAGGCCCCCCTCTCTACTATAACCACTGAGCAACACTACCCTTCTTGTCCTGGGGTTGGTGAGCACACAGAAGAGCTACGTGGAGACGAGATTGTGGAGCCTGCCTAGGACCAATGTCACTTTCTAACCCTTCTGTCTACTCAGATTTGGAACTTTCAAAGTTTACTAGACTGGACACTTAGAACGCACACTACCACTGGAAGATGGTTGGCACTGCAACCACACAAATACTAAAACTTTCTAGTAGTTGGTTGAAGCATGATCTGGTTTTAGTACCACAAACTCTCTAAGCCCACCATCCAGACATTTCTTGTTTGAATAGAGTTTTGGTTTTATTAATACAGCACAAAAGGGAGAAAAAAGGCAAAAATATTCCACAAAATTTAAAAAAGGTTTCAAAATAACTTGAAGAAAATACAAAGATTCCAAGGCAGCCTAGAGGTCGAAAATAGCAAAGGCAAAACTTTGCTAATAGTCATACCTTTGCCAGTTACCCACCCTAAGACAGTCCATGTTAAACTGAACAACTGTTCTTATTCATTCATTCATTCATTCATTCATTCATTTTTATACTGCCTGTCTTCCTGAAAGAACTCTGGGCGGTGAACAAAGAGGGCAAGACAACCCCAACAAAGGAACAGTACATCAATCAAAACAGAAAAAACAATTTATGCATTATTCCAGACTAACCCTCTTCAACATCTTAATCTCCTTTCGTGTTTATCCAAAACAAAGGCACCTTCTTCCACTCTTCCTTTCCTACAGCTGTAATTTGTAAGACTCCAGGGAAGGAAGCAGACTAGCTTTTGATGACAAGAGTTAAAGTGGGGGGTGTCAGATTCCCTCGGTATTGCTTGGAAGTAACTCATGCAGGACATGAGGGAGATGTATCATCTCCAAGCTTAAAACTGGGGTACCTCAAGGGCCAGATGCAGGGGAGTGGTATCAGGAGACAGATATCTAGTCTCGGGCGCTCCCAGACACATCTGGTGGGGCCACTGTGAGATACAGGAAGCTGGACTAGATGGGCCTTTGGCCTGATCCTGCATGGCTCTTCTTATGTTCTTATGACATCAAGTGAAGGTGTCACTTTCCCCTTAGTTCTTGGCCAATACTGACCTCTGCCTACTCAGCCAGCTTCCCAGGTAACCACAAAGAAGCCTCAAAGCTTCTGAAATAGCTATCATTTTCCATGTTCCCCTAATTCCACGGTTTCTTCACATTTAGATTTGTAAAAAAATTAAAATTGTGCAGCAGTATTGAGACATTTCTTGGCATTTTTGAATTGTGGATACAGGTGGACAACATCCCACACTTAAAAACTGGAAGGGTTGGGATTAGTTTTTTTTAACAAAAAAACAAAAAGCTCATGCCAAATCAAACCTAGTAGTCTTTAAGATGCCACAGGACTCTTTATTATTTTGGTGCAACATATTAAAACAACTACTACGAAATATATTTTGGAACATGTAACAACAGCAGTGTATCCCGTTACTTCTGTGCTGTGTGCTTCACTTCACAATTCTTCATTCTCTCCGTTTTCCCAGTATAGTTTAGGCAAATCACAGGCCAGCTTTCTGCACCACCAGACAAGCAGCTACCTGCCAAAATGTTCCCTGGAGCACTTTTGACAGCCAGGAGTTACTGGTGTGTAGGAGGGCTGAGTTCTGTTCTGTCTCATTCAGATTCCCTCCAGGAAGCTATTAAAGCCTGACAGGGTATGTTGTTCCCTATGGTAGCACCACCATCCAGGTACCTGGCCTGCCCTGGCCTGGCCTCAGGAGGATTTGCATGTATGTTTCTGCTGCACCAGAAGCTGTTTGGATGTGCTTCTGAAGCTGGGACATCATCCTTCAGAGTGATTCGGAGACAGGACACCTTTTGCAAAATAGCCTCTGCCCTTTTATATGCAATGCACTGTGTCATGCCGTTTCCCATCTGGGGGTTCCTCCAGAGGAGTAGTCTCTACCGTCCACAGCCAGCATGGTTGTGAATCATGGGGGCTGTGATCCTACTGGTAGATGTTTGCCATGGAGCCAGGCTGATTCAAGCTGCTGTTTGCTCTCAAAAAGCTTGAACCAACTGCAAGGACCTGCTTTGTGGTGCCATGCCAGAACACACACACACACACACACACACACACACACACAGGATAGATAGATAGATAGATAGATAGATAGATAGATAGATAGATAGATAGATAGAT
>JAHTLZ010000204.1:11051777-11063568 GCA_023846285.1 Phrynocephalus versicolor | reverse complement strand
GATAGATAGATAGATAGATAGATAGATAGATAGATAGATAGATAGATCTTTATTGTCATTGTCCTGTGCAGAACAACGAGGTTTCTCCCCTCTTTTCTTTGTCCATCTAATGAGCCAATTTAGACCAGGGTGATATGAAATGAAGGCCTTGCACCAACTTTCCTCAGACTGAAGAAGCTATTTGGATTAGTAGTAATACATTTTGATCTCTCTCTCTCACACACACACACACACAAAGAAGTCCAGTTGCCATCACTCAACTCTTGGATAGAGTTCTCCCTTCTTTTCTTTGATCTTCCTCTCCAGACACCCCTCCTCGCCCACCCCCCTCCAGATGCTCTCCAATAAAGTGAGTTAGCTCCCCTGGCTCTGCCCTAGACGAGCCCCTTCCCCTATTCTGTCAGGCAAAAACAAAATAAAAATAAAAATAAAGAAGAAAAAATATTGTGGCACCTTAAAGACTAACTGCTATATTTTAATTTGAGCTTTCACGGACAAGTCCACTTCACTTGTTTTTAAGGAAGGCTGTAAGGTGCGGCCACACTTTTGTCTATTTTTGTTTGCTTGCTTTTGCCTGATAGGGTAGCACAGATTAACACAGCTACCTCTTCTATAACTTCCCTTATTTACCCATTCTGTAGGACGTAGAAGCTAATAAACATACATCCGTATTGATCTGGGCTTTTAAAAAAGTATTAGTTTCTTTTGATTGCAAATTAATGTATTTTTTGTAAACGTGCACAGGCCACCTAAGTATATGCAAAAGATTTGTCTTTTACATTTACACTCACTTTGCTGCCAACCATATACACACATGGCTAGAGCTTACTGTTTAGAGATAAATCCCTGCTTGCCATAGCAGTTATAGTTGTTTGTGTTAGTTATAGTCCCAATAAAGTACTGTACTATAAATAGTAGGAGTAGGAGCAGAAGAAAGGAAGCTGTTCCATGAAAATTTTGCACATTTCTTCTTCACTTTAAATCAGAGTCTAGTTTGGCTTCAAATTGCTTCAAGTGCAAAAACATTTTAGAAAATTTTAGTCTAAAGTATTCACGCTGAAGGCCAATTGTTTCCACTTTTGTGACTCTTCCATGGAGGAGGTGTACGTCTGAGGAAATGGATTGTTGTGGCATAAAATACTCAATCATGAGAGAGAGAGAGCTGATATTTTTGTCAATATGGATTCATTCTAATATCTTTAATAGGCCCTGTAGTTGTCCGTTTCAGGACAAAACAAGGCAGAGACTGCATGGGGAGTCTCTTTGTGATAATCGGTAGAGACAGCTGGCGGCAAGCATGGGCTGCTCTTTTGCCCCTTGAGTCTCCTGGAGAAGCTGTACTTCCCAGCACCTTAGCAGTGTGAAGTGAGTGCCGCAGGACCCATTGGGTGTTTCGGGTGCCACAGAGCTGCTGGGTCAGGAGATTTCTCTGGGGCTGGAATGGCAGTAGTCCTTGCTTGACCACAGCTGCTAGCTGCTAGGAACGTGTTCAGAGGCTGTTGTCATCCTCTTGCAAAAGACAGCCCCTCTGTCACGTCAATAGTTGTCTCCAGATCCTCTGCTTCTGAGCCCCACATCCCCTCTTCTACAGACCCCTCACTGGGTGTCCCAAGTCCAGAAGAATAACCTTCCGAACCTGCCTCACTGTCCTATTTTACCCTGGTGGAAGACCCTATCAGGTGTTTATCACCCCATTCCAATAGACACCTGCACTTGACTCCTCCCAGCCCCCCTGAGATCCCAGAATGGCTGCTATGTCCAGAGTCCAGATGGCCTACCTGAAGCACTGGTGCTGATTTCCCTCACACTCAATTGGGACTAAAGCATCTTCTAATTTTGTGTAAGGGATTTGGGAGTCTTGGTGGACCACAAATTGAACATGAGTCAGCAATGTGATGCGGCGGCCAGGAAAGCCAATGCGATTCTTAGTTGCATCAACAGAACCATAGTGTCTAGATAGTACCGCTCTATTCTGCTCTGGTCAAACCCCACCTGGAGTACTGTGTCCAGTTCTGTGCACCTCAATTTAAAAAGGATGTTGACAACCTTGAGCGGGTGCAGAGGAGGGCGACCAGGATGGTTGAAGGTCTGGAAGAAATGTCTTATGAGGAACGGCTTAGGGAACTTGGAATGTTTAGCCTTTCAAAAAGAAGGCTGAGGGGGGATATGATAGCTATGTTTAAATACTTGAAAGGATGTCATATTGAAGAGGGAACGGGTTTGTTTTTCATGGCTTCATAGACTAGGACTCGGAGCAATGGTTTCAAACTACAGGAAAAGATATCCCATTTGAAGATTAGGAAGAACTTCATGACAGTTAGAGCTGTTCGGCAGTGGAATATGCTGCCACAAAGGGTGGTGGAGTCTCCTTCTTTGGAGGTTTTTAAGCAGAGGCTGGATGGCCAACTGTCGGGAGTCTCGTGATGGGGGTTCCTGCATGGCAGGGGGTTGGACTAGATGGCCCTTGAGGTCTCTTCCAACTCTATGATTCTATGACTCCACGACTAACCAATCCACTACACTCTAGACTGTAGAGATTATACATTTTTAGATTAGATTGTACATTTTAGACTGTTTATACATTTTAGACTGTTGAGAGGAAGACTGTAGAGCCAGAATCCTGTTAGTGATATATGTATACAGTATATGTAATGAATTACGTGAACCATTTAGATGAATTGTAGCTGAATAGTGAGGCCCAGTTTCATTACTGTGCCTGGTGTGCAGTTGAGCATGTAGCTAATAATGCAATCTGTGCCTCATCAATTAGTGGCAATTTGCCATACAAGTTAATTTAACTTATGCACTACTTATGCACTGATAAATCATGAACAGAATTATGGCCAATATATTTTAAAAGTTACTGGCTAAGTAAAAGGAAAATGCATAATTTTGTAATTACTTCCATTTTCAATTTTATTTTGTATTCTAGATTCTGAAGCTACATTTTTCTAGCGTTCTCAGAGCTTTTCGTATTGCATTCTAACTTTCCAAAGCGCAGTAAATCACAGAAATCTTTCTAAATAGCAGAGTGATCCAGAGTATTTTCATTTCCTTTGAAGCATGGAGTTTGCAGAACAATACAGGTGTCTTAATAGGCTTCATTACCAGCTAATTTTTAACAGGGATTCATAGCATATGCCCTAGTTTGTCATTATACTATTATGATTGCACGGAAGAAAATATTCCACTACATCACTGAATCAGGACAAAAGTGCCAGGTCAAACAGGAAGAGAGCAGCTACAGATGTTAGAAGAAGTTTTCAAAATCCCATTTATTCACCACTCAGTTATGTAACACTTTGTGAACCAATCATTCCCGTAGCTGAGAATTCTTTATGTAACTGAAAATTAAAGGAAATTAATGTTGACACCCCTGTTGTGGCAGCTTTTTCTGGAGTTGTCTGGCCTTTCAGAAG
The DNA here is from genome assembly GCA_023846285.1 of Phrynocephalus versicolor. Classification (NCBI taxonomy): domain Eukaryota; kingdom Metazoa; phylum Chordata; class Lepidosauria; order Squamata; family Agamidae; genus Phrynocephalus; species Phrynocephalus versicolor. Next base: position 11,060,149 of record JAHTLZ010000204.1, on the reverse strand, counting down.
TCACAACCCTTTGCAGGATTTATTCCTGCTGCTGAAAATGTTGCTTTTCCTAAGCACTTATTCATGTTAAGAGTTAAAAAGCAAGCACCTGGCCCTGCAATTTCAAACTGTGCCAGCACTTGGAGTTTTTAGTATTTGCTGTAGATAGATTATTTGCCACATTGGCAACCTGTATTTCTGCAAATACAGCAGCTCTACAAAGCCTGCTATCAAATATTCACCACACCCCACTAGAGGGGAAACATAATGACAAGTTAGTGTATACATATGATTGGGAAACAGATCTGTAAATAGAACTAGAAAAGGAAGATTAGCAACATGTAGAGGAAAACCATCCAACTCTTGTTGTCTAAAAAAAGCAGTCTATTAATAATCCTTTCAAAGGATAGACTACTTTCCTGTTTTTTTTCAGTTTTCTCCAAGTTACAAGTTTAGTTTCAAGTTTAGTTTATTGATTGGCCATCAGTTTTCTCCAGATGTAACATGAATGCTGATTACAAAAGCAATATATATATAACAAAAACAAAAACAAAAAACTTTCACACACTTGTCTTGTCTGAATACATGACGGACACCAATCCTATTTGAATCCAAGTTTGCAGTTTCCTGGATTATGATACTCAAGCCTACTTTTTCTGCATACTTTATTGGCCCTTGTCTGCCAACAAGCCCTATGCAATGGATAGGATATTGGAAATAATCAACAAATGGAAAGAGATGCCATACTCTATAAGCAGCACTTATTGGAGCGTGCATCACAAGTTTAGTGGCTCTGTGCAGCCATGCTTCAGAATCGTCTAGACCAGTGGTTCTCAACCTGTGGGTCCCCAGATGTTCCTGGACTGCAACTCCCAGAAACCCCTTCCAGCGCAGAGAGTGGTGGAGGCTTCTGGGAGTTGCAGTCCAGGAACATCTGGGGACCCACAGGTTGAGAACCACTGGTCTAGAGCCAAGCTATTTGATCAAACAGTTCTCTTTCATCTGCCATAATCATAGCACACATATATTCTGATGATATTTCTTTTGAAATTATTCACACTATATTTTTTGTGTATCTGAAACAAATCCCATATCATGTAACAATCATTCCAATTAAGAAAAAGTGGAGAAAAGAGAAAAACATCAGCAAAACACAGGATATATAAACTGAATTAAAAACAACACTTTTTGTAGCACATATATATTCAGTCTGCAGAGTAAGAATCACATAAAGAAACTTTATGAACACACGCATCACATCCATGCAGCTATAGTTTGTGAAGATTCTCAGTCATCTGATTGAGGTTATTGAGAAGTTTATTTATTTATTTATTTATATAGCTTGTATGCCGCTCACTACCCAAAGGTTTCTGGGCGACTCACAATCAAAGTAAACAATTTAGACAATTAAAACATCAAGTTGCAATAAAATTAAAACAATAAAACATTTAAATACAATAAATACAATATATTAAAACCCGGCACTAAAATCACCATCAGGACCCACAATAATCAGTTAAAAAGACTTTTTGAACAGGAATGTTTTTACTTGGCGCCGGAATGTCATCAATGTTGGCGCCAGACGGATCTCGCTTGGGAGGGCATTCAATAATCTAGGGGCAACTGCCGAAAAGGCCCTGTTCCTACAAGCCACCCCTTTCACCTCCTTGAGGGATGGCTCTTTAAGGAGGGCCCTCTGGCTAGATCTTAATTGCCGGGTAGGTTCATATGGAAGGAGACGGTCCTTCAAGTATCTAGGTCCTAAGCCGTTTAGGGCTTTATATGTCAAAACAAGCACTTTGAACTGGGCTCGGGCAGCAACTGGTAACCAATGCAGGTTATACAGAATTGGCTTGATACGGTCCCTGGTGGCTCCACCACTTACCAACCGCACCACACGATTCTGAACCAGTTGCAATCGCCGAACCGTCTTCAAAGGCAGCCCCATGTAAAGCGCATTGCAGTAATCAATACAGGATGTTACCAGTGCATGCGTAACTGTCATGAGGCTCCATTCATCCAAGTAGGGGCGTAGCTGATATATTTTCCGCAGCTGGAGAAAGGCACCCCTGGCCAGCGAGTTCACCTGGGCTTCCAGAGTTAGACCGGGGTCCAGGAGCACCCCCAAGCTACAGACCCTGTCCCTTAGGGGGAGTGCAACCCCGTCCAGAACAGGGAAATGGCCCTCTAGCCTGTCCGGCGAAGCACCCACTAACTGCACTTCCGTCTTGTCTGGATTGAGTTTCAATTTATTAACCCTCATCCAGTCCATTGTCTGGTCCAGACACGAGTTCAGAACAGTCACGGCAACTGGACTTACTTTCTTGTGAGATCAGAACATTTTCACTACTCATCCAAGTAGCTTCTTCAGTCTAAGGAAGGCAGGAGACCCCCAATTTATCCCCCACATTGGTTTCACTTCACCCTGGTATGGACAGGCTCATTAGAAGAACAGTGGCCAGGTGTTTGTGCATGCCACACCTCCGCAGACCTTCCCAACACCCATTAAGCATGAGTCATAAGCAGTGGATGCATGAAGTGGTGCTGATTTTTCTGGGGATACATGAAAGGGCTGAATGTTAAATAGGGGACAGATTGTCCAGATGCTTGGATTTATACATGAAGGTTGGCAGTGGGGCCAGGAGGTGTGACGCTATGCCACATAGCCACTGGTTAACCCATCTAACGGATTGTCAGTTCAGCCCTAATTTATCCAGCAGTAGAACAGTTCCTGCTTCTTTTCCCAGCACAATGTGTTCTGCTTGATGAAATCATTGTATCACCTTAAAGTTTATATGAACAAAACTTATTTACTGACCTAGTCATAGTAGGGGGATATCTCAGTTGCTTATTTAATTTTGACCTTTAACTAGTTTTCTTTATTATTTTGGTACTGCTCTCATAGATATCCTAAGTATTTTACATGTGTAACTGGCTTGGTAATTAGCTTGCAGTAGTCTATTTATTTTACTAATGTTCAAGCATGTTTTTAATTGATAATGTGTTTATTTTTTTCCAATTTTTGTTTCTATGGCTTCTTAGTGAATAAAGTGGTCTGTCCTACTTCAGCTATAGCTGGATCAAATTAGAGCAGTAATTGTTTCATCCATGGCTTATTTCTGCCAGAACTAAGTGAGATACCTCAGTCTTTTTCCCCACCAGGTATATTAACTGCCTTTATTTGCCTATATTTTGAATATTGTTTAATAGCTAGCATGGGTATAATCAGAAAACTTGGTGTTGGAAGGGTAAGGTAGCAAGTAGCCATGTTAGTCAGTTGAATGATAATGTACATTTCACTGCTCTGCCTTGATGTTTCATTACTCTTTCATATTATTTCTGGGAGAAGGCCTGTTTTTCGGGTCTTCAGATAGCTGCGAAACAGACATAGGACAGCTGCTTCCAAAGGAGGCTGTTGGACGCAGCAGAATCCAGTGGAAATACACTGTTGGATCCTGACCAGATTGATTTGCAGGTTTGCATAAGAAAGGGAGTGTGTTGCTGTCAGCGGAAAAGGAATTAGTTTGGTTCACAGTTTAATATGAATTGACCTTCTTGCACTTCCTAAATTAATCCGAGAAACCAAGACACAGGGAGCTGGTTTTTACTCCTCTCCAAATGTTCTGGTTTTGTTCTCGGAGAAGAAAATGCATGAAGAAATGTATACGCGAAGGGAAAATTTAGTACATTACAATATTACATTAGGAAAGTGACTTGCCCAAGATGTTTGCGCCTGGGGGGATGCATTCAAAACACTGACTTTTGAGCGTGTCTGTGCAGTTAAAAAAAACCAAGTTGAAAACTGATATGGATGCATTTAAGGAGGAATCGAAACAGTATAAAATGCGACACAGATGATTTGTCCGTCTGTGGGGCTGAGCAAAGATCGTGTTGCGGTTCTCATTGTGGAGGCAGGAATAAAAGAACCTTTCATTGTTTTCCAAAGTTGTTGTCGTTGTAGGGAGCAGGTGGGGAGAGGGATATTAAGGGTTAAAGATGCACACCCTCAGACCAGAACTGTCTGTTCTTGTGTGCAAATGAGGAGGCGAAGGGCAGCGGTATCAGGAGATGGAGCAGCAGCCTCCCTCTGTCAAGTGCAGTCGTTTCAGGTGTCTTGATTTCCTGACAAATATAGGAGCATAATTATAATTGCAGGTCAGCTCCAGCCAAATGCCTTCTACAACATAATAGTCATATGTTACAGTAAACTTTTTATATCAGTTGCGTCATCCCGATTTATGGAAGAGATAAAAGTGGTTGTGGAAAACAAAGTGCTGTTACGATAGCAACGGTTATTTGATCTCACAATAATTAGCTAAGCATTCGGTTGCACAATCCTTTCACAATCCCTCCATGGTTAGTTCATTAAACCAAATTAGCTTTTCTTTGAACTTTCATCATATGTTGTCCTTAGCTTGGCTTTCTTTCAAAAGGACTGGTGTTTCTTTCTCTTCCTCCCCAATTGACACCCCCCTCCTCTTTTCTTTTTTTCAACCACTCTGCCCCATGACAAAATAAGAGATGCTTCGAAGCCAAGTTTTTAATCTAAGCAACCAGGAACATGAAGACACCTAGTGCTTTTCACGCTGTAAATTATGCCCTTTGTCCGTACATCAGCTTGGTTTCCCTCTATCGTGTATCTAGGGATGTCTTGTTTTAACTGGCCAAAGCTCCTGGAATGTTAACCGTAGGCTGGCATGTTGACATTAATTATGGGGAACTTTGTTACCTTGCCTTTAACCAGGGAAACTATTCTCTTCTTGTATTATTTCAAGGGCATGGTTTCCAGATTTAAACTAATCATAGAACTGCAGAGTCAGAAAAGGACCCTATGGAACATCAAGTCCACCCCCTGTCAATGAGTCAGGGTGGGGGAATCGAACTGCCGACCTCGGTCTTTGCCATCAGAGACCTAAGACACTGAGCGCAAGTGTCTGAGATTTCAGGACGGTGGGCAAGATGGCTCTTGATCAGAGGTGGGAAACCTGTCCCGGGCATCATCCAGTTGCCGCTGAATTATGGATGGCATCAGCATGTTATTAGTTTCATTCTTCTCAAGCTTAGCCACTGGCCCGTGAGATGCTGCTAGACTGCACGTCCAATCAGCCTTGACTTTCATGGCTGGATGTTAGGAATGATGGGAGCTGAAGTCTGGCAACATTGGGAGGGCCACATGTTCCCCAGAGATGCTCTAAAAGGTACAGCTGGTGTTCTCCAGGTGTGTTCCCTGCGTTCCATCCCTGGTGTCATTGGGGACTTTTTTTGGGGGGAGGGACAAAGATGGGCACAGGGAGGAGGGATGATCTGGAACCCTGCAACGATAACAGGGTCATCATGAGTTTTCTTCACCTCTTGTGTAAAGAGTTCATTAGGATACTCTCTATTCCTTGTTCTCAATACTTGAACATGTCTTAATTGTATTGGGCTGTATATTATCCCTCATTACTGTAAGCCGCCTTGGGTCCGTTTCCAAGGAGAAAGGTGGGGTGAAATACTCTAGAATAAATAAATATAAATACGGTAAATAAAATAAATATATTTCTATAATACATGAAGGGGAGAGAAATATCTAGAGATGTCTTCCCACTTGACAACGTAACATAGCCAGCCATGGCAGGACAGGGGCTTGGTTGCCAGTTGCTGCTCAGCCCAGCAAAATGTATCGGATCAAACTTGGTTTCTGCCCTGCCCTTTTTTGAAGATGCTGGAAACTTCTTCTAAAATGGCTGAGAACTCATTTGCCCATTACACGGGTCTTCCGCATTCTCCCGTAATAAATTTAAGGGAGGCAGATGGCAAAAATAACCATGGGAGCTGATGCATCTTGGTTCTTATGTTCATGCATATTCATTAATCCCTAAATGTGTACAGCAAGTTTTCTTTCTGCCTCCATCCCCTCCACCACCCAAACTGTCACTAGAGAGAGTGCATGCTGCAGAGGGGCACCTATTCTGTAATAAATACAACCAGAAGATTAAACAGTCTCTTAAATATTTGTTAAATTCAAAATAGCCACACCAAATTGTTAATTCAAGCTGTTTCATGCCAGTCAATGTAACACCCTGGGATGCAGAAAAATTATGTACGATTTTGTCTGCAAACATGATGAAACAGAGGTTCCTGTACCTTGGGGTCATCGTGAGTATATACAAGACTTGCCGGGATAGGGGGGAGATCTCATTCTGGGAAAAGAGGAAATATGAGATGGTTTGACTTAATAAAGTTTGCAACAGCTGAACAGAGCTTTTAATAATAGGGCAGTTCATGCGGTAAGAGGTGACTTGACAGCATGCCACAACAATCAATTGAGGTGTGGTTTCGCCTTTAAAGCAACCTTCCCCAATATAGCAACTACAGTATGGATCAACTACATCCTATCTAGGGATGATGGGTGTTGTGAGCATAGAGAGGAGGGTGTCAAGGAAGGGAAGACTGCTTTAAAGGTCAAATCCCGCACATTGGATTGGGTGTTTGTGCAAGCAAAGGTCTTCTCTAAAGGAGCAGCCCTGAATAGTCCCTATTGTAGCAGTCAAGCACACATATCATAGAAGCAAGGATCAGACCTTATTGAGGACGGGAGAACTTCTCTTGGAGTCAAAGATGGAAAGTGGCAACCCTGTACTTTTTCTTAAAAAAAAGATACTTGATCCAGATACGATCTTTAGCCCTTGTACTGTATTCTAATACAGATGCTTTCTCTCTCTCTCTCTCTCTCTCTCTCTCTCTCTCTCTCTCTCTTATTCTCTCTCGTTCACTTGGAAGAATGTTGGCGTAGGAGCTTGCAAGCTTTTGTTCTCTTCTTGGAACTCTTTTTCATAGTACATCTGTGTGTCTAATGCAGATGTTTCCTTAATTGTATATATTCAACCCCCAAAGCGCAAGACATAGAATAACAATCAATTTGTCTAAACATAATGAGGGCTGCTGTATCTTAATTAGAATGTGACAGCAGAATACACACATATGTTCCATTTTCTTGCAAATGGCTCGGGGAAGAAAACGGACTCCTCTTACCCTTAGAACTCACATTTGTTACAACTGGAAGAGTCTTCATAGACACAGAACAGTTCCAGTTTGTCTTTTGTGCAAAAGGGGGAGGTTGCATAGAAGCCTCTTTGTTTCTTTCTTTTCCTACTGCTCGAAAACACTGTGTATGGTAGTTCTGAAAAGGAGTGGGCTGCTCCGTCCTGAATTGTGATCGAGCCTGGACTAGCCTGCAGTGTAAAGGTCTCCAGTTCTCTATCTAAAGATTTGTGCTGCAATCATAAGAGGCACCCTAAACTCTGTTGCAGACTTTGGATCGCCACTGACCTGCAGGCAATTTGACTATAAGTGGTGGACAAAACATTATCCAGTGATCGTATCCAACTTCTATGTGTAGCCCCTATCTGCAAAGAGCGCTGCGAGCCTTGGACAGTTTTTTTGGAATACAACTCTGAGAATGCCTATTAGCCCTTCCGACCAGTGAATTCTGGCAGTTGCACTCCCTCAAGTTGAGGTACACAGAACTGGACACAGTACTCAGACCCCATCTGGAGTACTGTGTCCAGTTCTGCGCACCTCAATTTAAAAAAGATGTTGACATCCTTGAGCAGGTACAGAGTAGGGCGACCAGGATGATTGAGGGTCTGGAGGAAATGTCTGACGAGGAGCGGCTTAGGGAGCTGGGAATGTTTGGCCTTAGGAAAACAAGGCCGAGATGGGATATGATAGCTATGTTTAAATGTTTGAAAGGATATCACATTGAAGAAGGGACTGGTTTGTTTTCCATGTCTTCTGAGACTAGGACACGGGGCAATGGTTTCAAACTACAGGAAAAGAGATTCCATTTAAACATTAGGAAGAATTTCATGACAGTTAAAGCTGTTTGGCAATGGAATATGCTGCCACAGAGGGTGGTGGAGTCTCCTTCTTTGGAGGTTTTTAAGCAGAGGCTGGATGGCCATCTGTCAGGAGGAGTCCTGTGATGGGGGTTCCTGCATGGCAGGGGGTTGGACTAGATGGCCCTTGAGGTCTCTTCCAGCTATGATTCTATGATTAAAGTAGTTTTCAAAGTTCTTATTGATTAGTTTACTCATGTTATGTTGTGGTTTTTCATAGAATAATCGAAAATGAAGTTCGACGGGGCCTACAAGGCTATTGAGTACAACCCCTTATTGATGCAAGAATGCAAATCAAAGGATGCCTGCCAAGTATCTGTCCAAATTTCAACAGAGGGAAATGTAGGATGGTGCATCTAGGTAAAAAGAATGAATTGCACAGATATAGGATGAGAGACACCTTGCTGGAAAATCGTACCTGTGAAAGGGAACTGGGAATCTTGGTGGACCACAAATTGAACATGAGTCAGCAATGTAATGCAGCGGCCAAGAAAGCCAACACGATTCTTGGTT
>JAHTLZ010000204.1:11021000-11051767 GCA_023846285.1 Phrynocephalus versicolor | reverse complement strand
GTCTCTTCCAACTATGATTCTATGATTAAAGTAGTTTTCAAAGTTCTGACCAAATACCTCGGTGTGCACCGCCTCCCATTTATTTTTAGATGTACTGTACAGCAGCTTATGTGTGCTGCTGCTCAACCCATGGGTAACCCTTGAAGATGGCATGTGGTCAATGGGTAGTTTCAGCACAGGCCTCGGCCCCTGGGCTAATAAGCTCTAGGTTCACTGGCCTTCCCCCCCCCCCACCCCAGGAACCATCATGGGTTCCACTAGTTCTAAACAACACAACAAGAAGTAGCAAGAGTACAGGGGGGCTGCACATTATATAAAGACAAAATTCAGACATATAGCAGCAGAAACAATATGTCTGAAGAAGTGGACGTGTCCACGAAACGTTACATTATATGTCTGCTATATGTCTGAAGAAGTGGATGTGTCCATGAAACGTCACATTATAATATGGAAATTAGTCTTTAAGGTGCCACATGTTTTGTCTCTTTTGTTTTGTTTTGTTTTTCTTTGATTTTTGCCTACAATGTTTAAGTGTTCTTGTCATGTGCAAGTCTGTCATCATGTTCATTGGTATTCTGTGACTGAAAGAAGAGCCGTGCTGGATCAAATCAAAGGACTATCTAGTCCAACATGTGGTTTATATCATGACCAATATCTGGGAGGATGCACATAAAGCCTCAGAACAAATTACCTTCATGCTTATCTTCCTTAGCAGCTGGTAAACAAAGGCATAATTCCTCTGGTACTGTAGGCAATATATAACCAGTATTCTTAGATCCTTAATGCCTATCCAGTGTTAAAGCCATTCTTGCTGTTAGCCATGAGTGGACTGAAACGTCATAAATTTATTCCATATCTATTTCATATCATTGGGGTCCCTACATAGGATGGGGGATGGGTGGGGTGGAAATTCTAAGGATAAAAGCAGGAAAGTTCAAGTGGGATATTTACAATATTTTTCTATATATTAATACACAGACTATATTTTAATTTCCCAGTAGTGTTGGAGTCTCTTTTTTTTAGCTATTTAGTTCTTTTTCATAAAAGGTATATAATGGTTTCCAGTACTCTCTTGCCTTCTGTAACTCTGTGTTAATTTAAAAAAATTATTCCACATGGAAAACACCAGTGTTCTTATGAAGTCACATAGTAGGTAATCCCTCATTCAGGGAAAGCTTGCCTGAAGAGGAAGGTCTTTGCCTGCTTCCGGAAAGACAGCAGAGATGGGGCAGTCCTGGCCTCCAGTGGGAGGGAATTCTAAAGTCAGCAACAGAGAAAGTCCTTTCATGGATTCTTATGGGATACACCTGTGAAAGTGATGGGACGGAGAGAAAGGCCTCTCCTGATGACCTTAGCGCCCAAGACAGTCCATACTGCAAGATTCAGTCTTTGAGGTAGTTCGGATCTAGGCCATTTTGTGCTTTGTAGGCTAAGGTCAGCAGTTTGAATTGTGCCCGATAGCTGATTGGCAGCCAGTGAAGCTGCTTTAGTAGTGGTATAATGTGATCTCTGTAACCTGACCCAGTTAGAATCTGGCCACTGCATTTTGGATGTGATGTATGAACACGTCAGCTCTGTTTTGCCATCCTGAATCAAAGAAGTGTACGATCAGTTCTAGGTCATGTGTACCAATATCTGAAGACCCAACTACGGATAAGCTGTCATTAGAACTAACATCATGTTAGTGTTCCAGACATGTGATGTAAGGCAACCATTGTGTTTGAACAATCAGATTTCCAAACAAAGCCTGCATTTAGATCCCAAAAACCAATCAGAAAAAAGCAAGCCAATTTGGAACCTCTCTGAGTTGCAAAAAGCTCCTGCTGTGACAAACACATGGCTTTCTCTTTTTGAGGAATTCCCTTTTCTACTGAGGGGTGGCACTGAGAAAGAGGAATGGTATATGGATGAGGCCATGGCAAATTAATATGCTTTCCAGGTGTACTGGGGGATCTCTTTTTCAGTCTGATCTTCAGAGACTGAACCACTTTGTAGTTTCCACTTGTTAATTTACATCAGTAGCCAACTTTGCAAGATAACTTATAATGGGCTTAGGGGCACATCAAAGAGCTAGCTCAAGAACTGTGCATCTCCCACTCTCTGCTTGGATTGATGCTGTTGTAGGCTGTTAATAACATCAGAGAGAAATGTTTGCACCAAGGATGTGTTGGGGTTATATCTCTGTAAGGTGCCTTCTGTCTTACTGCTTGGAGTAATGACAGTTGGAGGCAATCCAAATTAGATACAATGGAGAGCTTCTGAGCACAATGAAGTAACATGCAGAAAGAAATACTGTATATACTCGAATATAAGCCTAGTTTTTCAGCCCTAATTTTGGGCTAAAAAAAGGGGTCCTCGGCTTATATTCGGGTCAATACTTTTAGCCACTGAGGCAAGTTTGGGTTGGTGGCTAAAAGTCGTTTTAAACATTGTGCGCCACTTCTCCTGACCCCACCCCCATGTTTAAAATGACTTTTAGCCACCCACTCAAGCACTTGCCTCGGTGGCTAAAAGTCATTTTAAACATCACACACACACCCAGCTCACAAAGGAGGAGTTGCCAGGCCCCGCTGCATTTCCTGCCCTAGGCTTATACTTGAGTCAATAAATTTTCCCAGTTTTTTGGCCCCAACTTATACTCGGGTCGACTTATACTCGAGTATATACAGCCACATTTAAAACAGCAGAACTGAATGCATCACATTCTAGAAAACGAGTCTTGAATATATAACGTTCTCTCCCCCCCCCACTTTCTTTACGTGGCAGATGACATTAATGCTTTTATCTCATCCGAAAGGGTAACCAGAACAAATCTGGCATTTTCAAGGTATTGCTGTAAAGGTGAGTAAGTTTTCATCTTTCATGAGCTTCTCTGTCCTTTGTGAGTAGTGTTCTGGAACACAGAAATGAAATCTGTTTTCTAAATTGTTTCGGGCGAGTGTTGCATTTTAGCTGGGCAGTATTCCATTTCAAAAAAAAGTTAGAAGAGGATAACTTCCTTTTATAGAAGCCCAAATCTCATTACATGGGGGATATTTGGAGTCACTTGAGATGGATGAAATGCCTTAACCAGAACATCTTTCTACCTTGCATTCAAACTTTAGAGCAGCCATACAATATATACCCCCCTGAGTGGCCCTGGAACAGTTGAAGGGGGGAAACAGATTGTTTTCTTCACATACCATCTTAAAAAATTTGTTCTACAACTTACACAATCCTGATTTGGCCTGTATTTCTCTCACATTGTGTTCGTAGCCATGCCTCTTACCCCCTGTAAAAAAAATGCGAGACTGCCTGCCTTAGAGTAACAAGAGCATCCATCCTCATGATGTTCAAATGCTATTCTTTTGTGCATTTCATTTGCTAACTGCTTCTAGTGGGGTCTGCCCGAAAACATTTTGCTGCCCAAGATCTAGTAGCCAATGGCAAACTCACACCAGCATTAAGATGCCAAATGATACGCAAAGGAGGCCAGGACTTTTTAACAGGGCATAACTTGGGCAAGAAATCCCACATGCGCTTGTTCCCATCCTTAATAATAAAAGTACAATAAAACAACTAACAATTTGCTGTCCTTTCTTGTCCTTCCAAAGCTGCTGCCAAAGGCAGCTTCCTTGCCCTGCCAAACGGTAGCGCCGGCCTTGTCAAGTGGAATTTTGGATTTATTGTCCAAGATGCTTTTGCTGTAGGAAATTCTAGTTACGGTCCTTCATGCCACAGCTGACAGTACCAAGAACTGCAGCTTCACTGTGATAGTTTGCTTCAAAGTCTTCACTCCCTGCTTGTTAGAGATTAAAGATTTGGAGAGTTGGAGTACAACTCCTCAAATTCCATATGCTGAATTTTAGGGGTTGTAGTCCAAAAACACAATATGCACACTTCTACCAGGGATTTGACCTGGGTGGTTCTGTATGTGAAACATGTATTCTGCCACTAAACTGTCATCCTTCAAACTTGAGAACCTGAATGCCTCCTTTTTTTTCTTTTTTTTTGGGGGGGGGGAGGGAGAAACTCTACACATATAAAGCTGGCACATTGGGAAGATATGGTATATTTTTCAGGAAGAGCAAATATTTCTGATACTGTATTTATAAAACCAATGGCCTATATCTCAGGACAGTGTCTGTGATATTTTGCAGAAGTGCCTTAAAATCACTGAATTCCTTCCAAACTCTTGGCCAATAATGTCGGTTATTTTTTTTAGAAAGAAGGTGAATTAATTGCATTAATTTTAAAAGGAGCGCCGTGGTGCTGTTGATTGAACTACGATACAGTCACTGGCTCGAAGTTGACTCAGCCTTCCATATTTCCAAGGTCGATAAACTTGGTTGGTTTGAAGAACAATACGTAGCCTGCCTAATTGAACTGTGAACCTCCCAGAGCTTTAAGCTGAGTTGGGTGGCATATAAGCAGCACACATTGCCATTTATTTACTTTTTCTGCTTTAAAACATACATTCTTTACCTTTCCCCCCCAATGAGATTTTGATGGCTTAACAACAGAGACAATAGTGTAGTTGTTAAAACAGTCCTTTTAATTTGTAACACAGTTGGAAAATGTGGGAACATCTGTGAAAAACTACAGTGCAACAACAAATGCTAAAGAAATAAGAGTGACATGTTAAAAAGGCAACTGTGCAAAAAAGAACCCTCTTCACCAGGTTCTGGAATCTTCTTAATAGGAAAATAAGAGGGACCTTACCAAAATGGAGTTACAGAACCTAGGTGCTGATACTAGAAAGATGCTCTCCTTGCACCCAACTAGATGTATCTCGGTAACTGGAGTTCAATCCCCAACAGTCTATGGGCCTCATTGATTCATCCCACATTGCTGGGATAAAGCTTCTCCTCTGCATCTGAATGTTGACATTTTTAGAAATACAGTAGTACCCCCATATCCACTGATTCATTATCCAGTGATTTAGTTATCCATGGTTGGCAGATGAAAAAAAAATAATTCAGCAGCTGTAAAGCAAGCTATTGTCACAAATAGCATCTGTAAAGCAAGCTACTGGCACAAACAGCAGCCATAAAGCAAACTACTGTCTCAAAACAGCAGCCATAAAGCAAGCTACTGTCAGGAAACAGCAGTTTGGGGGTGGGTGGGCAGGTGTTCTCTCTTATCCACGATTTTCATTATCCACGGGAAGGCCTGGAACTAATCCTCAGCAGATACCGGGGTCCTACTGTAGGACCTTGTAGAACGGCAATTCTCAGAATTAGACGTAGATATTAGATATGACAGATCAGGGTGATTTATGACCCAAGCCGGAAAGTGATTGATGAGGGCTGCCCGCAGCACTACCATTGGGGGTGCTAACTTACCTGCAAGCTCCCCACTTACAATAATTGGGAAATACCAGAGAGCCACTTGCACTTGCAGCCCCCCCCCCAATTGATGAGTTAACAGCAGCAATAGTCTGAATTGATATTAATGCATTGTGGCCCAATTTAATCACACAAACATATCTTGTCTCTTTATTTCGGGCTGGGTGGACAAAACCTCTCCTCTCCATATGAATGTTGACATTTTGGGAATTAAAGGGAACCTCTGAAGATGATCAAAATAGAAGAGACAAGGAAAGTGTAGTCCTTTGGGTATTCTAGTCCTAACCTGTTCAGAGATTTAAATGGAAGGATTACATCTCTGATCATTTTTTTTCAAAACCTGCAATTAGTTTTTTAATCTGATGATTTATTTTGACCACAATGATGTCAATCTCTTGGCAGGAGCCACCGATTTTCACTCTCCCATCACCTGAATCAAATCCAGCTTTTCATGTGATACAAGATTGAAAGGTCAGGGAGATAAAATGATTATTTTGCTAAGACTGTCTTGTACAATAATACCTTGGTTTAAGAGTAACTTGGTTTGAGAGCATTTTGCTAGTCAAGGAAACATTTCTTCAATATTTGGCCTTGATCAGCTAGCAATGTCTTGATATATAAGCACTGAGGCAGGTCACATGATCACAAGTGAGCCAATGGTGGCTCTCCCTCCCTCTCTCCCACTGCTGGATTGTGGGTGATTGTCTGGAACATTCTGTCTCAGGTGGCCTCCAAAGCAGAGGGAGGAGAGAGGAATAGAGGTCTGCCTTGCACCAGCCAGGAATGTTTTCAAAAGGGAGTGCAGGTTAGGGTTTTATTTTTCTTTATATGGTATTTATATAGTTTTCAACATTCTTTCTTATTTTTTCAAACCATTTCTAGTCATGGGGCAGCTGGTCAAGTGTGTATAGGGCTACAAATCGCACTTTATTATTGTCACATTAAAAATCCAGAGTAAAATCCAGGTTGTTAGTCCCAAGCAGAGCAGATTCCATAGCCAGGTACCTAAACCATGGTGTGGACGTGGACTTCTGGCCAACTTCTTTTGTGAGTTTTGGCATTTTTGTGTGTACAGTATGTGGTCTATTGGACCCCAGAATGAATCATCTGTGTTTCCATTATTTCTTTTGTGGTAATTTTATTTGGTTTACAAGCATGTTTCCAGAACAAATTATCCTCATAAACCAAGATATTGCTGTATAGTTTTTTTTTCCACCAAAATAATCAAATGTTAAGGAACACCAATTTCTTTCAGATGGATTCATAGCTTTTCATGAGATACATGGTCAAACATGTGACTGTGAGTCTGTAAAGCACAAGTATCAATGACTGAAGAAATGAGGCCATATTTTGGCAGAAAAAGAGAGTGACTTGAAGCAACCAGTGAGGAAGATCAAAAAAGAAAATGGAAAAACAAGATTACATCTGAATCGTAAAAAGATAAAAATAATAATCGCTAAGCTAGGCAGTGAAGAAAGCTGACAAGAAAACCAAACAATTTATTCAGTATGTGGTGTTGGAGGCTTTTAAAGATACCATGAGACATCTGAAAGACAAATGAGTGGGTTCTGTATCAAATCAAAAGTGAACCCTCACTAGAAACGAAGACGATTTAATTGAACCAATTATTATTTGAACATATAAGACAAGACAAAGTTGAAAAATGCAATAATGCTAGGAAAAGTCAAGACAGGAGGAGAACCTTGTGTTTTTCTTCCGGTCCATTAACAGTTTTAAGAGTTTTGTCAGTCATTGCTCCCGATCCCACTCTCTGTCTACAGAAGTAATAATTTTGCTTTGTTCCATGATAATATATCTGGGTTCAATCCTCAATTCTTCTAATTCATGGTCATATGAATCTTGTAGCAGTAATCCGAAAGTGAAATTCATCAAGAATGTTAATTAAATTTTGGTACCATGTTTTAGTAGTGTTCTGCTTTTCTCAGATTTTTGATATTAATGGTTCATAGTTTGTAGCACTGTGTGCTGTCGTAGACAAACTAAAAATATATCCCAGGCAAAAATCAAGGAAAATAAAACAAAGCAATAGACAAAAAGTGGCACCTTAAACATTAACTTTCATCTTTTAATGTAATGTTTCGTGGACACGTTCACTTATTCAGACATATAGCAGCAGAATGAGGTGCGCAATATAATATGTATAGAATATACGTATATTTACATTACATTGCATTACATTACATTATTACATTAAAATATGAAAGTTAGTATTTAAGGTGCCACATGTTTTTTGTCTTTTGTTTTGTTTTATTTTCCTTGATTTTTGCCTGGAATTCTTGCACAGAGTAACATGGCTACGTTCTCCTAATATATATATATATACGTACACTTTCTCTTTTTTGTGGCAGTGCATATTCTCTGCTCTGGTTGCGTGTTCAGTTTGAAAACAGAGAGAACAGCATAAAATACAGTAAATGAATTGCCCCAAATTCTGGTTCTATCCCACCCCCTGCTGCCCACTTTCATTTCTCTTCATTAATATTGGGAGAAGCTCTTGTTTTCCAGCTTCTTATTCTACTGAAGGACTTCTAGGGACATGCTCTATTTGACGTCTCACGCTTTGTGTGTGTGGGCCTCTTAGCAACAATGGAAGCATTTACTTGTGCCTAGAAATCCTAGAACAGCCTATCTGATAGCCATAGTAGGTGTCACACAGTTCATGGAGCTCTGGGTGGGAGGGGAATGCTATGAATCTCTTGCATGGAGATAGTGGGCCACATTGTTCTCCTTGGATGTAAATGAGGAAAGTCTCGTTGTAGCAAAAATGACCTCCGGATAAAACTAACGGTTATCTTGCCAAAATAACTGACAATCGGCTTTTCCTTCTACCTTAATTGACTTCTCAGTGAGATCAGCAAGGGAACGGGGCTTTGAATCAGTTTTAAAATGCTTGTCCTCGACATTCTCACAAAAGGGGTCAGCCCCACTGACTTTGGTGGAAATTGCTTAAAATGGTGACGTGAAAGAGCTTGGTGTCGGGTATTGGTTAGATGGATGGACTATGGTTCGAGAGAGGTAGGCTCCAATTCCTTCTGAGCCATCAACAGTCAAGGAATTCAAGAATGAATGGATGGATGGATGGATGAATAAATGAATGAAGGAATAAATGAATGAATGAATGAATGAATGAATGAATGAATGAATGAATAAATAAATAAATAAATAAATAAATTTTATTAGATGATATGGGGCATGTTATAAATTCTCTCTCCCTGGACAATGACCTAGGATTGTTTGGGGACCAAAGTGGGGGGAAGAAAGACATGTTACCTATTCTGGACTCGATGGATTTAAATGGAACATTCATTTACTGTATGTTGTTGTTGTTCAGTCATTGAGTCGTGTCCGATTCTTTGTGACCTCATGGACCAGAGCACACCAGGCCTTACTGTCTTCCACTGCCACCCAGAGTTTGGTCAAATCCATGTTGGTTGCAACGATAACACTATCCAACCATCTCATTCTCTGCCATCCCCTTTTCCTTTTGCCTTCAATCTTTCCCAACATCAGGGACTTTTCCAAGGACTCCTCTCTCTCATGAGGCAGCCAAAGCATTCGTGCTTCAGCTTCAAAATCTGTATTTTCAGTGAACATTCGGGGTTGATTTCTTTCAGGATGGATAGGTTTGATCTCCTTGTAGTCAGGGGACTCTCAAGACTCTCCTCCAGCACCACAGCTCAAAAGCATTGATTCTGTGGCAATCAGCCTTCTTTATCGTCCAGCTCTCACTTCCATACATCACTACCGGAAAAACCATAGCTTTGACTATAATCCACCTTAAATTACATGATCTCAGGACAGTTTACCAAGCTGTGTCAAAGAGTTTTTAAAGCATAACATAGTAGATTTGGCTGAAGCAGAACAGCCTATGTTGGCCTGGCCTTTGAAGATACTGAAGTGACCAGGCAGAGTGAGAGCTTGTTGGATGAAAAGAAAGAAATGCCGGAAGGAATAGGAACTTCCCTTGTATTTCACCAATGAGAGGAGACTGTGGTGACCGTGACAATGAAGCTGTTGGCTTTCTGCTCTATTGGGATGCTTTGCTTGTAATTTCTTTGGCATAGGAAATGAAGCTATTTCCTTTCTTCTCTACATCGTATGATACCTGTCCTCTGACATAGTTCTGTTTGTGTATGGTAAAAGCTAATCTTTTCTATCTGCCTGATAGCTGCAGCCTTAAAAGTTAGAGCTTCAGGAGATTGAAACTTTTTCAACAATGAGTCCTGTGAACACAGCAGGGTGAATACTCTCTCTTGGGATCATTAATATATTCTTGGGTCTAATGTGCCAACACCCTCCCTTCCATCCTGTTTTCATGAGTTGTTTGTGCAGAAGACGGTTGAGATCAGATGTAGAATTTTTCACCTATCCCTATGAAATTTCATTCTGTTGATTTCACCCCAGTGCTGAATTCCTATCAAGATGAAGCTGAAACATTACCTAACTGACATGGGAGCTGATGTTCCGTGGATTGTTTCCTTGGGGTTAGGTCATCTTTATACAAAAGCAGCTCCTGTGTTTGAGTTTAAAGGGCCTCACCGATAAAGTGAGAAGTATTTCAGCTCATAAATATTCCTCCATAAAGTGTTTATGATGAAAAGTATGAAAAAAGGGGAGGCCAATGTCTGAAGTCCAGCTCTTGACAAGGTAGCGGGAGAGTTCAGTATACCCTCACCATCGTTCCCCACCCTGATTTATTAATCCTCTAAGCCTCATATATGTTAACTAAACAAAAAGCCACAGCATAAACAGATAAGTAGCAAAGTAAATGTCTTACGTGTTGAGTAATCAAGGAAGTATTTTCATGGCATTGTGTAAACTGTGACTTGCTAGGTGAAATAAGGTAAGGAATATATATAATCAGGTAATTATATACAATCTAGTTGCACTTCTGCATCTGACCAGCTTGATTGCTTTCTTGTTAATAATCAGGTTTCGTAGGACTCCAGTGTATCTGCTGAGTCATTTTTTTATTCATGCAGTGATGTGGTTCTGAGAGGTGTGGTTGTTCTCTTCCCAGATGAGAATTATGACTTCTTTGGACAATTTTATTTATTTATTTATTGCATTTGACTTCTTTGGACAAGTGTTTCCACGTGAAACCCTTAATAAAGTGGGAATCCTGGTTACAGTGATCCCCCCACCATTTCACAGTTCATATCCTGCTGGATCGCAATAAATGAAAAGCAAAGCCCCCTGGGATAAATTGCATGGGCCTATCTGCCCCCCCCGTACTTACCTGAGGCCTGGCGCTGCCCCAAACAGGCCCCCGACAGGTTTCCTGGGCCTGTCAGAGGCCCCAGAAGTAGTTTCTGGCGAACCAGAAGCGACTTCCAGATCGCCAGAAACCACTTCTGGGGCCACTGGTAGGCCCGGGAAGCCCGTCGGAGGCTCATTCATGGGAGTGCCAGGCCTTACCTTAGGTAAGTGTAGGAGGCTCCAGAGAGCCCCCCCCCCAGTCCTGACTCGATCCAGCATCCGCAGATCACAGATTTTCCATTATCATGGGTCGGGTTGGGATTCTAACCCTGCAATAAGCGGGGCATTACTGTAATGTTAACTGGCTCCCATCAGTGTAGTTCTCACACTGAACAAAGGTTGAAACTGCCATTGGAAAAACAGGACCGACATTACCCTGGAGTAAGGAAAAGTGCGTGCAACTCCACTTTTGATTTCCTTTTAAACCAGGGCTAAGACTAGAGTGCATTGCTGTTAACATTTATGCCAGCCTCTTAAAATGGAAGGGAGCAAAATCAGCTTATTCCCCCAAAACTTAGGGGGATCTACCTATGCAACCGAGAGTTCTGTGACACACAAGCAGCAGGGGAAGTTGAGCCACGTGACCTTGGTCCCCAGACATTCTCTTACACCAGTGATGGCAAACCTTTAAGAGACCGAGTGCCCAAAATGTGATCCAGAACCCACTATTTTTTTTTTTGCAAAGTGCCAATGCAGCAATTTAACCTGAATACAGGTGGCTGTGAAGGGGCGATGTCAGGTGCCCATAGAAATGGCTCAGAGTGCCACCTTTGGCACCCGTGCCATAGGTTCGCCAACACCGTCCGACAGCTTTGTGTGCTTTTGCTTATTTTTGCATCACTTGATCTCCTTCTAGTTTTAATGTGCTCCAAAAAAGAGGAGATGTTTTGATTGTGAGCTGGCTGGACAATATGGCAATTAATGTAGGTCTGAAATGGGTGGACTGCAGAGAAATAGCCTAGAAAAATAGTGATTGTGTGGTGGAGACTATGATTTCTTACCAATGTTATCCTTTGGTCCTCAGTTGGTTCTGCAGTTAGTGAGAAAGGATACTTAAAAGACAACATGGTGAACTTCACAATCTGATGTTACTCTTGCTCCACAGACATTTTCTTGGGTGTTGCAGTCTTCCCAATGTTCCTTTGAAAACAAAATCAGGGAATAAACCCTAGGTGCCAAATCTTTCCCTGGTATCTCTTTACCCTGAGGACAAGCCCTTCTTGGAGCATGTTTCTCAAGGATGAGCTGTATAAAATATCCACACAGCCTGCAGCAGTTTCTCACTTGCTCAAAGCGCATGCTTAATCGTAGCCCTGTGAAACATCAGGGCAGGTAAATACAGAGGCTATGTATCTGCTTCTGCACCACAGGAAAAAGCAGAGGGGAATCACAAGTGAAATCACCAAGAGAATCTCATTTAGCTGCTGTACAGGAGGAAGAAGGATCTCAGTTCTTTGGGAGACCTTCATTTAGTCTAGCTATGCAAAGAGGCCAGAGCTTAGGAGCAGAGCACCCACCTGATAGCCAATCATCTTTGGTCCCCAGTGGTTTATGAAATACCTCCTTCTACCTGGGGCTATAAAATGTCTCGGCAGTGTGGTAAATCGAGAAATACAGGCGCTCATTGTGACAATCTCTATGGCCGTTACTTCACATCCTACTGCATTCCGCGATTACGTTCATTCCGTGACAGCGTTGTTTGCGGTCACGTGGTTTCATCCCTGTTCAATCCCTGTTTTCATTTACCCATGGGCATGATTACTTGTCTCGTGACAACTGTTACTTCACGTCCTTGTTTCGTGACAACTACTGGATTTCCCTGGCTTTGTTTAGCCTTTTTTTAAAAAAAAAAGTTGCCAGGCTTCCGTTTTTCAATATTTCGAATTCCTGCTGCGGGAGTGTGGACTTTTCTCAGGAAGCCTGGCAGAAGGAGCCGGGCGAGCCCTCACCACTTGCTGCGGGCGGGCGGGCGGGCGGTGGCGTCATGGGCGAGACACCCTCGCTCTGAACTCAGCAGTCTGCGGGCTGGCAGGCGAGCAGGCAAGGAGAACTCAGCCCTGCCTCCAGGACTTGAGGAGGACGGACCTAGCCTGACAGTGGCTCTCCACCTGTCCCTTCAAGAGCCGCCTTCTCCTGCAGGGACAGGCAGGCAGCTGAGCCTGGCCTGGCGCAGGAGTTCCAGTAGGCTTTCTTGGTTGTCGGAGTATTCCTAGAGCGAAAGGGGGAAACAGCCATTGCCGTTACTTCACGTCCCTTGTCTCAGAACAGGAACCAGGAACAAAGTGTGACAACAGAATTTCCCAGCCCAGGAGCATCTGTTCCTGGTTCAGGGGACATCGTCAGGACGAGATTCTGCTGTCACGCTATGGACATGAAGTAACCTTTTTTCATACTGGTCCCAAGCGGGACAGCAAAGAGGGATGAGAGGGACGTGAAGTAATGGCCTATGTTCATTCCCCCCCCCCACCTCACAAAAAAGCTCCAAACATGCTGGTCGCTGGATTGTTGCACATCAACAAATGAGAATGAGGTCTTTTGTAAAGTTAATGGATCGTAATTTCCCATTCAAGATCACCAGATCACCCTCAAATACTTCACATTGCAGCAGGAAAAGCTTGCAATATACTGTTTCTGGAGAAGTCCATTTCTCTCCCTGCTATTATGAAGACTGCAGTTTAATGCAGAAAGCGCAGAGAAACCTGGAAGAGATGGTGGATAATGTCATGGTCCCTCATGTCCAGTAGGTCCCAAGGGGTTGACCCTCCAAGGCCTGACTCCGCTATATCATTGAATATAACGGATGGCAAAGAAAATTGATTTGGGAAACCAGTGGTATAGGTACAGTTTACGCTGGGTCTGACTTCTGGGCCATAGCGGCCAATCCAATTTAAGGTTGGGTTTTGCACAGATGCTCTCTGAAAACAAATCATGCACATGCCCTTTGACAGCCCTAACTGGTTTTTCAGTACAACTGCTTCCATCAGAGACGGCTGTGACCGTGGGGATTTCTTACCAATGAGTCTGGGTACCAGTCACACCATTGAAATGCCCTCGACTCTCTTTTGCTGTTAATCCTGTATTTGCCAGGTTGGCCGTTGCTGTTTTCAGGTTTTTGCCCAATAAGTGCAGTTGCCCAGTCAACATTTGACCTGGACAAGTTTCAGGAGTCGTGCTTTTTGGTGTATTTTTTTTTGTTTTGTTTTGTTCTGGAAATCTGATATTAGCTAGAAACTATTGCAAGGAGTTGGTTTCAGGAGCAAGTGGTATGCTGCCAACCGTTTTTATCAAGTTGAACATCTCCAATAGGGCTTGGTTCCAGTTAAATGTTTTGGGAAAGAAGATGTCCCAGTGTATCTATCTGTACCTAGAAGGAGGATCTACAGTGTAGATGAGGGACCTTTGCACATAGTCAACAAAGATTTTGAAATCCCTCCAGGCCATGCACTTATCTTGTTTGTTGCTCAATATGTTTGCCATCTCTCGATTTAAGATTAATCCTAAACATAGAATATAAGCCCCATTAACATCCTGATGATATGCATCAGGATGATTCTTTCCCAATCAGAACCTGCAAATTCATTACCTGGGATGAAGAAATGAGCCGAGGACATTGCCAATAGAGTGCATTGATGGCTTGTTCCCGTCCATGAGAAAGTTGGGATGCTTCTGTTGAGTATGCCACTGGCTCAGATTTGCCTCTCCATTTCAAAGGATTTGTACAGAGGTAATGCAATAGAATCAAGACTTCAATATTTCCCAGCCATGCCATTCCCATCGGAAACCTTTGTGTGTTGGATATGTTGGGAAACCTTTTCTTCTTTCCAGTCGTTGGGTTGCATAGTCCTCCTTTCAGCTGGAGTTCCCTTCTGCATAATGATGCACCTCTCATGACTGCAAGACTGAATTATTCCAATTTGCCCTCATCAGCTTGTTCTGATTTTTCCTTCTTCTCATACATTTGGGAAGTTAATGAGCCAGGCATTTGCTGGTGCAGCAAAGTTTATTGTCGTGGCCTTTATCTTTGTTCTCCTTCATGGTCTCTGTGGATCACGCTGATGGGTGATCTGCACCTGCACAGAACCTGTTTGGAACCCTTCCAAGCTAAGTAATAACCTTTCGGCAGTAACCACGCCTACCCTCCTGGCGTCACATAAAACAATGACCAGCCCTAAGCCCTCAATTCCTTTTTGTCTGTCGCCAAAGCACCAGCCATTTAGGAACTTCTTGCTGAGTACTTGAATTTCTCTCATTCACTTTCCCATTCCCATTCAATTTCTCCCTCAAACATCGTTCATTGCACTTATTTTTTTGTATCCCTGCCCCCCCCCATAAGGCTCTGCTCTTGTGTGTGCCCTCTAAGGCCGTGCTCGTTTAGACTAAAAATTGAATGCCATCTTATACAGAAAACTAAGCCAGGGAGAGAAGCATGCAGTTGTGAAACTGCCCATACCTTGTCTCTGCAAACAGTCGTCTTATACATGGAAAAATACAGTAGTATGTTTGAGGGTAGAATAGCTCGCACTGATCATTACTCAAAAGGGTTTATTCTACCTGAAAGAGGCTCATTGATTCCAATTTTATATTATTTGTAAAGCTTTCAAGAAGCAAGGCTGTGGATCCGTTGGGTACATATTTTTGGGGCTGCTGACAAGCCCTGACTCAGTCTTCCACCATAGTTTTAGCATTGACGACACTCTACCTGTTCTGGTAGGCAAACTTGTCACCCGATACCAATTTATTTGGCTGATTCCAACTGGCTCTTACCATCCACTCCAATGTTGACACAACAGCCAAGACCATCTTGCCAGATAACCCCCACCACTTTACTTTTAGTAGGGAGTAGCCTGTGATCAAACCAAGAAAAATTGCCTTTAAGTGGCCACCCAGTCTAGTTGCCTCTGGGGGCTCAAAGCACAAAATAGGCAAAGAACAGGAAAGATAAGTAGGCCAAGAAAGTGCTACCATCAGGGTCGGAATTCTCACCTGCTCCACCATCCGTCATGGCTCCAGCACCCAATTGGCATTCACCTACTCCATCTGATGTGGTGCCCACTGCTGCCTCCATTGTATTGACAGAGATTCCGCTATCTCATATCCATCCCATTTTTTGGCCATTATGTCATGCTTTCTGTCCTGACATTTGGTCTAGCTCCAACTTTGTCTCATCTATTTGATTTGGTCACTGCTACTTTGGCTCTGTTGCCCTTGGTTTCAACAATGGACTTTCTGTTATCAGCTCCAGGCCCTAATGTGATCCCATCAGATACCACCTTGAGTGAACCTGTCGTTCCTGGGCTGCTTATTAAAAAAAGTTACATAAGCACACCTTTAGACAGAGAAGAAGGGCAGCTTTCATTAAGATTGTGAAGGATTGATTCACATACAGTGTTCTGGCCATTTGAAATGTGATTTTAGTCTCCATTCCAAATTCCCCAACTTAACACTTAAGTTTATTGCTAATGAGGCACTAAGTGGGACCTGCAACAAAATATTGCATTGTGTTCTTACGTATTTTTAGGATACTTCCCTTTAGGGCTCCAAAAAGTCTGGAAAAGGACCCTGCTCAATTTTCTAGGCAGAGGAAGACAATAAGAGAAATCATTTCTTCCTAAGTCAGTGGCTACCACCAGCATCACCTACCACTTTTTCTCCATTACAGAATGACCCCCTAATAATCTTTATCACATGATTCATACAGTGATCTAAGCACTTCCATCTTTTTCTCTCCCCAAGATTTCCCCCTTTTCTTTTCTGCTTTGAGTGCCATGTTTTAAGATAGTTCTTGTTTAATTCTCTTTTTTTAATATTTTAATACTTATGTTTTTTTAACTATTAAAGACTGTTTTGATGATGTTAAGCTGCCTTGGGTCCTTTTGGGGAGAAATGCAGCAGCGAAGTATTTTAAATAAATAAATATGAATATGCTGTGTCTCACATGGTAGACTTTGATTCATTTCTGGTTTCTTTAGGTAAGCCTTATGGCCAAATCCAGCCCTCAAGAATTTCCCCATGATCTCATGTGGAAATCCCCTGTTCTGACAGATCACTATTCAGGTGTTATTTTCTGTTTTAGATACATTAAGCAGATCAGATTCATATGCCCATCCCAGATTTTAAAAATACATATCACCATCCTGAGCTCAATGTTCATTTATTTTTGTGACTTCATAAGGTCTGGATCTTAGCTTGCTCAAGTAGACCCCGTGAAATCAAGGAGACTAGTGAAATCAAGTGACATCAAGTTGATTATTTTCGGGAGGTGTCATATTGGCATACATGCAATTAGCAGCACTGTGTAAATGAGGCCACCATACTTTTTCCAGCATGACGAGAGATGGTGTGATGGGTTGTGCTGGCTAGCATTAGGGAGAGTTTTCAGGCCAACACATCTGGAAGCCTTCCCCAAATTAGGGAAGACTGATCCTAGAACAATGGTTGCCTGTCTAGATGTTACTCGATTCCAAGTTCCAGCAGCCCAAACGGGATCAGTGGTGGTCAAGGATTCTGGAAGTTACAGCCCCCCGCCCAAATACTGGTGAAATAATATTAGGAACTATTGATCTAGAACAGAGATGGCAAACCTTTTGGAGACTGAGTGCCCAAAATGCAATTCAAAAGCCACTAATTTTTCGCAAAGTGCCAATACAGCAATTTAACCTGAATACGGGTGGCTGTGAAGGCACAATGTCAGGTGGCCACAAAAAGGGCTCCGAGTGCCACCTTTGGCACCCATGCCACAGATTCACCAACACTGATCTAGAATCTACTTGCCTACCGATTTTCATTGAGTGTCCCCAAGGTGTTGGATTGTAAGAGAGAGAACAATGAATGGTATGGTGTAAGATGGTATATAAGCTATATTTTTCCATTTCCCCATTTTATGACAGTACAGTCTTTCCCATTGAAACTAATTGGAACAGCTTTATGATACAAAAATAAATTTGTTATCAAAAGAGGTGGTTAACACTCAGAATTGTCTCAAGGCATGCTAGAGGCTACTGGCGTAAACAGCTTAAAATGAATTAAGGATGGATTTATGGATGGAGCACAAATCTATCCCAGAGCCTAGACATCTACCATTTAGGGAAGCCACCCTTCTGTCACTGGAAAAAATAACTAAAATTTTTAAAGGTCTCGTCAAATTATAATAATATTATAGTTTCCTTATATCTTTATATTTTCAAATAAAAGAAGCAATCACAAGTACCATATTTTTCTGTCCATAAGATGCTCCCATGTATAAGACAACCCCCACTTTTCCAACCCAAAATTACAGTTTTGCAAACAAGTGGTTCTCTCCTCAGCTTATTTATGTGTATTAGATAACCCTCGTTGTAGTCTAATAATTTTAGACAAAAATATAGTCCTATACATAGAAAAATACAATTATTTGCCATTTATAGTTATTTGGTTCCAAGCCCCGATTGGAAGCATAGTGGTAATAAATATTCTAAATAAGTAGACCATAAGACTAGATATGATTTCAGTGAAGCTCCGGCACCCCGCATTCTTGGATGGCGGGTGGTAAAGCAACAGAGTAGGAAGACCAAAGTGCAGCATATTGTATCTTAAAATAATGCCAGTGATCAAGGTGAGGGTTTTTCTTTTAAAAAAATTTGGAATTAGGAGAACGCATGCAGTAGCGGAGAAACCAGCAAAGAATAATTTTGTAGGGATGTTGTGTATTCAGTCTTAAGTCAAGGGGCTGAGATTTCCCCAGCTCTGAAAGAGATGTATGTGAAGATTCTTGAGTCATCCAGGTAAGGTTATCTGGAAGTTGAGTCATGGCAACTGGACTTCTTTTCTTGTGAGATCTTAACGTTTCACTGCTCATCTAAGCAGTTTCATCTTTTTGAAGAAAGTTAGTGGTGAGGCCTCCAATGTATAGTTCACCTTGGTTTCACATCGCCCTGGTCTGAATAGGCTCCTTAGGTGGACAGTGGCCTGAATAGGCTCACTGAAAGAGATGCAAAGATAAAGTGAGTGGTGGGTGGGGGTGGAAGTGTAGGAGAGTTGCTCTGTTCATGCCCTGCTCATGATCTGTTCAAATTAATCCAGCCAGGCATTTCTTATGTTTTGGACCATAACTCTCAGAATTCTGATCCTATATTGCCAGTGATAAAGGACTGTGGAAGTTGTGGTCCAAAACATCTGGAGGGCTAAAGGTTCCCCACCCTGTCTTATGGCCTCAATCCTGTAACCTTATCTGTGCAATCACTCTAGACTTTCTTACTTATGAATTACATTGTATGAGGATTAATTATTGCACTAGTTTTAGCATCAGCCACTTAGCAGAATGATGTCAGAGAAATGCCAGAGAACAGATTTATCACTGACTATGTACAAAAACAGTGAGGTGTCTAAATGCAACTCTAGGGAGGTGCCTGCTAAAAAAGATATGTAAGCTTTGGACTGGCCATGGACTGACATACAGCACATAGTCACTAACACAATGAGTTGTGCATATGTATGCAAGGCTCTCCAGTAACTCCAATGAGATGCTAAATGTAGTCATTGCAACAGATTTAAGTGGCATTGATCAGTCTGCAGGATTGAAAGATAAGAAAGATACGTCACACACAAAACATTTTGGTACCCCCTTTAGCCAGAATGTTAAGGAACTTCAGCATGGCACTGCCCACACTTGACCAAGCAAGCAAACAAACAAAAACCCAACCAAAACAAACAAATAAATTTATTTTTATTTTACATTTTAGAGTATTTATACCCCACCTTTCTCCTTGGAAAAGGACCCAAGGCATCTTACAGTAATGAGGGACAATATACAGTCCAGTACAATTAAGACATGTTCAGGTATTGAGAACAGGGAATTGAGGGACATCTTACAGCATTAAAAGATAACATTACATTAAAGCTACAAGAGAACGCCAACAGTTAAAAAGAGAGTAAAATTCCATGTAAAAGTTATGAGTGATGGAAACTAACATTGAAAACATAGTGTCAATGCAATCGCACAAGGTCATAAGACTTTGGAACTCCCTCCCACTGGAGGCCAGGACTGCTCCATCTCTGCTGTCTTTCCGGAAGCAGACAAAGACCTTCCTCTTCAGGCAAGCTTTCCATGAATGAGGGACTGCATACTATGTGACTTTATTTGGATTACTATACATTATTGCATTGACTGATTTCATAAGAACACTAGTGTTTTCCATGTTGCTTTTCACCCCTCATAATGGATTTTTCTTTTCTTCTTGCATGCTCTTTATAGCTGTAATGTTACCTTTTAATGTTCTAAGAAGCCTCTTCAAACACCCTGTTCTTAATTTGAATATGTCTTAAATGTTCTGGACTGTATATTGTCCTTCATTATTGTAAGCCACCTTGGGTCCTTTTCCAAGGGGAAAGGTAGGGTAAATAAATAAATAAATAAATGGTTATAAACACAAAGTCTATGTGATCCTATAGCTTCATATAAAAACACATAATAGGTAGGCCATCATTCAGGGAAAGCTTGCACAAAGAGGAAGGTCCTTGCCTGTTTCCGGAAAGACATCAGAGATGGGGCAGTCCTGGCCTCTAGTGGGAGGGAGTTCTATAGTCTACGCGCAGCAGCTGAAAAGGCCCTTTCATGTGTTCTCCTGAGACGTACCTATGAGGATGGCAAGATGGAGAGAAAGGCCTCGCCTGATGACCTTAACACCCAAGTCTGTTCATACTGTGAGATTCAGTCTTTGAGGTAGCAAGGACCCAGGTCGTATAGCTCAATGATCCATAGGGTTCCTTCTAACTCTGCAGTTTTAAGACTATATATTAGCACAATACCTATTGAGACCTCAAATCTTCTATGTGTAACAATATTCGCGGAGCTTAAGCAGAAATGCTGTTGAAACATGGAAAGCCTTACATGAAGGGTTGCCAGGGGAAAGAGGCCATTGATTTACTCTCAGTTCTGCCTGAGGGCGTGACAAGAACCAAGGGGTAGAAACTCATCAGAGGGAGAGCCGACCTGGCAATAAGGAGAAATTTCCTCACAGTGAGAACCATTAAACAGTGGCAGGCCCATCGCTGGAGATTTTCAAGAAAAAAGATTGGACAGCCATCTGTTCAGAATGGTATGTCTCCAACCCTAACACGATTCTATGCATCTACGAGCTTCCAAGCAGAACTCACCAAAGATATTTTGCTGCTAATGAATAGGAGGTCCCCGTGCCCGCCTGCCCAACACATAGTTCCACAGAATCTTGCTTCAGTGGGATGGTATTGTCTACAATACTGGCAGAAAAAAAATAGTTTGGGAGTACAAAGTAGCACATCCAGCTCTGCCATCCAACAGGCAGAAATGGGCAGAGAATACAAAGAGAAGTAGCTAGAGGCCACCCCCTTGACCCCTCTCCAGCACTTGCTGTCATAGGTGCCAGCTTTACACCTCTCAATTCCAGGGACTGCTCTGTTTCCAGATTCCCACTGTGGTGTAGTAGATAGAGTGACAGACTAGAACTCTGGACAATGGGGTTTGAATCCCCATCTGGCCATGGAAAATCACTGAGGGAATTGAACTGGAAAAGCAACTCCTTAAATATCTCATTTACCTTGAAAGTTCAATTAAGCTCACTATAGATTGGTTCCGACTTGATGGCACAGAAACATAGACTCATAGAATAGTGAAGTTGGGATGGGCCTACCAAGCATCCAAGTCCAGCCCCCCTGCTGCATGCAGGAATATGCACGCACTGCTTCCAGGGATAGAGGGCTACCTTTCTTGGTACCGTTTTTGTGATTTAGCTTTCCTCTCTACTGACATGCTTCCTTTCTTGACTTAAACTGAGAACAATGGGACACATGATACAGAACGTTAGACTATAGCATAAAGAATGCCAATTATCATCTTCTGATCAAGATTACAGAGACATCTTGACTGCTGCCATCTAGACCAGTGGTGGCGAACCAGATGTTTTGGACCACAACTCCCGCAGTCCTTTGTTGTTGGCAGTCTAGACCCGGAATTCTGGGAGTCGTGGTCTAAAACATTCTAGATCAACAACATGTTGCAAATCATCTTGGGCCTGAACAATCCTTGTCTGTGCTATGTATCATTGTGAGCCATGTTGCCTACATGGCAGGCTTGTCTTACTCATTCTGTAGACCAGTGGTTCCCTAGCTTGGGGTTCTCAGATGTTATGAGACGACAGTTCCCGAAATCCTGGCCACCACAGCTAGTGTTGAAGGTTTGGGGGAATTTTAGTCCAAGAACTTTGGCGACGCAAGGTTGGGAATTCCTGCTCTAGATGTACATTAAGCAGGTAGAGAAGCGGAAATATGACCCTTTTGATAATTATGTGCAGCTTGTTAGTGACTCTCAGGCAAGTCCTTCTGAAAACTGCCCTGGCCCTTTCCTAGCCCTTAAACAAATAATACACTGTGCAATACATAAATATATCTAAAATAAACTTACGACGTGGTACTTAGTTTGTTTCAAAGCAATAATAGCCTATCTTTTTCCAGTGATGTCATTCATTTATTGGTTTTATAGCCATCCAGATATCCTTTTATATCACAGCTAAGAATATTTTTGCCCACATATACGTTCTCAGATAATACTCCAAGCTGAGAGCTGTTACAGTGGGCCAACTATGCTCTGCTGTTTTAAATGTGTTTTAGCACTGATTCTGTTTGCCATTTTTAATATAGTACTTGGTTAATTCTTATTAATATTTGCATACCTACTGTTTTTAGCTTTGGAATATTGTCTTTTTAATTATGTTCTTCTTAAGGAGAAATGTGGGATAAAAATATTTTAAATAAATAAGTAAAACCTTGGGAAAAGTTACTTCTTGGGAATACAGATGACAGAATCTCCCAACC
Source organism: Phrynocephalus versicolor (assembly GCA_023846285.1). Taxonomy (NCBI): domain Eukaryota; kingdom Metazoa; phylum Chordata; class Lepidosauria; order Squamata; family Agamidae; genus Phrynocephalus; species Phrynocephalus versicolor. The sequence continues at coordinate 11,029,337 of JAHTLZ010000204.1, read as the reverse complement.
AGCATGACTAATTGCTGGGGGGTTGTGGGGGAGGGGGTTACATTCCAAAATTGTAACTTTTGCAAGCTTTGGCAGTGATTACAAAACTCATCTGTTGTAAGACAATATTATTCCCATGTTGCATGTAGGCTGGCTAAAGATTGCAACACAATATACTTGTGCTTTCAAAAGCTGGTTAAATAGTTAAATAGTTAGCGATGTTGTACTTTGGTCATATCATGGGAAAGCAAGACTCACTGGGAAACACAACAACGCTAGGACAAGTTGAATGAAGTAGGAAAAGAGGGAGACTGAGCACAAAGATGGATGGATGGACTTGGCAAAGAAACCCACTACGTTGACTTTGGAAGATCTGAGCAGGGTTGTAACTGATGGGACTTTTTGGAAGTCATGGATTCACAGAGCTGCTGTGAGGTTGGAAATGACTTGCAAGCTCAAAACAACATGCTAAACAGAGAAATAGAATATGGAAGGGGCCTGTCGATATTATAAGATCCCAATTAGATGTTTTGTTAGAAAGCATTCCAAAAGTGGAGAAGGAACACTATCTTGCAGGCCAGAAGTGACCTTTTACTATCTGCTGCTTCTCCACCACCTCCCAATTTTTTTCACTGTAGATCTTTGTAGGCTCAGCTGATGGGGAGAGAGGACAGAGTAAATGAAAGAAAAAACACTCTTTCCCATTTAAATTCTCTCTCTCTCTCTCTCTTACACACACGCACACACACACACACACACACACACTTTGATTGGTTTCGAGTTTGGATCTGCAACTTCTTTGCTATGTTGGCACCATGCATTCCTCTCTTTTAGATAGAAAAGACTGAGAATGACCATGACCAAGGTTCACGTGGTGAATTTTTATGGCCTAACAGAGATTTGAACCCAGGTCTCCTCATTCCTTGTTTTCAGTACTCTTAACCACCAACCACACTAAGATAATATTGCCTGTTAGTATCAAAATGTCCAAAATTGCAAAGTGTCAGATTTAATGCTGGCCATATTTCACTGGATCTACCCAGTGGTCTCAAGGGCAGGGAATGCACATCTCCAGTTCCCAATACTTGCATCTGTCAAGCTCGTTAGAGGCTGTCTGAGCATTCTGACATGCAGCTCCATATGACTCAAGGGATGAGGGTGAAAGTTGTATGTGACATTGTACCCTGTCAGCCCTGCACTCAGAAACCCATAGATCGTGTATGGTCCTATGAGACTAAAATGAAGAACTGGAGTAATTATGCATTAATAGGCTGGTATTGTTGCTCTTTTGCAATATGGATGAAGTGTTTCAGATGACCTCCTTTTAAATCACTGTGCACTTATTTGGGATGTGGTGAGTGAAAGAAACAGAGTCAAACTTCAAGTGAGGAAACTTTCCACCACTTCATCTCGTCGCCTCCTCCAAATTAGGTAATGCAAAGTTAAGATGCCAAGAAGAGTTGTCAGCCTTCTTAAGATTAAGTTCATTATCATTTTTCCTCCTCAGGAAACGTAGGATTGAGTGATTAGATATGGTGCAATCTTATTAGGAAGGCAGTTTTTGATGGATGCTCTGTGTGTGCATTAAGTTAAATCACTCATGTGGTCAAATTTAAAGGTAGCATAATTGAATTCCTCGGCCTCCAATGAATATATATTTTTTCCTTATCTAGTACTGGAAATACAAGACATACCAGGTACCAAACAAGATTCAGCTGCACCATGCTCTTCCTTCCCAGATGGATCCAGTGGCCATCCTGCGTGGAAAGAAGCAATCTAAGTAAAGAAAATTATTTGCTGAAAAACTGCCCCTCTTGTAGTTGAGTGATTCTCTACATCAGGGCAGTTTAACTTTGAACAGGCCAAGGTCTACTTTTTCCGGCCCAAAGTGCCTGAGAGCTGCTAAACTAAAACCTCTACTTATGAATGTTATCTGTTCCGAGCACATGCTCATAAATAAAAACTTTTGTAAGTAGAGCAGTGGTTTCTGATAGGAATGCATTGAAAACCATTTAATCTGTTCTGGAGGGAACAGATTTCAATGCACCATGGTCCTTGAACTGCCCCGCTCGGGTGAGACAGTGGGCTGGCAGACCCAGAACTTTGCTGGGGCAGTGGTGGTCCATGGGATGGGGGATGGAGGTGTGGAGAACTTATCCCCTCACTTTTTAAATTGATGGCTGGTGGGCTACTTTTCAACCCTTCACGGGCTACCAGTAGCCTGCAGTCTACCTGTTGGGCAGGCCTGCTCTACATGAAAAGCTCCATGGAGCTCAAAGAAGTTGCAGGTAAAAATACATCCCATGCAGCAGTAGCTAGCAGTTCCTGATCAGGAGACAGCAAGGAAAAACCATAATGTGTATATGCCAGGATTTTGTTTCTAAGGAGCAAAGGGAAGAACTAGAACCGAGGGAAGGTTGCGTTTTATAGTCCAGCCTGGAGAGTTGATAAATCAAGAGTCAGGATTATGGATGGGCATTTTGTTTCGGAACCAGTAGGTTACGAAATGAACCACATGAGCCCAGGCAGTCCTCGGAACTGGCTGATACACACAGATCCAGTTGCTTTACCTTTCTCTATCTCGCGCAAGGTTAAAATCCAACAAGGAAGCATGCTGCGATGTCATCTATGCTAGATCTGTGATGCTGGCCAATCAGGAGCTGTGCAGACCCAGGCATCATCCCGCCTCCCTCTCTGATTGGCCAGCAGCAGAGAAGCAAGAAAAATGACATTGCAGCGTGCTTCCTCGTTGGATTTAACCCTGTACGAGACAAAGAAAGGTAAAGCAATTGGATCTGCGTGTATCGGCCAGTTCCAAGGACCATCTGGGCTTGCGTGGTTCGTTTCGTAACCTACTGGTTCCGAAACAAAATGTCCATCCCTAGTCAGGATTATGAGGACATGTGAAGTGCATCCAGTTCAGCATGCTTAGCAAACCCACAACAACTTTATACTCAACTAATGAATCCACATAAGCAAGGGAGTAAGAGGTGCGCAAGCAGGTGGGGCTCACCCTTGCCCTGCAATTTGGAAGTGAGGATTTCCCTTGGACTTAAGTCCAGAGGTTGTCCTTGCATTTGGGAAGAGCTTTGAAGAATCATCTGCCATACTAGCTCGGCCATTTGGAGAGTTGTGGTCTAAAAATTAACATTCCCAAGCTGTCCCATTAGTTTGATCCAGCAGCGATTTCCTCGAGGCTTCAGTAGAAAAAGATTTTTTTTAAAAAAAGCGGGCATTTGAGTTTCACTCCCAAAGGGCCAGCGGTAAACTGAGCCACAGGGTTGTTGTGGTAATGATCGTTGTAGTATTTTCATGTGATTGTTTACCTCCAAATTTAATGAGTCTCGAGGTGATATTTCCAGATATTTTGCTTTACTAAAGTAAGTAGTACAGTAGGACCCCGGTATCCATTGAGAATCGGTTTCAGGACTTCCTGTAGATAACAAAAACCATGGGTAAGAGAGAACACTACCCACCCACAACAAAAAAAAACTTCTGTTCTGTGACAGTAGCTTGCTTTATGACTGCTTTTTTTAGGACAGTAGCTTGCTCTACTGTTTGTGACCGTAGCTTGCTTTGTGGCTGCTGAATTATTTATTTATTTATTTCCTCTGCCAGCCGTCGATAACTGAATGAGTGGTTTATGAATCAGTGAATACGGGGGTACTTCTATGTCATGAAAGCCTATCTACAGATTTTTTAAAAAGCCACGAAATCCAACATGCATGTTTTCCCAACTGCTTGCAATCCGTGTACAATATGTGCCACTCAAACTGTTGAATGCTGATCTTGTTGCACACATTTGCTGCCAGTGCTGTATTGATCAGCTTAATGCTGAGTAGTGCAAACCCCATAGTGCACGCACAATATTACAGTAAGGGGTGGTCAGCAGTTATCAGCTCCTGCTAATTGGATATGACAAGGGCATAGCAGGCACAGCCTTATGCTAAACACACATCTTTGAAGAGCCACAGGGCATTGGTTTTTGAGGTTCTTGAGGTTAAGGGTGGCTTAGCCAGGAAGGAACACAGCCAGAACAATGCTTGGGAAAGGCAGATTGGATGGCACTGAGATGGGAACGAATGCTATTCAAGGTTGATGACTTCATCTCACAGGAAAGGTGGTCACAGCGTACTGCAGACAGTTTATAATGCAATAGCAAAATGTGGTGAAGTCTGGCCACAATGCAGAACTAAAGACCAGCCATTTACTCAATGGATGAAATCTAGTAATAGACTGCAACTAGAATAGACTCATTGAATCCATGAGGATTTGGTGAGTCAATTTGTCCATCTGTTCCATTGATTTTATAGGCTTCTTCTAATTGTAACAGTCTTCAATTTAGGGCATTCTTGTAATTATTTATCATCTGCATAGTATGCTATGATTGTTGCATTCTCGGTCAAATAAGGAAGTAAATCAGTACAACTCATGTTTTACAGACTGTGGGAACTGACACAGCAATGGTGATTTGGCCTAGACACATGAAAAAGGATTAGCTATAGAAACAGGATGTGGCACTTAAGTCTGAAAGCATGGCAGGAGATGAGCCACTTCAGAAATGTGTTGTGCCTTTTTTTCTGGTTTTGCTAGGTATCCTGTGATCTTGCGCATGTACTTTAATTTTACTAGCCACAAACTCAGGATCTTCTAATAGACAGCATCCCAAAAATGGGCTCCCCCCCCCGCCCCCCGAAATAAAAAATTCCAAAGTTCTAAAGATCTCAGAACCCTAGTCTATTGTTTTCTTAATATCATGGAGAAGGGGTGAAATGCCGGCAGGAGATACCACAGAACTACAGATCAATCAGCTGGACATCAGTCCTATGGAAAATTATGAAGCAGATGATAAAAGGTCACTCTGCAAGCACCTTGAAAACAGTGTAGCAATAACTAGAAGCTGACATGGATTTGCTAAGAACCAATCTTGCCAGACTAATCTTTAATAATATATTTTTTTTATTTTTATGGTGTTTATATGAGTAATTAATTTTTTACTGGTTGTTATGGCATTTGTTTGGTTATATTGATCTGTTGTGCACTGCCCAGAGTAGCAATTAGCTAGATGGGCAATATAAAAGTCCAATTGGTAAATCACTCAATTAATCCCTCACTCAGTCACCCGCTCAGTTCAGTCAATCAATCAATCAAATCCTTTTGCCCTGTTCTGCTGGCATAACACAAGTGGTGTGCTTGTAAAAGGTGAATGAATTGCTTTGAGTTAAGAAATCATCATAGACATTGCCTCTTCCACCCTGAGTTATGTGACTGAGCATGCAATTTACAAGCTCTACAATCATCTCTTAACTTTTGCAGGAATTACCTCCAAAAGTTACTCTATTTGTATAGCTCCACAAGGGTTTGGATGATGAAGAAAACACTGTGTTAAGTAGAAAAACTTAGAAAATTTGCTTTTGGGGGGTTACAATTCTTGGAGCACACTGAGGATGGTAGGATACTCTCTCAGAAAATTGTGTCTTCCATTTCTGGATCACTCCTTAACAATTTTTTCCTGACTCCCTTTAAATTTGAGGCAACCCAAAAAGTCAAGTGCTGTATCATGTGACATTTACTGATCTCGTTCCCCTTAAATTGAACAGAGGCGAGTTTTGCTGGTTTTTAGAAGTTTATTTTCTTTCCAGGGGTATAGAAAAGATCTGAAAGGATGCTTCTGGGAATTTGCCATGGGAATCTGCAATGGTTTTGTAGCAAAAGCATCTGGTGCTTTTCCTTATGCAAACATAAGGAAACACCTGGGTGCTTTTTCATCCTGGTATAACTTTCTGACCCCTTCAGGGACCTGCAAGCATCAGTGTACCTTCCCAGTTCCAGTATACTGTAGTTGTAAAGCAGGTTCACTAGTAGCCTACTGAGTAGGAAGGGGTGTGTGTCAAATGTCTGGTGGATCATGCTGTATGGGTAGAAAGTTGCATTGAGACAGATCTAAGGATCAGTAATTGCTTCCTGGAATTAGAGTTCTCCCAACCCCCTAGATAACACTGGGTGGGATTGTGCGATTTGGAAAATGATAGAATTGCTCCCGACTCTGTGTTCACCTAAGTGGGGCATCACATGTTCAGGCTTCATGTGGAAGAATCCTTGTGGAAATACCATATTTTTCCGTCAATGAGATGCCACCATGTATAAGACGATCCCCACTTTTCCCAGCCCAAAATTACAGTTTTGCAACCATGTGGTTCTCTCCTCGGCTTACTTCCATGTATAAAACAACCCTCAATTTTTACTTAACAATTTTAGACAAAAATATAGTCTTATACACAGAAAAATACTGTATTCCCCCAAAAATGTAATGACTAGCAAGTGGTATTCATTTTATTAACAGTAGCACAAGCATGTGTAAAAATAATGATGCTTCTTCGTGGTCTTTCGGAATCATGCACATGGGTCTCATCTGTAGAGGGCTCCAGCTGTTTAGAGCTTTATAAGTTAGAACCATTACAGTACTTTGAATTCTGCCAAGGAATGGGTTGGCACGACATTGGAGCTTCGGTAATGGGGGTGAGTGGGGTGGGGATAATGTGATCCCTGTGTCCATCCACAGTTAACAATCTGGCTGCTGCATTTTGGACCTGCTTGAGATTTCAAATGCATGTCCAGAGGCAGTCCCACATAAAGTGTGTTATAGTAATCCATCCATGATGTGCCTATGGCGAGATCAGACCTCTCTAGGAATCAGAGCAGCTGGCACACTAGTTTTAACTGCACAACTGCACTCCTGGCCACCACCAAAATCCAGGCATCCAGATTCAGAGACAAATCCAGAAGTACAACCGGGGTACATACTTAGGTTTTCAGAGGAAATCGCCCAGGAACAGATGGTGCACAAAAGAATTGTACAGACAGTATTGGTAATTACAGTTCAGTGGAATTATTAAGTTAGGCTTTTTGTTTGTTACTAATAGTTGGCAACTCAGCAGATTTCTAAAACTGTCCTTCAGGCAATAGAATATTAATTATCAATATTACAGAGATTAAACTGTGGTTACTTTGCACATCTCTGCTACAATAACAGGCCCTGGTATGTGTTGTATAGGTGGGTGATGCAATGTGTTGTTTTTTTTAAAAAAACTGGGGATTTCCCTTTCATTCCTGTAAATTGTAACACTTCATATAAGTTGCATTTGGATCATTGTTGGAGAGAAGCATCCAGGATTTCCCCTTTGTTTTCTGTAAAAGACATGTGTCAAATGCTAGCACATGGCTTTACTGTTTTACTGTGGGAAAGAGGTCATTATGGTGCAGATGGATCTCTGAAACTAGCTGCTTATGAGTTTGGGTGTGGTTTTATTCTGCAACAGGAGAAAGAAAGAAAAAAAGGAAAAAGTGTTAAGGGGTGTTCAGAAATGAAGCAGTGACAATGTGAAATTAACATTGTAATAAAAAAGTGTACACTAACTGGCATCATAAACTATCACAAACCACAGCAACTTCAAATAAGTAGTAATCAGATTTCTTTGTATATTTAATTCTGTATTTCTTCTGTGTTTCTTAACTAAGGATTCTATTTATTCAAATGGTATAGCAACTCGTTGCCTACCCTTCTCATGTTTTCCAAGGGAACACTTCAGGGAGAAGATATTGGCTAAAATCCTGTTGTGTAAGTTACACCTCAATCAGGATGATAATATCAGGAGGAGTTGGTTTTTGGTAGTTGAAAACTTCCTACATCTGTTCCATAGTTTTTCTCTCTATTGTGTAATCCATTTCAATGCACAGGAATGGTGAGAGCTGCGGGATAGGAGGAGGAAGTCTTTAATTACCCAAAATTGCTACCACTAGATGACAATACGAGCAAAGGAAGATTTTCCATAATCAAAGATGACTCTTTTTTTACACTTTACTCCTCCAAGGCTTTCCTCATTTGAGCGCCTACCCTTGCGTTTCTTCCTAGGTTTGATTCCATGGAAGAATAGTAAGGGAAACTCTTGCTATGTTATACTTGAGGCCTTGATTTTGAAAGGAAACAAAAGCAGAGTACAGTCACCCCCCCCGCCATTTCGCGGTTCAGGTACTGCGGTCCCACTACATCATGGGATCATAGTACCTGCACCGTGGGGGGCGGCGGCGGGGGGGCATTGGGTCGCTCTGCACCGCCCCTCCGCAAAGCCTCGGAGCCGTGGGGGGGGCAGTGGGGGGGCGATTAGGTCGCTCTGCGCCACCCCTCCGCACTCCTCTGCAAAGCCTCGGAGCCGCATGCGGGGTGGCAGGGGGCCATCGGGTCGCTCCGCGCCGCCCCTCCACAAAGCCTCAGAGCCGCGGGGGGGGGAGATCGGGTTGCTCCACGTCGCCCCTCCGTGCTCCTCCGAGAAGCCTTGGGGCCGTTCGGGGGGGGGGGGG
>JAHTLZ010000204.1:10972758-11020990 GCA_023846285.1 Phrynocephalus versicolor | reverse complement strand
CAATGCATTTCAATGGAGAAATTTTCCCCATTGGAAAGCATTGAGCCAATGTTTTCAAATGGGGAAAATTGTCTCCATTGAAATGCATTGGCAATGCATTTCAATGGAGACGGCCCCAGACAAGAAGTCTCAGGTGGCGCGGGCAGGCGGCGGTAGGAGGTCAGATCCCCCTGCCACCGCCGGCGCACGCTGCCCCAAGACTTCTCAGAAAGGCGCGCAATGCCCCCCCCGCCCCCAGGCCCCACACCACCCGCTTCCACATATCGCGGATTTTCATGCATCGCGGGTGGGGTGGGTCCCTAACCCCCGCGATGGGCGGGGGGATACTGTATAACCGTACATTTATGCTGGGTGTTTGGAAATTTTGGAACGATGAGTAAGGTCCATGGCAGGAGATCCTAACAAGATGAGTGGAAGTTTCTAAAAACAGAAAATTTTAAAGACAGACTTACAAACAATTAAACAGACAAAAGACGTGGAAGGCACTCAAAAAAACCAGAGTGGTTTCACAAAAAGATCAGAAAGGACCTGGAAACAAAAAGGAACATATGATAGCAGATAATTGCAGGGGTGGCGTTAGGAAGGGAAAAGCTAAGAAAGAACTGAAAATTAGGAAGAGACCCTAAAAGCAACGAAAAAAGCATTATTTGGGTACATGTGTAGCAAAAGAGAGAAAAAAGAAACAGTGGCTCAGCTACTTAGTTGAGATGGCAAAATGATAGCAGAGTACAAAGAAGATGTAAAAGTGCTCATTTTCTACTCTAGCTTGGTCTGTGACCCTCCAGGCAAATATGACGTACTAGCAGAGGAGACAGGACTTCAGGTTGAAAAACAAATAGGCAAGTTCAGATCTACAGAGTCTGATGAACTGCCTCTAAGATTATTTAAGGAACTGGCCACAGAACTCTCAGAACCACTGTCCATTATTTTCATGAAATCATGGAGGATGGGTCAAGTGCCAAGTGACTGGAGGAGGACTAATGTCCCTATTTTCAAAAAGGACAGAAAGAAGGGACCTAGTTACAGACCAGTCAGCTTTACATCAATGCTGAGGAAAATTCTGGAGACGATTATGAACTGGCCACTCTGCAAGCACTTTGAAAGCTCTGCAGTAGTAACCACGGGGTTATCAAGAACAAATCCAGTCAGACTAGTCTTAATCTCATTTTATTATTATTATTGAGTAGCCACTCTGGTAGACAGTGGGTATGTGCGGAGATAATATATCTCGACTTGAGCAAAGCGTGTTACAAAATACCCCACAATGTTATGATTAGCAAGCTAACTAGATATGGGCTGAACAGAACAACTGTCAGGGGGATACACCATTACAAAATCATAATCAGAAAGTGTTAATGGCTCCTTCTCAATCTGAGAGGAGGTAACAAGTAGGGTATCAAGAGACTCAGTCCTGGGCCTGGTGCTCTTTGACATTGAAATTAATGATTTGGGTGAGGAGGTGCAGGGAGGTTTATCAGATTCACAAATAACACAAAATTGGACAAAAATAGTGTGTGTTTTCTGATATAAATTCAAAAGCCCTGTGGATGGTTGGAGTTCCCTGGCCAGGTAATGGAAAAGATTTATCTAAGCTTTGGTGTATGTGTTTCCTTTGGCCACAGTATTGGGTGAAAAGTGGAGAAATTCAAATTAGTGTATAGGCAGTGGAAGTTTCTAAAACCAAGCCTGGAAGTAATCTAAGAAAGTGTGACAGCTCATTGTCACCCGGGAAATTTCATGAACCTGAAGTTCGACTTTCAGGTTCTGGTCTAAGCCAGAGAGCTACCTGGATTCCAACCTCATTAACACCTGAAATCCCTTTACTCGGAAAAAGGCAGGAAATGAGTAAATCAAATGAAATTGGCAGGAGCTTATATATTTTTCTACCTGAAGCTGTGCTCGTCCATGAAAACAAGCAAGATACAATTGTGCAAACTAAGACCTCTGTGACAATGAGATATAATTGTTAATAGTCCTTCTGTATGCCTGTGGCTGTCCATCTGTTTGTCTCTCTGCCTTTGCCTCTGCCTGTGTATTAGTATAATGGATGATGACACCAGTGGGAACTCATTGTGCCTAACCATTGCATACTGCTTTGGAATCCTTGGCCTCAAGAGATTCGCTTTTTCTAAACAGAAAAATTTAAATTCATTATACCAAGCTTTTTCCCATATGACAAAGCTATGGTGCAGAGACATGATTTTTAAATATGCCATAAAGAAAGGGAAGCGTTGCCTAGATGCCCTAAACATATCCAATCTCACCTGATTTCGGAAGCTAAGCCCTGGTTAGTACTTAGATGGGTGACCACTAGGGAATACCAGGTGCTCTAGGGACCTGGAGTAGGAAATGGCAAACCACTCCAGTATTCCTGCCAAGAAAACTCCATGGACATGAGTCACGAAGAGTCAGTTATGACTGTAATGACGCAATACACACAAAGAAAGGGAATTGACTACCAGGAAACAAAGCCAGCCTGTATAGCCTTGGGCAAGCCACACAGACCACCCCTGGAAGAAGAAAATGTTAAACCACTTCTGACTACATGGTACTTGACAAACATTCTGGAAGGGGTTGCCATAATTGAGGGCACATTGTTAATTACGTTCATTATTTGGTCAATCCACATTAATCTGCCTTTTGTTGACATTTCCCATATCGTTCTACTAATGGACGGAAATTTTAGAATCTTGGAACGAGAGCTGGAAGGGACCGTACGGATAATCAGGTCCAGCCCCTCACAAGGAGGCAAGGTGGGGAACTGAACTCTCAGCCAGAGACCTAAGCCACTGAGCTTATTTATGTTATTAGCAAAACTGGATCCTTGAAGAGGAGCACACATATTATTTGAACATATAGATCACACATGTCCAAAGTCCGGCCCGGGGGCCAAATGCATCCCATTTTAAAAATTCGAGTGGCCCTCAGCCTCTTCTCCCTGCCTGCTCAGTCTATCACTCATTCCCACCAGCTGGCCCCTCCCCGTGTCGGCTGGATATGTCAGCTTGCAGTTTTATGGTTTGCCTGCCCACCCTGCCTCCATCCATCTCCTCGACGACCCGCCCTGCCTACCCGCCCCTGGCTCTGTTGCTGCAGTGTCCTCCCCACCTCCTTGTGAGGGAGGGCAGTTTATGCGAGCAGCAGTGCGTCTTGGGTGCGCGTGGGCCGACTCCTGGGTCATGCAACAGCTGCAGGACCCTTGAGCACTTTGAAACCGGAGCATTTGCGGCTGTTACAGATGTGCATGGGCCACGCCCTTTGCCCCCCCTTCAGGCTGAATAGTCGGCCCCCACACATTTTCACCTCACCACATCTGGCCCTCATTGCAAAAAGTTTGGACACCCCTGATATAGATCAAAAGGGGAGGGAAAGAGCACATCAGTGAGGAGCCTGGTGGTGCAGTGGTTAAATGGCTGCACCGCAGCTATAACTGTGCTCATGACCTGGGGTTCAATCCCAGGTAGCAGGCTCATGGTTGATTCAGCCTTCCGTCCTTCTGAGTTTGGTAAAATGAATACCCGGCTTGTTGGGGAGTGGGCGGACAATGTGTAGTCTGCATAATTAGATTGTAAACTGCTCAGAGAGTGCTTTAAGCATTATGGGGCAGTATATAAGCAGAACACTTGGCTTTTTTGCTTTTCTTGGCTCCTTGCTGCAACAAAAGGCTTAAGACTAGCTTAAGAGCAAATGCCCTAAGGTTCCTGGAAGTAAACATATTCAAATTCTAAGGATGCTTCCTTGAAGTTGACCTGAATAATAAATGTCACGGACAAAAGTAAGTGACAAAAGTGGATGCAAGAGTTTTGGGTGATTTAGAGCATTGGTCCCCAACCCCCAGTCCATGGAGCAGTACAAGTCCGTGGCCTGATAGGAACTAGGCCATACAGCCAATAAGCTTCCCTGTATGGCACATGCCAGAACAGGGCTCGATGTTTCTCCCCCTCTGTGCAGGGCTTTTCCTCTGCCACGTAGCCATTCTGACCATTTTTGTTTTGGTTGCAAGAGAGCTAGCACAGTGTGTGTGTGTGTGTAGTTGTGCATAAGCCCAAGAAAAAGCACAGTGCAGCAACAAAAATGGTCCCTGGTGCTAAAAGGTTAGAGACCACTGATTTAGAGTGTATCTGTTATAGCAATTTGAGTCTATGTTAATGACCCTTTGGTAGAATTCTGGTTTGGTCCAGTGCCTCTCTGCTATACTTCATGGGGATGCACCAGAGCTCTATGGGAGGCAATTTTAAGTCCCTCATCATATACCGTATTTTTCTGGCCATGTACAAGATGCCCCCTACTTTTTGAACCCCAAATTAACAAAATGAACAAATCCTACAAGAAAGGAAGGGAAACAGCAGGGAAGGCAGGAGAGGAGCACCCATCCTGACACCCTTCCAGTCGGAGTTCTCCACAGAAATCTGAGCCGTCTTCGTCTTTTCTGCGGGGAAAGCCTCAGGGTTGAGCAGCCCATTAAGACATGCCTCCCCCTTCTCTGGTTTCTGCAAAAAGACTGCTCAGATATCTGCAAAGACAAAAAAAAAACCAAAAAAACAAAGTGGAGATGTTTTTTGGAAAGGAGGAGGGGAGTGAATAATCCCAAATAGGAAACGGGGAAACAGCAAGGTCAGTTTGGCTTCTCCCCCACCCCACTCCCACCCCTCAGGAAAGGCTCACTTCCGTGTATACAATACTTAATTTTTAGCATCATGATTTTTGGGGGGGGGGGTAGTTTCATATATACGATGCAGAAAGTCCTGCTGGATGGCATCATGACAAATTGTGGACTCCAGCTGCCATAACTGTGTGTTGTAGATACACCCATAAAGTCCTCAGCTCGGAATGTGTGAATAACCTTAAGAAGGGAGAGATCACCTCACAGTTGTAGGAGGGAAGGAAGCATACTAGCTGTTTTATAGGCACCCATTCTGACATAAAGTGTTACTGTGGAGAAGCAGAGTTGATGATTAGGATACGGTTTCATGTGATAAGCAGAGTCTGGGAATGGCTTCAACTAATGCTAGCCTAAATTAGGGGGGAGAAATACAGACAAAAGAGGCCTGCAACACAAAGAAAAAGAGATGGGCTTTTTGAATGATAGAACATTCAAAAGCCCACCTTTTTGATGGACATTCAGAAGCCCACCATTCGAGATTTGTGTCCTGATCTGTGTGCATGTGGTTGCCCATATGTTTCAGTATACATTAATCCATGGTTTGAGTGGGAAATAGCTGTTTTCTAGATGTTCAGGACTAGAACTGCTTGATTGCTCAGTTGTTTGGGTCTCTGGCCGAGGAGCCAAAGGGAGGGAGTTCAGTTCTCCACTGTGCCTTCTTGAGAGATGAGGGACTCCACGATCCATTGGGCCCCTTCCACTTCCGCTGCTCCAAGAGCCTATCCCTCTAAGAATCTCCACATTCCTGACCATTGAGGTTTTTAGAAGTTGCTACTTGATTGTCCCTTATTATAAGAAATATATATATGTGTGTGTGTGTGTGTGTGTGTAACAGAAGCCATGTAAATGAAAACAAGCAGGCATTAGGAATGGAGAGCTGATTTGCATATATCAGTTTGAAATCTGTAGGCGTGCATGGTTCATAAATGCTCATCCATAAATAGATAAATAATTTATGGTTTCATCTTGTGAAAGTGTGTGTGTGTGTGTGTGAGAGAGAGAGAGAGAGAGAGAGACCTAGATTTTGACCTGTGCATGCATAAAAGAAGACTAGCATAATCACTACATCATTAGCTGAGTTCCATAAATTGTATTGGATTCTAACCACTCTATAATTACTGCACATCCGATTTGCAAGGGAAGGTAATTATAGGCCCTGCTTGAAGCAAGACTTCTTATAAAACCGAATGAAAAGTTTGATTCATCTCGCAAGGAGACCTGCCCGCCCATTCAACTGAATCAAGTTTCGCCTTCCATTTCTATTTCTTCTCCTTTGCACTCTCTCCCTGCCCACCTCCCCCTTGCTAAGGAAGGGGAAACTCCTGAGGCCTGTCTGAACACAGACCCCCACCCCCTTTTAGCATTTCAGCACAGGCTGTAAAATGATGTTTTGATTATAAGGTTTCACCTGCTTGAGGTGCAATTTCCAGCGTGCTAATGGCTCTCAGCAATTTTTTTTTTTTTTTGCCTTCCAATCAGCTTGTGAAATCCCCTCTTGTTACACAACTCTGCCTCTCTTAGTTGGCTACAGATAAGTCAAACTAAATTCTATAAAACCGTATTTTGGCCTCCATCAAGTAATTGGCGGTGGAGCCATAGCTGTGCTGCTTTGGGCTGTACGAAATGATGCAATTTTCTGTGTCAGCCTGCGCCAACCTGACAGCCTAATGGCCATGCTGGCAATGGGTGGGTGGGAGTTGTAACTCTACAAATATGCAGTGCTGCTGAGTGTTGGTGCTGATTACGGAATAAGTGTAATCTTCACCTACTGTAAGCTCTATCGTTTTAGGTGATCTGAATTAGGCCTAATCTGCCTGTGAAACATAATCATAGGGTTTCCTCTGTGGCTCAGTTCCCTCCCACATTGTGGAACTACCAAGGGAGATAGGTTGGCTCTTTCCCTGTCGTCTTTTCATTAACGGCTCAAAAAAACCCTTCCTGTTTAGGTTGGTCGTTGGAAAATGACCTTGCTTGCTGACGAAGGAGCTCTTAGCAGAGCAGATGCTATATTGTCCTCCCATTTGTGTGTACCAAAATTCTTTGCTAAACTGTCACTGCTTCTCTTCCTTTCATGCCTTTGTTGCATTTTCTTCTGTTTATTTGTAAGATGGGCTGTTGTTCTTGAGAGAAAGGGGTATATACCTTGAGTAACTTGGTAAAGAAATCTACAGTACTAGGAGAAGCCTTCTGATTTTTCAAGTTCACGTGTTTTCCCCCTCCAGGAGGAGGGGAGATGTCTCTGGAAGCAGAAAGCAATATATCAGAATCTCTCAGAAGGTGGATATGCTACTTTTTAAATTAATATAGTATTAGAACCCCCCACATCTTAACCCCAAATAGTCTATATTCATCTGTATTGAATCCATGCAGGATTCTTGGGTGTCTACCAAGGTTTAAAGAGAGTCTGCTGCTTGCCTTTCTCACTCCTCATTTTTCTCTTCTGATCCAGCACTCTGAGCCATGCCAGACAGCTGAAATGAGGCCACCTTTTAATTTCCTTCAGAGTCTCTTGTCTAAGCAGCAAGATTTATTTAATTTATTGTTTGTAGAACATGTTTTTACTCTGCCTTTCTCCTTAAAAGGGCCCAAGGCAGCCTGATGATGTGGAGCTGTGCAGGATTTAAAGGGTGGCTACATTTAGTCTCTCAGTACTGTAGTGTTTCAAGAGAAGTCTTCTATCCCCCCCATACAACTTGGCCAATTTCTCTCCATCACAGATTTACAAGCAGCATGTTTACAAATATGGGTGTATGTGTGTGTGTGTTAGCTAAAATTCTTTTTATCATTTTGTACCGGCATAATGCAAATGGTGTAAACTTTGAAAGTCAGTCGCCACAAGTTAGGGCATCAACACAAACATTATCTGTTCCATGACAAGTTTGTACAACTCTCTGTGGAACCGAGAATGGTCTGCGCTCATTTCCTCTTAAAGGTTCCTCGTTTGTGTTAACGTTTGTGGAAGTTGCTAGCAGGAATATCTTCCACAGAGGGTTTTGTTGTATTTGTGTGGTGGAAGATTAAAAAGTGGTCTGTAATCTGAAGCAGTAGAATCCACCTCTTGCTGCTGTATCTCTTTGGATAAGGCTGTGTGCCCAAAGGGAGCGGTGGTGTAGACTCATGATGACTTACTAGCTGTTCTTCCAATTTACTTGTTGCTGAATAAGACTCCACATGAACTGGAACCACTTCAGTTTTGTCATTACTAATGTAGAGAATGCAATGATGAAGGATTCAAGGTGATACTTTCCCTTTTGACCAGGTGGACAGTGCTGGATTGGAGGAGAGGTGAATAGGGGAAATGTAGATAGACAGAATCCACAGAGATGGATAATACATTGAACTGATGGCTAGGACTTTTGGGCTCCTTTTGGTGCCAGTGATAGCAAATCATGTAGTGTGCAGGATGGTCACTTAGAGTCCTCAGAGTGGACTACACCCAAAAGGCTTTATGTATAGGATTGTATCGGTTGAATCCTTCCCCTGTCCCAGTGGACTCGTGGTGAAACAGACATTTTATTGCTTCTACGATGGGAACTGGAACGGTGTATGGTATGTTCAAGTCTTCCTGTTTGATTAAAAAGCAACACAACTGTCATGGGTCATTTCTCCATCGGTTTGCATGCAGTCATTTAATCAGAACCTCTGAGGAAAGAATGGGGTTGGGGTAAGTACAGCACTCTTGTTTTTGATTTAAGTTTCAGTTGCCAGCAGAAAGACTGACAAGAGTTCTAATTAATGATGTTAAGACCAGCTGCACTATCAACATCTAGGTGATCATTTAAATGTATAGATGGAAGCTACTAGGCATGTTAGAAAGAACTGAGGGCTATGCAGTCTCCCTCTTCTGGCACATAAGAGGGAACTGTGTTCAGTAACCACCTCTTCATATATTTCTGACAGCAGGGCACATCATAACACATGGCATTTTCCTACTCATCTTGGCCCACCAATCCCTTGCACTATATCCTAACACCTCCACACAGTGAAAATCTTCTCTCTTTCTCTATTGTTGCTGGCTCAACTGTCTATTGATTACAGACCCACCGTGGACAGCAAGAAAGTGCTGGGGTGTTGGAATCATGCCTGCAGAATGGAGATAAGTTACAATCTCCCTCTTGTTCACAGCCTGAGGGACAGGTGGAAAGGAATGGGAGTGATGTAGACAGCAGCATGTCATAAAGACTTTGTGGGAAATCTTCCCAGGGAACTGAACGGGTTGCATAACTAAAGGCATGGATGGCCCCATCAGTGTTAATTAACCATGAGGGACAGAGTTCAGATCTGCTGGCACTTTCTTGCTGATGCCACACATGACATTGGCTTACAGGGATTGGTTCAGGCTCTCCCCTGTAGTTGCAGGTATCTCTCTAGAATGCCTTGACAGAACTGTTAACCTAATGAGAGGGGTCCCCATGCGTGCCCGGCCTCTGACTAGTAACAATTTTGCACTGTTTCTTCTACTTACCTCTCACTTTTCTAGGACAGAACAGAGCATAGGATCTTGCAACCATTGTGATCATCATCCTATATGTGTGTGTGTGTGTTGTGTTCTTACAGTCGTGACCGACTCTTCATGACTCCATGTCTATAGAGTTTTCTTGGCAGGAATACTGGAGTGGTTGGCCAGTTCCTACTCCAGGCGCCTACTGCTCCTGGCATTCCCTAGTGGTCCCCCATCCAAGTACTGACCAGGGCCGACCCTGCTTAGCTTCCGAAATCAGGCGAGAGCAGATGTGCTTAGGATATCTTGCAGAGGCCATTATACTATATATCACATCTTTAAAACTCAGAGGAATGTTCTCTGCTCTCTTTGCTACTGGTCCCAAATTATGAGGATCTGTTTTTCAGTCAGGGCAGAAAACTGTTTTGTGAAAGGGCCCTTTAGCACGTTTATGGGCAAAGTGGATTTTAAACTGGATTTCCCCCTTCCCCGTTCTGGCCGCAAAGCCGCACCTTCCTTCTGAGTGATAAAACAAGTCAAAAATTTCACCTCCTAATCCAACATAGTTTTCTTGGGTGTGATTCCCCCCTTCCAGCATTGCATGAAGAGAGAAGGAGAAAGTGCAACCACCTTGAATCTCCCCTCAATCTTGATGCTATCTTTTGACAAGTTTCTGTGCTCAGGCAAAAAATTTTAGTCTTCTTTTCTTCATCACCCCCACCCTCCCCTGCTGCTTCTGAATGTACGATTCCACCTCCACTTCAAGTGTTAAGCAATCTTGCTTAAATTTCTTGCCAAACTGCCTGTCACTTTCGGATGGTGTTGCTTATGGAGTTGGAGAAGTTGCTTTCCTGGACTAGTACTACCAGAATCCCCCAGTGAGCAGAACAAATAGCTGGGGGTTTCTGGGAATTGTAAAATGTGTAGAAAAGGGCAATGTTTTTGCACTCTAATTGGAAGCCTTCTGGAGCAAAGGCCAATGGAGACTTTTCAGCTTATTTGGAGAGCAAATTTACGGGTGGTAGTTTATTGTTGTTGTTCAGTCGTTCAGTCGTGCCCGACTCTTCGTGACCCCATGGACAGGCCCTCCTGTCTTCCACTGCCTCCCGGAGTTTGTTGAGATCCATGTTGGTTGCATTGATGACACCGTCCAGCTATCTCATTCTCTGCCGTCCCCTTTTCCTTTTGCCTTCAATCTTTCCCAACATCAGGGACTTTTCCAAGAATTCCTCTCTCCTCATGAGGTGGCCAAAGTACTGAAGCCTCAACTTCAAAATCTATCCTTCCAGTGAACATTCAGGGTTGATTTCTTTCATGGTGGATAGGTTTTATCTCCTTGCAGTCCAGGGGACTCTCAAGACTCTTCTCCAGCATCACAGCTCAAAAGCATCAATTCTGCAGCAATCAGCCTTCTTTTTTAGTCCAGCTCTCACTTTCATACATCACTATTGGAAAAACCATAGCTTTGACTATTCGGACCTTTGTCAGCAAAGTGATGTCTCTGCTCTTTAAGATGCTGCCTACGTTTGTCATCACTTTCCTTCCAAGAAGCAGGCGTCTTTTAATTTCATTGCTGCAGTCACCATCTGCAGTGATCAAGGAGCCTAAGAAAATAAACTCTGTCATTGCCTCCATTTCTTTCCCTTCTATTTGTCAGGAGGTGATGGGACCGGTGGCCATGATCTTAGTATTTTTTTATGTTAAGCTTCAGCCCATTTTTTCACTCTCCTCTTTCACCCTCATTAAGATGTTCTTTAATTCCTCCTTATTTCTGCTATCAGAGAAGTATCATCTGCATATCTGAGGTTGCTGATATTTCTTCCAGCAATCTTAATTTATACACAAAGTCATACAAGTCATATTTTTTCTAGAATACCTCTGGGAGGAATATGGAACTTCTCACTACCCTGAAGGATTTAAAACACGAGGTAGCCAAGAAGAACAACATATCATAGGGCCAACACTTCTTTACCACCTTCCTTAACATCTGAGGCTGCAACGGCTGGGCCTCTTCACTCTTGAACGACGGTGCCTAAGAGGTTACCTGATTGAAGTTTATAAAATCATACACGGTGTAGACAAAGTAGGTAAGGAAAAACTATTTTCCCCTATCACACAACACTAGAACTAGGGGGCACTCCATGAAACTTTTGGGTGCTAGATCTCAAACAAATAAGAGAAAGTACTTTTTCACCCTGAGGATCACTAGTCTGTGGAACTCCCTACCAGAAGAAGTGGTGAGAGCTGTCAATCTTAACAGCTTTAAGAAAGGATTGGACAAGTTCGTGGAGAACAAGGATCTCAATGGCTATCATTATGGATGCCTCAGGACAATCTCTGGTTTGGAGATATCTCTCAATGCCATTTGCAGGGAATCTTAAGCAGGTGAAGACTTCTGCTTGGGAACACCCTGAAGCAAATGGTGAGCCACTGTGTGAGACAGAATGCTGGACTGGATGGGCTGTGGCCTCTTCCAGCAAGGATGTTCTTATGTTCTTATGCTTGAAGGAAGAAGGAAGGGCTAATGAGAACAAGAATGGTAGGGATCCTGAAACTGCTTCAGGGGTGAATGAGCCATGTAACCTTCAAGGACCTTCAGTGTCAACTCCACCTTTGCAGAATCCTGCTTTCTCAGCAGCTCCTTCGCCCTTCCTATGATGATGATTGCTGGCACCTCATATATGCTTTGTATCAGACGGACGTGTCAAATGATAGAAAGAACCAGGAGAACTATTCCCTCTGTTACGCTTCTTAAGCTGCACCAGCAGGCTGCTGTGACCAGTTACCTGAAGCATTCCCAAGGGAAGTCAAGCAAATGGAGTATTTATGGGAGAGATAAGAATGCTGGCAGCTTTCAGCCTGTCCTGTAATTCACCTCCTCTCCATATGGACTCTGCAAAATGCAAATTAATTCTTCCACATTTTCTCTACCCACTCAACCACTGGCTCCATGTTGGTCTTGTAAACTGATGCTTTGTAACCAGGAGACCCGACACCAAGCAGGAAATGCAAAGTGAAATTTTCTTACTTGAAGGTTCTCTTGGCAAGTATGACACAGAGAAACAGGTGTCTTACTTTCCAGAACACAAAGAGGTGTTTGTTTGTTTTTGTTTAGAATATTTTTACCCCACCTTTCTCCTTGGAAAAGGACCCAAGGTGGCTTACAATAATAAGGGACAATATAGAGTCCAGAACATTTAAGACTTATTCAGGTTAAGAACAGGGAGTATGAAGAGGCATCTTAGAACATTAAAGAAAGGTAACATTAGAGCTACAAAGAGTATGCAAGAAGAAAAGAAAAATCCATAATGAGGGGTGAAAAGCAACATGGAGAACGCTAGTGTTCTTATGAAATCAGTCAATGCAATCATGTATGGTAATCCATATAAAGTCACACAGTAGGTAGTCCCTCATTCAGGGAAAGCTTGCCTGAAGAGGAAGGTCTTTGCTTGCTTCCAGAAAGGCAGGTAGGAAACAGACTTTACATCTGAATCAAACAGACGAAGCAACAAATAAATTTGGGGTTGGTTTGCAGCCTCTGCATAGATTATTCAGGCCACACGTGGCATGTTTCACTTCTCAGACATGTCTTTGGAAAGGTGTCTGGGTGGTCGCATTCCTGCCCTTTGAGATCTTTCTCTGAAGCCACCCTTTAGCCAGGTGCCGTCGGGCGATCCAGGCGTTTCTCCTGAGCCTGCTTCAAATAAGTGTCATGTCCTTTGCTGGTGGAGTTTTGAGAGTCACTGGGTTGTTTTTTCTGGAGTCAGCATCAGCCCCTCCCTTAACTTCTGCTTTGGGCTGGCACTGATAGCCATTGTGCTGACCGCGCGTGTGTGTGCTACATCAACCTCGGGTAAATGTAGTCATCCTGAAATGTGTAATCGTCAGTAATAGTACTTCCCAGGGAAGACCGCTGACTTGCTGATGACTCTGCTTTCTATTTCTTCACCTTTTGTGGGTGTGGAGAGAATGGGAGAGAGTGAGTGAACCTGTGGGTAGCACAAGCACACCTTGCCAGGAGGAAGTTTTTCACTAGAAAAAAAAACACGTCTTGTTTACAAAGTGGCCTCATCATGACTCAAGGGTTTTTACTGCAGATCCACCTAGGAACAGTGATTTCCCCTCCCTGAAAAAAAAAGTGCAGATTCTGCCAAATGCTTTTTATTGAGTGTCTGGCTTTTTTTTTTTACATGCTCTGGTGCTAGATTTGCAGGGGGTTGGACTAGATGGCCCTTGAGGTCTCTTCCAACTCCATGATTCTATGGTTCTATGGGTATTTGTACACAACCCCTAAACTCTGCCGCAAATGGCTGCCAGCTCCAGAGCTTACAATTGTTTCCCCACCAGCTCCGGAGTTTGCAGGAAATTAAGTGCGGCCACGCCCACCTAAGCGCGTCCCAGCGCACTTTTCATTTACCTGCTCTCGGAGGGTGAAAATCCCCAGATCCGGATGTAATCTGGTGAGTGCCGGGCTCTCCTCGCTTCTGTTTGTTTGTTTGTTTGTTTTTTGCATCCCGCCCCTTTAAGAGAAGGAATCAGGACAACTACGGGGCGGCTTCAGAGGTGAGCCTGCATTTTTCCTCTCTTTTTTTCTCCCTCCCCTCACGCAGGCAGGAGCAAGGAAGTGCGGAGGGGTGGGGACGCAGGAACAGCAACGAACCCACAAGATCTCTGGTCCGAATTTAAGTGGCCAGCGGATCTTAGGGGTCGTGTGAAAAGGCCCCTATGATCTTAGGATGAAAGGGTTGACAGAGAATTTATCCAAACTCTTTATTCAGGGGACATTTCCCATTGAGATGTTTGGCACGTCTGTGTTAGAGATGTCTCTCAATGTCCTTGTCAATTTTAACTGCCACAGCTTTGCCCTGGGAATGTAGTTAAAGAAGATTCTGAGAATTTCTTCTTAGAAATGTCGCACCACTCAGATAGAAGTCAAGCCTCCTTGGTTTCCTGGGTAGAAACATGAATGGTACAAAGGCATTTTTAGGGTATTAGCAGAGATAAGTCCAAAGCTTTCCCAATAAGTGCTATGGATTTATTTCATGGTAATTTGTATGTGTCTTTTTGTTGATGGCTATGGCAGTTCGTGAGGTGGGGCAAACAAATTAACATGGCACCAGGACAGCATGCTGCGGTTGTTTAGTAAAGTGTGCTTTTTATCCCTTCCCTAGTAATTACAGACAGAATCCCCTGAGGCCTCCAACTCATTAAAGCTGCTTCCTTTCATTTCCATTTCGTGTTACTCATGATTGACTCTTTAAAAAAAAAGGCATGTCTCCTGTTGGGTTCTCAGCTGCTGGATTACAGTAGGATAGAGCTGTAGACTGTTCAGTATTACAAAGTGGATTTTTTGAGAAGTTGTTATTGAAATTTGATTATTAAATATAACTAGGGAGGGAGGGAGGGAGGGAGACTGCCAGCTACCTTGTCCAAGGTTGATATGACTGGACGGGTTTCCTCAACTGTCGGCGCCATGGACTTCACACTTGCAGTGTTGCCAGAACTTGTCATTATTAGAACTAAGGAGTGGGGTACACTGTAGGTTGAATGCTGTGAACCCTCCATCCCAGCAGTCCAAAGGATGGGTTAGTGCCCTTCACTAGCACCCTGTTGCTCGTTGTCCTTAACTAAGCCCTAGCTGTCCTCACAGGCTCATCTGCTAGCCTCCTTCTCCTCTCCCCCACTAAACCCAGCTCTAGCCCTCATGTCCTAGCTCAAACCCCACCCTCCAGGTGTGGCTCATCTGCTTTTGGGCTACCATCTTTGGCCTCCTGCTTTTTGCATCCTTGGACTGCTATGCTGACAAGGTCTCCATGTAGTCTCCCAGGGAGCTGAGGTGGAGAGCCCACTGGGGACAGCTGGCGTGTTCCTTCAAAGGAAGGAAGGAAGGAAGGAAGGAAGGAAGGAAGGATATTTAAAGAAGGCAGAAATACATAATTAGCATGGTCATGGGCTAGGTATGCACATTAATGTAAGCTGATTGCAAAAGGATTTCGATTGGAGTTGATGTCTTTAGAATGCACATCCAGATGCAGATAAAGCAGTAAGAATTGAACAATGGATGACAAGTATTTGCTTTTCTAGCCTTAGTTTATGGACCTTTTAAGCCCAACGCTGGCATAGCAACAATGTCCAACATTTAAGTTTTACTGATTTTTAACCTGATATTCCAGGTTCTGAACAACTCTATGCTTACCATTAGAGTCCCACAACTTTACAGCTCCCCAACTAAAATGCTTCCATTGTGGACTAGACTTCTGCAGCCAGATTTTTTACAAGACTGATCCGACTGTCTAACCAGCGAGGCCAGCCCCGAGCTCCCGGCCCTTCTTCTCTTCTGGCAGCAGCAGCGGCTTTGGTGAGGCCGAGGACCAGGTCCAGGTGCTCTGAGCTGGCCTCGCCGAAGCCGCCGCTGCCGGAGGAGGGGAAGAAGGCAGGAGCAGTTTGGAGGCGGCAGCCACGATGCTGGGTTGTGGCTGCCGCCCAATTCCGGTGCCTTGCGCCGGGGCTCCGAGATGTAAGTCAAAGCCTGCGACTCAAGTCAAACAGGCCCCTTCTTGCTGCAAGTCAAATATGATGCAAGTCAAGCAGTATGTAAGTCAAGGTTCCACTGTATAGTGAAGGAGTGTTCCAGAGCTTCTAAAGGAGCCTGTGCCACTGTCAAATAGATTTTGTTATCATGATGTTTTTCCTAATATTTATTCAAAATCTCCTTTGTTGTAATAGGCCCTGGTGGTTAGTTTCTACTCTGATATAACAGATAACAAATTGACAAACTCCTCGCCAGAAGAAGTAGTGACAGCTGTCAGCCTTGACAGCTTTAAGAAAGGACTGGACAAGTTCATGGAGAATAGGAGTGACACTGGCTATCATTATGGATGCCTAAGGACAACCTCTGGGTTGGAGAGAGAGGCAGGATATCTCTCAGTATCATTTGCAGGGAATCTTAAGCAGATGAAAACATCTGCTTGGGAATACCCTATAGCAGTGATGACGAACCTTTTAGAGACTGAGTGCCCAAACTGCAGTTCAAAACCCACTAATTTTTTGCAAAGGGCCAATACAGCAATTTAACCTGAATACAGGTGGCTGTGAAGGGGCGATGTCGGGTGCCCACAGAAAGGGCTCAGAGTGCCACCTTTGGCACCCATATCATAGGTTCGCTAACACTGCCCTATAGCAAATGGTGAGCCACTGTGTGAGTCAGAATGCTGGACTGCATGTACTGTGGCCTGTTCCAACAAGGCTGTTCTTATATTCACATTCCATTGTAATTGTGAGAGCCCTTCAAATATTTGAGAATAGATCTGTCAATGACTGTCTTATTAGCTAACTGAAATTCCACATTTAGAAAAGGTATGCATAACTTTGAAGAATGGACGCTAGGATAAGCAATGCTGGAAAATGTTTTATTTCTCACAGAATTGTGTGCTATTTGTGACATTGTTAGAGTAGACGTGGTTTAATCCTGTTGGGATGATCCTCTTAGAATAGCTATCATCTCTACATATTCCAGGCAAAAAACAAAACAAAACAAAAGACAAAAACATGTGGCACCTTAAATATGTGGCACCTTATATATATAATATATATATATATGTAAGCTTTCATGGACACATCCACCTCTTCAGACATATATTAAAAGAACGAGGTGTACAATTAATATCCAAAGGAATATAAGTTACATAACAAATGTTCATTGACCTAAACAATACAGTCTAATCACAGCATCAAATGCAGTAACCCATCCAACAGCCAGTGAACATTTGGCATATAACCTATGTTCCTTTGTATATTAATTGTACACCTCATTCTTCTACTATATGTCTGAAGAAGTGGGCATGTCCATGAAAGCTTACATTAAAATATAATAGTCATTAAGGTGGCACATGCTTTAGTCTTTTATTTAGTTTTGTTTTGGTTTTTGCCTGTAATTCTTGCACAGACTAATGCGGCTACCTCTCACAAAACTATCTCTACATATGTGTGTCATGGACAGAGGACCTGTGTTTCTCCAAATGAGGTGAGGGCAGGCCCTGGCTTATGGGCTACATGGGAGAACACAATCCTGACTAGCCAAGATGGCTGAGGACTGGGTAAAATGATGTGAAACTAGCAGAGGTTGTGCCAAGTCCAAACGACTCCCAGCCCAGGGATGTTGGAATGATTTAGGACTCGGAATCTGGGTTGAAGGTTTGATTCTGGCATCACATATCTCCTCCCCCCCCCTTATTCTTTCCCTCCCATTTTGTCTCTTCTGCTTGCTGATCTCAGCCAGCAAAGCAGTTGGGCTGGAAGACTGGAAGTCAACCAGCACAACGGTAGTTGTGACTCACAGGAGGCCTCTGCCCTTTTCCACCATGATTGGCCTGTCTTTGCATTTGGGTTACACTTTGTGGCTGTCTTGGTTGCCCAAAGCCCACGCCAACCTGCCAGGATTCAGTGGCTTTTTAAAATAGCCAAGAGTTGTTTGTTGTAATTTTAGCCACAAATAACTCAAACCACTTTACAAGTAGCATTCACTAATTAGTTCGAAGACAGTTTTCTAGTCTGCTATTAAATTTCAGTGGCCTTCTGGAGGCAGTTTGGTCCACAGTGAGTTCCTAAGGGAGGTGCTGGAAGATCTGCTCCCGCAGACCTGCTAAAATCAGCCTGCCTAAGCTTCAGATGATGTGGGACCCCAGTTTCTGTCAGCCCTGTCCCACATGACAATGGGTCTTCAATGGTTTGTTTGTTTATTTTAAGATTTTTATACCACCTGCTTCCCAAAGGGAACTCAAGGTGGTGTATATAAGAATAAACAACACACAACCACAAGCACAGCAACCAAGAATTAGCGGCAGGGACAAAATGTAAATATAAAAGAAATAAAAAAATTTAAAGGCGGCCAGCAGAACTACAGAAAACACAATGAAGGAAACTATAGTCCATAACCATTTAGAGGACACCTGACCTCCAAATTCATTCTTTGGCCCTGCTTATACCAAGAGGGACCAAATCACAGTCAATTTCCAAATATGCTTTTGGAGATCCTCGCTTCTGCCAAAAAAAATTTCAAGGTTGCCCATGAGATTTTACCCCTTTTTAAAATCTTACTGTAGCTATCAATACATTGTGTTCGTTTGTAATCACATTATAACATTGAAAGAAACAGTAAGATAGTGTTACCCTGAAACATGCTGTTCTAAAACACAACAAAAAATACCGATTTTCCACGAATTTGCAAGTTGACTAAGATAACATCTTGAGAAATAGGTCAATATAGCAATAAAACAACATTCCTTGTCCTCTTCAACTGCTCTGCAAAGGATGATGGTGAAATGTTCCTTCCAAAGGCAACAATACACAGCTTTGCTAGAATTAACAAATTTGTTACAAAAAGTGTGTCACCGAAACATGATTCATTATCAAAATAATTTAACATAGGATATTGTTAACATTATTTTGGTTACCCTGAATTTTATTTGATTAATCTAGATAAATCTTTCCAAAACATTAGCAATGCCCGGCACAAACTAAAATCTGTGAAAACAATGGTTGTGTGGTTGTCAAATGTCTCCCACTGCTAAATGTCTCCATTAGTGAAATGTAATAAGATGAGAACTTTTATGGAGTTAAGTACCATTTGTATGACATGTCTGGAGTAGTTTTCCTTCAAACTGTAACATACCGTATAATCTATTTTGTTCTTTAGAAATTAATCCAGAAGCATTTTTTAAAATCTGGTATGTCCTATAAGCTATTCCTCTGTGGTTTCAACAAACCCTGAGCTCTGATAGAACAGTGGTTTGGTTATAAATGAAAGCCGATACTTTTTGATGTGATGGAGAAGGCAAAACACCACATTTCTTTTCTTGCTGCAGTTCCATGTACATATTTACAGTAGGACCCCTGTATCCATTGATTCATTATCCACTGATTCAGTTATCCATGGTTGGCAGAGGAAAAAATAAATAAATAATTCAGCAGCCGCAAAGCAAGCTACTGTCATAAAACAGCCGCCATAAAGCAAGTTACCATCACAAACAGCAGCTGTAAAGCAAGCTACTGCTGCAAAAAAGCATATGTAAAGCAAGTTAGTATCACAAAAGAGCAGCTTTGGGGAACATTTTGGTGTTCTCTCTTATCCACAGTTTTCATTATCCACAGGAATGCTTGGAACCAATCCCCAGCAGATACTAGGGTCCTACTGTATTACATTCCATATACAGTTATGCGACCCTAAGCTATTCTTTTAGTTCCGTTTCCAAGTCAAGTCATTTACCCTTGAACAAATTTTAGCTCTATGGTTCAAGTATAATATGTGAAGCCGCCACAACGTATCTTGAAGGCCTGCAAAGCTCTTGGAGTCTTGACAAGATGGAACCAAGGCTCTCCTGACTGCTGAAAAAGGCCTTGAGCCTAGTTCCACCGCATTCATTGTACTATGGTTTTCAAAACCTGAACTTTTGCAGAGGTTATCAGCTTCTCCATTACATCAGTTATTAATGGCTTAGATCTCCAGTTGCAAGAACCCTGTCCATCTCACATCCTTGAGAGACTGACCTCTGTCTGAACTGCTCTGAACAATCACCTAAAAGGTCTTTTACTCTAATGGCTGGTTTACTGTTTTGGGAGGAGAACTGATGCCTGTCATTCCTCATCATGACTCTGCTGTTGTGAAACTTTTAATTGTTCAGAGGGGTGTGGTCCCTGCTGCAGAGTTTATTTTAAAAAATTCACTCCTTTATCGGTGTGTAGTCCAAAGAGGTGATTCATTTCTGTAAAGCCAAATATTGGTGTATTGCTCTGTAAAAAGGCTTTGGCGGATTAAAGAACAAAGGTCCTTCTATCTCGCTTCACCGTGGAGCAGCCAGTGTCTAGAATTCTAGCTTTGAGCAAAGAACGTTTTACTCTTCCTCTTTCCTTGACTGGGAAAAGAATGAGCAGTAGGACATAGCATTCTCTTCTATGGCCTGAATATCAATGGTAGACCCAATTATAATAGATCCAATGAATCAATGAAGGTTATTTCAGTGTTGACCTACTATTCACAGGTGGAGCGGCAGGTCTCGACTCAAACTAGCTGGTAGATTTGAGATTAGTCGTGTAATCCTAGCTAGCAAGGTAACTTGAGACTCGGCTGAGTCAACCCTTAGACAGTTGAGCCTGTGTTGAATCCAAACCATCTCAGCCTAGAAATTTGAAAATGTGGGTGAGCATAACAGCTGTGAATCTGGGTTGAGAGAAGTTTGGTTCTGGCATAGATCATCTCCTCTCCCTTCTCCATCTCTTTTGGTTTTCTGCCCTTCTGCCAGCTGAGCTTAGCCAGCTAAGCCATTGTGCCAACACATTGGAGATGGGCCAGCACTGAAGGGTTGTCCAAGTACCATAAGACTCTTCCCATTCCAAGCCCTTTATTGCTGGTGAATCTTTATGTTTGAATGACATTTCCAATGTGTGCTTTCTTTCCCCCTCCATCAATCTCAGGATGCTAAAATTAGAGCTGTTAAGGAGGCTAAGAAACAAAGGGCGGTTTTACACGACCCCATAAAATCCGAGGCAAAGGGCTCCCAGATCTGGAGCTTTAAAAAGTTTCCCCACCAGCTCCGGACTTTAAAAAAAATTAAGTACAACCACGCCCACCTAAGCGCATCCGAGCGCACCTTTCAAGTACCTGGCCTCCAGGAGGTAAAAAAATCTTCTGATGCGCATTGCAAAGCTGTGAATGCCGGGCTCCTTCACCTTCTTGTGTTGTTGGGTTTTTTTGTCCCCGCCGCCCCTTTAAGAGACAGGAATCACAACGACGGGGATGCTGTTTTGTTTGTTTGATTGATTCATTTTTATACCACCAATCTGTCCAAAGAACGCTCTGGGCACTTTACAGCTTATAAAACCAACATGACTAAAATGCAACGAACAAAAGAAAGAAGAAAAACAATGATATGCAAATAATGACAACCAGGATTAAAACAGGCCAAAATAAATCAGACAGAACATTGAAAATGTTTGAGATGGCCTACTTAATCAAGTAATCAGTCTTTTATATGCTGTTAGATTCTAACTCCCATCATTGCATCAATGTGCTTTACGTGAGGCTGCCTTTGAAGACGGTTCGGCGATTGCAACTGGTTCAGAATCATGCAGCACGGCTGGTAAGCAGTGGGGCGGCCAGGGATCACATCACGCCGATTCTACGTAACCTACATTGGGTTACCAGTTGCTGCCCAAGCCCAATTCAGAGTGCTTGTTTTGACATATAAAGCCCTAAATAGCTTAGGACCCAGATACCTGAAGGACCGCCTCCTTCCATACGAACCTACCCGGCAATTAAAATTGAGCCAGGGGCCCCTCTTGAAAGAGCCATCCCTGAAGGAGGTGAGAGGGATGGCTTGTAGACAGAGGGCCTTCTCGGCAGCTGCCCCCAAGCTATGCAATGCCCTCCAAAGTGAGATCCGCCTGGCGCCAACACTGATTACATTCCGGCGCCAGGTAAAAACCTTCCTGTTCCAGAAGTTTTTTAAATTGATACAATATAGACTGTGGGTCCTCTGATGGCAATTTTAGTGTCATGATTTTAGTGTAAGGTTTTTATTATTGTTTTAAATATTTATTGATATTTGATGTTTTAAATGTTTTAATTCTTTGATTGTAAGCCGCCCAGAGACCTTTGGGTAGTGGGTGGCATATAAGTTGTAAAAATAAATAAATAAATAAATATTCCTTACTAAGCAGTTGGGCTAAGCTAGGGCTGATGGGTGTTGTAGCCCAGCTGTATCTAGAGGACCATATGCTGAAAGCCATACTTACTCAGAGCGCACCAATGTTCCATATAGCATTTGGACATGATGTGATGGATAGACCATTTCCTTCATAAATGTGTCTAATCATGTTTTAATGCCCTGTTGAGTTAATGGCTAATGCCAAGGTGTAATGCAATAAAATCCACACATAAATTAAGTGAAGATTATGGGAAATTGATTTTAGTTATGAAAGACTAGGGGGCTTTAGTACACTGTTTGTCTTTTCATCCCTAAATGTACCTACTTTAGTTAGTTCTGGTAGAAAGGAGAGCTATCCTTCATGGTCACCTACATGTGACTCTTAGTTATCCTAGATGACTAAATGCATGGTGGCTTACACAACTAGTCAAGAAACTAAATGTATTGCACACACGGATGGTGACACAAGGGAGGATCTCTGTTTAAATATGCACCTCTGCTTTTAGAATAACACGTTGCAGGCCGGGTCAGCTTGACACAAGTTGATCAGCGTTGTGCAAGCAAATTTATTGGCATTCCCACATGAATTAGGCTGTGATTAAAAACTAAGTGAAACTGTTCCAGAATTTCACATGGTAAAGATAGTGGGTGCTCTGAGAGTCAACCCTGCTGACTGCAGTGATACAAGACCCCAATCCTAGAGCAGCACACCCAGATTCTATCTAGATCCAAATGCATATCCCGAGTTTCAGCCAGCAGCTCTAACCTTCAATGTGCATCTGAAAAAAATAGAGATCCCTTAATGCTAGTTTCCTAACTGTGTCTTCTCATGAGTGGTGTTGTGGAGCCGAGGTTCTTGCAGGGTCAGTGCCCAAGGGCTTCCTGTTATCAGGGAGTAGGACATCGGCTGCCACTCTTGTTGGGCTGCCCTGTTCCTCTGAACCTAGCTGCAATTCTGACAGAAGCTGGCAGATAAATTGATCTTTCCAGGAACAGCAGATTTCTGCCAGCCTTCTCTGTTGTAATGCAGAGTGTTGGAAGGTGGCTTGAGCTTGCACGGGCAATTAAAAACCATTAGCTTAAAAAAAAGTACTAGCTTGTTATTTGTTGATAAGGACCAATGCAACATTTTGGACTCCACTGGTAAGGGAGGTAGCTGTGGAGAGTACTGATAGGACCTTTGAGCAATTTTATCTTTGTAGATCTTTTTTTTTTTTTAGCTTTTTGTGCTTGGCCACAAGCTTATAATCAACCCTGGGTTTTGGCAGTTACAAAATCCATGTTCCTGTATTCCCACTTGTATGCTTTATAAAAGTCAATCTAGCCATGCATTTGAACATGGTTCTCATAGAATCATAGATCATAGAATCACAGAGTTGGAAGAGACCTCAAGGGCCATCCAGTCCAACCCCCTGCCATGCAGGAACCCCCATCACACGGTTTCCAAAAACCCACACCCAAATGCTTTTCACATTGCAGTGAAAATCCATACTGCTTGAAAAGCAATGAAAACATTTTTGTATAGCTTCAGGAGCAGGGTGAAGTTTAGAAGGAAGTGGAGGCATCTCTAGCGTAAAGGTTTGGCAGCTTCACAGGTGCCGTTAAAAATGAAGGAGAAGATTTTTGTCGGTTCATGGCAAATTTTTGTATCTGCTAGTGGCCACCTAGTAGTTACTTGGCTAATGTAATAATTAGTGGCAGTGGCTTTTTCATGAGCAACACCTTAAATTTTAAAAAAATGCAGTGTGTTGTATTTTTAATTGTTGCAATCCGTGTATTGTTTTAAATTCTTTGGTCCCTGATTAATTAATTAGCTATCCTGGCTGAGAACTGCAATTACTTTAAAACTAACATTTACACGTGTTATTTCCCTGTTCATTGTGCACAGGCATAACAAATGTGAGACCATGTGCATGTGCTAACCAAAGAAGGAAGGTCTCAGTGGTAGAGCACATGCTTTCTGCACAGAAGGCCCCAGGTTCAATTGCCAGCATCTCCACAAAGTGCTGCAGAAGACTCGTGTCCAAAAACCTCCAACTTGCTTCCAGCACGTGTAGGCACTACTAAGCTTAGATGGTTCAGGCTGACCCATTAGCAAAGACCTTTTTGTGTTCCTAGCTATGCAGTGGACACAACCGTAGCACTACCCTCCTCTCTTGTACGACCTCTTCAATAATTTTCCACAGGAAGGGCGGGAGGTGAATTGCTCCTTCTAGAATCTCCCCGGGACCAACCCTCTGCCTTATAAATAGGTTGCAAATTCCACGGCAATGATAAATGACAAAAATACCACCCCCCTCCCCCCAAACCTCCAGCCACTTCTTACTCCACACAGAAAGCACACATTCATTTACTGGAAGGAACCAGAATCCTACAAATCCTTGTTCATGTGCATAATCTTTCTTCACATGTCATTGATAATCCTCTTTATCTGCAGAGTGCTGATGCTGTGTGCACTCATCATTTAGAATATCTGTTCGAGAGACAGAAACCAATTTCAGGGCTCTATGTACCAAAGACCAGTAAGGCTTTGGTGTATTATTGAGAAAGAATTGCCTCATGTTTCATAGTAGCATAAAACTCCTGCCTTATCCTCTGACTTTCCCTCTTCCTTCGCAAGACAGATACAAGCACATTCAATGCTATAGAAAACAACACTAATATCTAATGAAGTCACATAAGTCATTAGAGAACCCTCCAAAAAACCCATAATTTGTTACCATTAGCATATGCGTGTAGTGTGCATGTTAGTGGCTTATTACATTACTTGTTACTGTCCTCTTGCTGGTGTATACGTCAACCATGAGGATTTCAGGATTAACTAATATTGTAGTGTTAAACTCAAAATACCTCTAAAATGCCTTTTAAAAGCAGCTCTGAATGTAACTAGTAAATATTACTCACTATATCACCTTTCTGATTTTTTTAAAACAGCCTTCCAAGTGTTAGTTTTCATGACAAGAAAACAACACAAGAAGTCGTTTGGTATCTGTGCACCATCGTGTTAGTTGTTATGGTGATCCATTTCAGGATTTTCTAGGTGGACGATACTGTGAAGTGGTTTACTATGTACATTACATGTAATTTGTTGTTTCTGAGCTCTGAGAGAATGTGATTTATATACAAATTGTCCTGGGATTCAGCCACCAGTTGCCTGTGCTAAAAGGGATATGCGGTCATATCTTAAGGTAAAGATATACTTCATAGAATCATAGAATCATAGAGTTGGAAGAGACCTCAGGGGCCATCCAGTCTAGCCCCCTGCCATGCAGGAATCCCCATCAAAGTATCGCCGACAGATGGCCATCCAGCCTCTGCTTGAAAACCTCCAAAAAAAGAGGCTCTTCCTTCTTTTTCAAGTCATCTCTGCAGACACCCAGTCTTTTTTAGTGTTTGTGTCTGAGGCATCAAACACGGAAAGTAATCTCTCAGCTGACTAACTGCAAAACAAAAGCAAACTAATTTGCCAAATGCAGATCAAGGCAATTTTATGGTACAAATAAACCATATTTCCTGTCAAGTGTGCTTTGCTTCTAAATGGAAAATCAGCATCACACTTAAGCCCTATTTGGATGTTACAACCTGAAGCCAGAGAGACTTGAAGCATGGTAGAGATGGGATATGGACATAAGCAAAGATAGTTGATTTGTTCGCTGCAAATGCCTGCAGTTGTGCTTGTAAGCACATTCTGCTCAACACGTTCACTGTGCAGTGGGTGGAGCTTGAGAGCTCTGATAAGGAAGGCTCCCGCTCACTGACATGTTGTAAGCATATTCAGTAGGATGCCCTTTGTAGCAGTTTCGGACTTGGTGTGTGCACACATGACGACCTGCCGGTGTTTCAGTGGGTTGGAAGACTAGGTAGCAGAACTGAACTTGTATCCCCAGGTCACCACCATGCTACATGCCCAACCTGGAGTCAGGCTGTGACATCTGAGCAGGGCTGTAGTGAAGCCTTTAGACTGTAAGCCTAGTCATGTTCTGCATAAAATAGCCTGCTCATACCAAGTAGGACTTGGGCTGGACTGAACACAATCGCTCATATGTACTTACAGTTGTTTATGTTCCTAGCCTTTTTCAAAAAAAAAAAAAAGCTACATGCCAATCTAAGCAGCTGGAAGTGGTTTGTTGGTGTGTGAAAGAGCTACACTAATTTATTCATAGCATCCAACTCTCGCTGCTTAATGATACATTATACATATTCCCCGACATTTCCCCAAGAAAGTGTGAGGAAGTTCAGGAGAACACTTGGATAAAAAAAAATCCTTACATTTTATATAGCAAGAAGGTGCAGCCATCTGGCTAGAGGGCTTTAAGAAGGATGCCAGCAAACTAGAGCAAGTTCAAAGGAATGCATCAAGGATGGTCAGGGATTGAAAACCAAGCTCTGTGAGGAAAGAGTGAAAGAAGTAAAAGCTAAAGTGTTCTGCTTATATACCGCCCCATAGCACTTGAAGTACTCTCTGGGCGTTTTACAGTTTAATTATGCAACCTACACATTGCCCCCCCCCCGGTGAGCTGTGTACTCATTTTACCGACCTCAGAAGGATGGGAGGCTGAGTCAACCATGAGCCTGCTACCTGGGATTGAACCCCAGGTCATGAGCACAGTTTTAGCTGCAGAGGAGGCATTTAACCACTGCACCACGAGGATATGCAGCCTTAAGAAAAGAAGATTGGGGGGCAAGGGGGAGATAGGATAGCACTTTACAAATACTTGAAAGGTAGCCATCGGAATGAGGGACAGGATCTGTTCTCGATCATCCCAGAGTGCAGGACATATAATAATGGGCTGAAACACCAGGAAGCCAGATTTTGGCTGAATATCAGGAAGAAACATTTTGACTGTTAGAGCAGTGTGACAATGGAAACAATTACCTCGGGAG
Organism: Phrynocephalus versicolor; assembly: GCA_023846285.1. NCBI lineage: Eukaryota > Metazoa > Chordata > Lepidosauria > Squamata > Agamidae > Phrynocephalus > Phrynocephalus versicolor. Next base: position 10,994,301 of record JAHTLZ010000204.1, on the reverse strand, counting down.
GTTGCGAGCTCTCCAACGGTGGAAGCATTTAAGAGAAAATTAGACAACCACCTGGCAGACCTGCTCTGACTTGGATCCCTGCATGAAGCAGTTCGTTGGACTCAGTGGCCTTATCGGCTCCTTTAATGTCATGTTTCTATGATTCTTGAAGCCATTTCCCTCTAAGCAAGATCAGCTCCAAACTGAACTTGGAACTGAAAGATCTGCATCAAAATTACGTGTTGGATTTGTAATTTGATGCTTGGCAGAACCCCAGCTCTCAATATACCCTGGAATCTTCTTGAGCTTGCAGTGTTTGCTTTGTTGAAATAATTTCTCTGTAGACTGTTGGTTTGCCAGCATTTGTCAGAGTTTCTGTCTTGGGAGATGTTTGGCCACATTGAATGACAAGGAAACAGGGAAATGGATTATGTTTGGCACAGGAGAAGGAAGGATGAGTCTCCCAATGAAATGTGTTGCATAACCGACATGGTCCGCTTCCGTTCCATTACACAAGCAACTCCCCCGCCTCCCCTGAAACGTCATTGTCTTCTGCAGGTCTGATTTTTGTTTCCTTCGCTCCTTTGACAGATGGAAATGTTTTTTAAGCTAGAGAAACAATGTATGGCACCACACAGAAGTGGCTTGAATCATCCCACTGTTTTGAATCAGTTGAGGTTTATAGCTGTCATTTTAACACAGAATTCCGCCTGAAAAGTTTGAGATTGAAATCTGAGCCTGACAATGCCGCCGCGGAGGCACAAGGTCTTGGAAAAGTTACTTTTTTACTGTAGCCCACAGCCTTTATCATATTGACTTGGCTGGCTGAAGAATTTAGTTGCAGTATAGCCAACGTTCCTGCTAAGATGTGCTCTGATTTCCATTGGCACCATGCAACGGCAGCCAGGATCAATGTCCAGTTGCTTCCAGGTTTCAGCTGGAACACACAGACCCCCTCCGCAGTCAGATGAGACTCCCATGCAGAGGAAATAAAAATTTACAAGGAACATTGGTTATAGTGTTTTGTTTGTAATTCACTGAGAGTCCAGGAGGAAAGGAAGGCTGAACTCTCTCTCTCAGATGACAAAAGCTTTCCGTTTCAGATGCCAGAGGTGATACCTAATTCTTCATAGGTAACCAGGCAAGGGGCTACTTACAAGGCTGTAGTGTATAAATTATTGTTTTCGTTGCATCAGTAAACTTGAAAGGCGCATGGTGTGTGAATTGTGTTGGTAACCAGATATATTCTGCAATTATATGTATCTTTATTTATGAGAAGCCATACAAGTCCCGGAAGTTTCAGTTGCTCTCTTTCATACTGAATTATGTATTATGGAGAGTTGTTCTAGTACTAAAACATTCAGGAAAAAATGCAGAAAGGAAATGAACGACACAGATCTCTCTGGTTTGATCTAGTGCTGCTTCCATGCAATTAGCAGCCAAGTGAGTCCAGAAGGACTGTACTATTTCAGGCTGAGACTCTACCTGTCCACAACCCAAGTTTTATAAAAAAAAAAACCCAACTTTTATCAAAAAGATAACATTTGCAGGTTCTGCCCAGGTTGTAGCTATGCATCCACCACAGGCATGTATCCAGGCTTGGTTCTACAGTCTTTTGATGGCCTGATGTGGCAGTTGTAATAGCAGCAAAATTCCTGAGGGGGAAAAAAAAACTTAACCATCTCTTCCAGCTGTTGCTACAGCCCATTTTTGTCTTGTTTTTTTAAAAAGTATAGCTATAGTATCTACAAACAAGTGAGGCACCATATGCCTAATCAGATGTCTTTGTGAGAGAGTGTTTCACAGGTGCTGTGTTACTTTTTACATTGCAGTTCTCATTTCTTAATGTTTTAACTAAAGTGCTTTTAAATTTGTAAGAGTCTAATAATAACCATGTGTTGTCATGTCAATTCTGACTTATGGTGACCCTTTCCATGGTTTTCCAGGTAGATAATGCTCAGATGTGGTTTGCCATTCTCTTCTTTTGGGAGTGCCCTTGGGCTGTGCATCTTACTGTTTTAACATGATAGTTACAAGTAGACATAACGGACGAATTGAAAAACGAATCACATTTTCTGATGAACTTCACCAATTTGTCAACATTTGTCCGTTTGTATTCATCATAAATGTTAATTTGTATTCATCATAAATGGGATCCCCAACAAATATGAATTGATGATTTTTGGGTGATTGTTTATTCATTAATTCATTAGGCTATAAAATCCTCCCCAAGGCAGATAGAGTCACCAAAATGACACACCTCTACAATCCTTCCATGTTCGGTGCAGATTCAATTTTTGATGTTTTAGTTATAAACCCCCAAACAGCCCCCCCCCCCAGAACATTCTCTCCAGACTCCTAGAGAAACCAAACTTGCAAGGAAACTTCCTCTGAATTTCCTCTACAATATTTCCAAGTTTTGTGAAGATCGGATTTTCCCAATGCACTTCTTAAAGGCCCCTTTCCTAAGGGGCCTCATTATGTGGGTGTATAACTCAAATGTCTGAAACCCAATCTTCATCAAACTTAGGCAGAATATAGAGGAGAGTTGGCAAAAGTCTCTCTGCTCATTTAGTGTCTCTGGGACCCTGGGGGCCACTTTCCTGGGGGGCCCTCTTTGGGGATACATACAGTTGCAAGAAAAAGCATATGAACCTTTTGGAATTTCATGGTGTTCTGCATTAATGTGTCATACAAAGTGATATCTTCTTCTAAGTCTAGAGTGTTTATAAATATAATTTGCCTAAAATAATAACACACCAAAAATATGATTTTTCATGTCTTTATTGAACACATTCATTCAATATTCACATGCTCATGGGTCAATAACTGGTTAACCACCACCACCACCACTTGGCAGCAATAGCCAGCAATATTGAATCATCATTTTAAAAAAAAATTCATCCTCATCTTTAGTTACAATGTGTTTTATTAGTTTTATTAACCTAAGGGCCTAGATCTAAGTTCTAGTCCTAACCAGACTAGCCATATGTATTAATTGTTAAATAGCTAATCAACACTTATGTAAATTCCTCAGATTCCATGGATCTAGTTGGGGGATAAGCAATTGAATTTAAACCATCTGCAGCGGATCGTACCTTTTTTTCAGTCATGTCATGAGCTGTTTTGGGGTTCAGTTCTAGGAGAAAGTCAGGATATGAATCAGATAAATTTTGTGATAACATCACTGATAGCAAGGAAAGTTAATTCAAAATAAGAGCTCTAGTTCCTACACAGCCATTCTTCTCATTCTGAATTAGTTATCGCCATGTCATCAAAGAATTTGTGATGGCCTACAATTTTCCTGGAGGCAAGGCTTTTTTAAAAATAGTAGCTTCACAGCATCTGTTTGGTCTGTGAAGAAAACTGATACCAAAGCAAAAGGGAGAAGTATGGGTTGTGGAAATGCCTGCAGTATAAAACATTGTGTATCATGCTGACCTGGTTATCTTAAGAATTTTCTCATTCCAGCAGCACAAGTCTCCAAAGTGGTTTTCTGCGAATTCATAGCCACCTGAAAATATCCTTGGTGGTAAATGACCTTAGAAGACAATTGCATTTAGAGGATTTCCTTCTGTCTTGATGTAGCATTTGTGCTACCCCAGGGGATATCTTATCAGAAACCTCTTAATCATGAGTTTGATAGGATTTTGAAAGGCATCTCAGTTCTATGGTTCATAAATGAAGGGTGAGGCCCTCTATCCCCCATTTAGTTTGGGCTTTATTGAACATTTTCCTGTCTGCATTACTTTGGTTTAAATGTCACCTCTGTTCTTGGCTTTATTCTGGCCTTTCCCTTGACCCAGAAAATATTTCTTTAAATATGATAATTTTAGAATTCTTGTCCACATATTTTCTCAGCACTTGCTCTTAGCAAGTTGTCTATAGCTTCAGGGGCTCAGTAATGGATCCCAGTCCCATAATTATAAAAGGTAGATACCTTTTTGCACACATTGGGAGAAATCCACTTATCTATGTAATAAAAGGTAACAAAATTTGTCACACTTAAATTCTTGGGAGGGGTGCAGGTACGTACAGAAGCATTCACCCGTGTGCATAACTCAAATTATACAGAGAATGAAAGCTTGGGAAAAGTTACTTTGGTAACACAGTAACTCATCAATAAATAGCCAAGATAAATACAGGATCCTGGGAGCTATAGTCCAGAAAAGTAATTTTTCCAAGTTCAGTGAAGAGCTATCTGTATAAATGATCTTATGAGCATGATTTATGGCTCAGTTTAGTTGCTTGTGCTAGTTAGACAAATTTAGGCTTGGTCAGAAAAAATATGGTTGTACCAATTAGCTATTAATGAAATCCTTGTTGAGAGAAGATCCCGTGGTATCAGAGGAACTTAATTAATAGTGGCCAGAATCATTTTTGTGTTCATGTATGGTTTGTATAATTTGCCATCACCAATCTGGAAGGTGAGTCATGGCAACTGGACTTCTTTTCTTGTGAGAATGAAACATTTTGCGACTCATTCAAGCAGCTTCGTCAATCTGAGACTGACGAAGCTCCTTAGATGAGTAGCGAAATGTCTCAATCTCACGAGAAAAGAAGTCTAGTTGCTGTGACTCAGCTTCCAGATAAACTCATAATTGATGAGGTGTGCCTGATCTCAGTTGAGAAGGGCCCTTGTGGTTCATTAGTGTGATCATTACTTTTTTTTGGACGAAATACTTCTTGAATGTCAATCTCCTGAAATCCTCAGATGGCACAGTCAAAAGTTATCATGGCTAGGGTATTCTAAGAGTTTTAGATCAAAAATGTAACTTTCCCAAGCTACACATATACAGAGAGAGCATGATGTAACTTGCACACACTCCTTTTTAACCACTCCTAAGAACTGAAAAGAGAGAAAATCCATACGGAGTATGTTAAGAACTCTCAATTGGCATTTTAATGGCTTCTTTACTTAATGGTCTTTTCTCACTTCTTTATATTCAAGGTGGGACCCAGGTGGACCCAGAAGAGATGCCAGCCCTTGAACAGCTTGATGAGGATATTGCAGTGACACAAAGTCAAACGAACTTCATCTGCCCCATTTCACAGGTAAGAAACTTCAGGCAACTAGTAGAGAGGAGCGATTGGTCCCTGGCATCTTCACACACTACCATACAACTATGATCGTTCTCTCTACACTTTGCAAGATGAAATATGTCTGATCAAAGGTTTACATATCTAGTAGGAGATGTGTACTATGTTTGACCAAATGGTGAAACACAAGCTGGACTTTGAGTACAGTAATACCTCTTAGGATGTATGTACAGTACAACCCCCTTATCCACTGAATCACTAACCACGGATTCGGTTATGCGTGGTTGGTGATCAGTGGGGGTGGGGGTCAGTGAGGAGGGGGGAAATAAAACTTACTGTCACCACTGCCATCCGCCCTCCTCCTCCACGCTGCTCTGGAGGGTGCCTGGCCAGTGGTGGCAGTGGTAGTAAGGTGTTTTTTTTTTTCCTACTCGCTGCCGCTGCTGAGAGCCACCCAGGCACCCTTTGGAAGGGTGGAGCGGTCACTTTAGGGTCATGCATGGCCAAACAGCCTTTGAACTTCCTGCTTGGGTCCCACGTGGTGGACCAGAAGTTTGAGCAGGAAGTTCAAAACTTCTGATCCGCCGCCCAGGAGCCGAGAGGGCAGTTCAAAGACTGGCTGGACAGGCAGGTCCTCCGCCCCTCCGGAGGGTGCCTGGCTGGCTCGCGGCGGCAGCAGTGGGAATGAGGAGAGTGGACAGCATAGGTAACAATAAGTCCCCCCCCCACTCCTCTCTGCCGCTGCCGCCGCCACCCACCATGCACCCTCCGGAGGGGGGAGAGAACTTGCCACCCATCCAGAGTGTGACTGTCTGGCCGGCGGCAGCAAGGAGGGAATAAAGTTTTCTCCCTCCTTGCTATTTAGGGGGTTTTGGGGGCAAAAGCTTTCACCCGGGCACCCCACCACCCCATCACTGCCATCAACCAAGATAAGAGTGTTTGCTCTTATCTGCAGATTTCACTATCTGTGGGGGATCCCGGAACCAATCTCCCTGCAGATACAGCAGTCCTACTCTAAATGGCCTTTGCTAAGTCCATGGCTAATGCAAATAAATGTATCTTTAACTCTTTAGCCCTACTCAGATTTAGCAAGGCTATGGTTCCTTGTTTTGAGTCAATCCATCTCAAATTAGTTTTTTCCTAATATATTCCACTGTTCCTATGATTATCGCCTTTTCTAAAGAGTGTGGTCTTCTTATGTCCCAAGTATGACAACCTCAGTTTATTCATTTATCTTTTACTGAGAATTAGAAATGGGCACGAAGTTTGCCAAGTGCTTTGTATGAACTGCCACATGCAGCACCCCAGATGCCACACAAATCCATCCCCCTCTCCCCTGGGCTGGCCGGGCCACTTACCATTTGTTGCATGTCACCAAGGTCCTTCTTTCTCAGTGGCACTCCATTCTGGGCAGGAGCACGGCCAGTCCAGCCTCACCTCTGCCAGCAGGCGACCACTCTAGCAAGGAAGCGGGACTGGGATCCTCCCTGCACAGCTGTTGAGTGGTTGGCTATCGGCAGAAGCGGGGATGTGTCGGACGAACTCCTGCCCAGATTGGAAAGCAACCAAGAAAGGAGAAACCTGGAGGTGCCCAATGACCGGTATATAGCCTGGCCAGCCCAGGGGGAGGGGGTGGATCTGCACGGCACCTGAGATGCCTTATCGGGTGTTTCATACAGAGTGTTTCGTGGGCTTCATGCCCATCTCTACTGAGAATCCAGCCTTGATATGATCTAGAACCCAGTTGTCTTATTTTTCCCAATTAGAGTTGACCAGTTGAATGGTTTATCAAATACTATGGTAAACCCCACTGGTTCAATGGGCCTGCTGTAGTTTGAACTACCAATCAGATTGGGGGGGGGGGAGGCCAATATATTTTAGCTTAGAACACTTGCAGTGAGTAACTAATCCTTAGCCGAGATATGTCATGTTTTACAAGAACAAAAAAACCAAGGCGAAGTTTGGGAAGTGACCAAATAATGGTGGCAGGAACAATTGCAGAGTAACTCCAGAGGGCCATTTTCAGCCTCAGGGCCTATGATTCCCCACCTCTTGCTTCTAAATATGATTATATTTAGTAAACATTATATGGTGTGTCACAAAGTTGATGGACAGTACTGAAAAATGGAATAAGGCATGGGAATCCTATTAACATTTCTCCATGTCTCGGGGATAGAGTGTTGGCAGTGGTGGAGAGCTTCATTGGGACAGCCTAATGCAATTCAACAAATTGTTACAGGCAGAGATGAAGCAACCAGTCAGGAATAAAATCTGTGGTCACGTCTATGAACAAGTTGCCATTATGGAACTTATTCGAAACCGAGAGCAACGTAAGAAGAAAGCCCGGTAAGAGGCTGCAAATTCTATCTATCTATCTATCTATCTATCTATCTATCTATCTATCTATCTATCTATCTATCTATCTATCTATCTATCTATCTATCTATCTATCTATCTATCTATCTGACAGAAAGTCACTCTGGGCAGTTTACGACATAAAACAAACTGATTGGCCAGGAAAGCCAATGCAATTCTTGGTTGCATCAACAGAACCATAGTGTCTAGATCAAGGGAAGTGATAGTACCACTCTCTTCTGCTCTAGTCAGACCCCACCTGGAGTACTGTGTCCAGTTTTGTGCACCTCAGTTTTAAAAGGGTGCAGAGGAGGGCAACCAGGATGGTTGAGGGTCTGGAGGAAATGTCTTATGAGGACCGGCTTAGGGAACTGGGAATGTTTAGCCTTTCAAAAAGAAGACTGAGAGGGGATATGATAGCTATGTTTAAATATTTGAAAGGATGTCATATTGAAGAGGGAACAGGTTTGTTTTCCATGGCTTCAGAGACTGAGGACAAGGGGCAATGGTTTCAAACTACAGGAAATGAGATTCCAATTAAACATTAGGAAGAACTTCATGACGGTTAGAGCTGTTCAGCAGTGGATCATGCTGCCACAAAGGGTGGTGGAATCTCCTTCCTTGGAGGTTTTTAAGCAGAAGCTGGATGGCCATCTGTTGGAAATATTGTGATGGGGTTCGTGCATGGCAGTGGGCTGGACTAGATGGCCCTTGAGGTCTCTTCCAACTCTATGATTCTATGATTCTATACAAAATACAGATACAAAGATAGAATAAAAAGCGAAAAATGTTACAAATGAAAACATAAGAACATAAGAAGAGCCATGCTCTTAACATAAGAACATAAGAAGGGCCCATCTAGTCCAGCTTCCTGTATCTCACAGCGGCCCCACCAGATGCGTTTGGGAGCGCATGAGACTAGATATCTTAAACAACATTCGTAAAAATCAAAGGTACACATGTTCCAGAGCAGAATCTCCCCATGGCCTGAGCATGGTGCATTAGGTAACAAGGCAAAGAGGACGGAAGACGTTTCTTTTCAGAATACAACAGAATGGCCACCTGGTGCGACATCTGATTCTACTGATAATCGAATGCAAAGCTAGTTCTGCTTCCAATGGGGAGGCATCTGAGAAAGTACCATACACAAGGCTGGCTGTTTTTTTTAAAACAGCAAAAGGAGGGGCAGGAAAACAATGGCCTCTACCTATTTTAATTGAAGGAAGTCTCCTTGAAAGGAAAATAGCATTGTTATCATGGCTGGGGAAACCACATTCAGTTCACAGTGTTCTTTTCTATAAGAACATAAGAAGAGCCATGCTGAATCAGGTCAAATGCCCATCTAGTCCAGCTTCCTCTATCTCACAGTAGCCCCACCAGATGCGTCTGGGAGCTCACGAGACTAGATAGCTATCTCCTGATACCACTCCCCTGCATTTGGCCCTTGAAGTACCCCAGTTTTAAGCCTGGAGATTACACATCTCCCTCATGGTTTGTAACCTGTGATGGACTTTTCCTCCAGGAATCTGTCCAATCCCCTTTTGAAGGCATCCAGGCCAGATGCCATCACCACCTCCTGTGGCAGGGAGTTCCACAGACTAACAATGCGCTGGGTGAAAAAAAATACTTTCTTTAGTCTGTTCTTACTCTCCCAGCCCTGTTGTTCTATTTGCTTTATAAGCTTCCTGGTAAAAGATTTTTTGAAATATGGGGTATAGATGAGTCTAATAAATAAGCAAAATTGTTCCCTCAATTCCCCATTCCCACCTCACCAACTAAGGCAGTAATGGGGAAATTAGAACTACTGTTCTTTTGTTAGAGGTGCTCAGTGATATGGGTTTATGGTCCCAGTAGGTATGGCGGCCCTGGAGAACATCATGCTGGCTGAGGTATAATCCAAGTAAAGTAACATTTCCACACCTTCCCTGTACAGTGTGCTGCAACCTTTGTGATCATGGAAACTGATTGTGGGAGCTGTCTCTTGGGTAACCGCAGTTAGGATAAAAGAGCTCCCACCCTTCACTTGCCAGTGGAGAAACGAACAATCCCTTGAAGTGTCTTGTCTTAAAACCGAATCTCCCCTATTTGCTTGCTTGCTTGCTTGTTTGTTTGTTTTATTGATTAGATTGAATTTATTGAAAGACTATGCAAAATCTCTTTCCATAGCAATACAAGTGGCCGTAGAAAATTTTGACTTTATTGGTTCCTTGCAAAATTGTAAACTCTCAGAAGGAAATGGATGCAACCCAAAAGATGGAAACAAAACTGCTTGCTAGGATGATGGCTGCTTGGGTATTGCTGAAATCATTGCGGTCTATTTATGGCACCATTGGCCATTGCCGCCTAGAAACCATTTGGTAGTGAGGCGGCTAAAAATTATGTAAATGAATGAATGAATGAATGAATGAATGAATGAATGAATGAATGAATGAATGAATGAATATGGTCATTTCTGGGATCCATATTCATATGGGGCTGAAGAACGCTCAGAAAGCTAACTATTACGTAAGGGAATCTTTGGTAAGTGCTGTGAGGAAACATGGGTTATTTGGAATGCCAGCTGAAAACCACGTAGAGATCTAATTCAGGGGTTGGTTTCCTTCTTCATCCTGCTAATCGGGCTAGATTTCCAACCACATGTTCTGAATCCTCAACCACAAGATCGACTAAGCCAAGACAGACTTATTTGCTAGCTGCTGAGCCACAGCGCTGTCCCCTTTCATTCTGTCATCCACCTGTCCATTTCTGGCAGGTGATGCAACCTGTAATTTAAGTCTTGAGATATAATTAGCAGCAAGTACAATATTAGAAGTGAGTCAAGCAGTGGGTGCAGATGTAGCATCTGCACTACACAGGAGAGGCTGTGTTCTGATTTGTTTTCAGGAATGTCCTGGGTAGTTTGGGGTCTGGGTTAAATAATCTATTAGCTCTAATGGAGAGATTGGAAAAGTTAAATTTTAGAGAACTTTTGAGAATCTTCCAGACTTCAAGCCAGGAAGCAGACATAATATCTGTACTTACAAACAAAGGAAATACTGTATTCTTCCTAGTGTTTTGGAATGTTCTGGAATGTTTAGACTTGGGATGTGGCCAGCGGCATAGAAAGGTTTTGGGGCACCGAGGGACAAACTTGTTTTTGTACCCCTCTGGCCCTCCTTAATTCCATTGCATCTACCCATCAAGGGGGGCAATCCTGCGGGCGTGGGGGGGGCACACGGATGGGCAACAAAGAGGAGGAGGAGGAGGGTGCTGCAGCCACTGAGCTTGCACGCCCACCTGCCTGCCTGCCGGCTTGCTTTGCCACTCGCCTGGTGTGTGGCGGCAGGAGGGCGTAGGGCTTCCTCCTCCTCCTCCTCCTCCTCCTCCTCCATAGTGTCTAGATCAAGGGAAGTGATAGTACCACTCTATTCTGCTCTGGTGAGACCCCATCTGGAGTACTGTGTCCAGTTCTGTGCGCCTCAATTTAAAAAGGATATTGACAACCTCGAGCAGATGTAGAGGAGGGTGACCAGGATGATTAAAGGTCTGGAGGAAATGTATTATGAGGAACGGTTTAGGGAACTGGGAATGTTTAGCCTTTCAAAAAGAAGGCTGAGGGGGGATATAATGGCTATGTTTAAATGTTTGAAAGGGTATCATATTGAAGAGGGAACAGGTTTGTTTTCCAAGGCTTTAGAGACTAGGACTCGGGGAATGGTTTCAAACTACACGAAAAGAGATTCCATTTGAACATTAGAAAGAACTTCCTGACGGTTAGAGCTGTTTGGCAGTGGAATATGCTGCCACAGAGGGTGGTGGAGTCTCCTCCTTTGGAGGTTTTTAAGCAGAGGCTGGATGGCCATCTGTCAGAAATATTGTGATGGAGATTCCTGCATGGCAGGGGGGCTGGACTGGATGGCCCTTGAGGTCTCTTCCAACTCTATGATTCTATGATTCCTCCCCCTCCAGGCACCCCCAGGTTTCTGTGCCCGGGGAAGATGTACCCTTCTTCCCCCTCTAGATATGCCCCTGGATGGAGCTGTTGGTCCCACTCAACTCCAAGTATTCCCAGTTGGGCTGGAAGGGTTACCCTGGGTGTTACAATTCAAAGATTCAGCTTTTTCATGTGTTGGATGAATTGGTCTCCCATTCTGACAAAGATTCTACCAAGACTACATCTGTTTGAACTGGATCACACTTCATTTCTTGCTCGATGACAGCAGCAGTATGTAATGACTTGCTTGTTTGAATGGCCCAACATAGAGCTGATACCCAACAGGGTATGTTTTGCAGCACCTGGTAAAGGTAGAAAACACATGGTTGGAGTGACCATATAACACAATGCCAGTGAGTTTTTCATAGAATGCTAGATATTTTCATTGAGTCCAAATGAACATTGGCCTGAATAAATTTCAATCATTTTTAAGCAAGCTGAATGAATATTTCTTCCTTGGATTAATATCTGAATTGCAAAGCAGCTACTTCCAGATTGAGCACTTGGTCGAATGTTGTGATGGAGTTTTTTGCACTCAGAAGAATGCATACAAAAATAGGGAGGTGCATAGGATTTGAATTTGGATTTCTATGCTTTAAAACAGGCATGTCCAAACTTCAGCCCTCCTGATATTTTGGCCCCCAACTCCCAGAATTTTAAGTTAAGATGGCCAGTGGCAAAGGACTGTGGGAGTTGCAGTCCAAAACATCTGGAAGGCCAAAGCTTGGACATGCCTGCTTTAAAAGGATACCCAAAACAGAAGGGAATATATTTCGAGTTGAAACTGACACAGATCTTAATATCAACATCTCCTAAAATTCTAGGATTTCTACTCTGAAGCAGTAACCTTTCCAAATTTTGATGGGAGGGTCCCATTTCATTGCACACACATGAAAGGACAAGTTATAGCTGTCTGCCCGTTGGGTATATTTAGTATTAGTGCTTTTTTAAAAAAAAGTTCTCAGAGTATTTGCCATGGCTAAATTTGTATACCACATCCAGGGCCGGTGCTAGTATTTTTTTTTTTTTGCGCCCTAGGTGAGGGGCAGGGCAGGGGGTGGGACAGTGGGGCAGGGTGGTGGCCGGCGGGGGGCAGCAATGGGTGCGGGGAGTGGGTGGTGATGGGTGCGGGGGGCAGGGGGGCAACGGGCGGCTGGCGGGCGGTGGGGGGACAGACAGCGGGGGCCAGCGGCGGTGGGGGCAGCAGGCTGTCCAGCGCCCTCTCTCCATTTTGGCACCCTAGGCAACTGCCTAGTTCGCCTTAATGGAAGCGCCGGCCCTGACCACATCATATATAAACTAATGATTACTTTAAGCATTTTGCTCTCCTCCCCTGTAAATGACACCTCCGCCACTTCCTCCTTGGTACCTTTTGAACAGCTTGACAACATCTGGCTGTGCTGAGGAAGCATTTGAACTCCGGTGTCATCCAGATCGCTTTTGACTTGAGGCTTTTCAAGGCACTTTACCAGAATTAATTAAACCCGGCAAAAACATATGCCAGATAAATAATAATTATCCCAAACCTTCTTTGTAGACTGGGAAGGGAAGGGGGGGAAATCCCAAGCTGTGAGACTCTGTGGTTTGCCCAAGGCAAACACAACAAACAGAAGACAAACCAGAAAAAAAGCAGATGTAATGAGTGCTGACTCTCAACTTGGAATGCTGAGTCTGAGGGAAAATGGTTCCCAGGTGGGACTGGCTGCACTTTGGGCATCAAAATGGTGCAAATTGGTTTTCGTCCTCTGCAAACGTTTGAGGCACAAACTACTTGGCCTGAGAGCAGTGGTGGTTTATCACATGGCTTCCCTAAAGTGCAACATGGTGCAAGTGCTTTTATGGGCTTTGATCGTTCACATTGCTTCCCTTGTGATCTTTAGGAAAGCAACAGGTAGTGATGGTAAGAGTCTCAGAGTGGATATGTGTCACAAACCTTGTAAACCCCCCTCGCTGTGCAAAATATCTCTGTAACTCCATTCTGCACCTGATCCAGCCCTTACGTTCATTCATTCCAAAGCTTAGAAGGACTGTACTTTTTTCTGGACCAAAACTTCCAATGTGTCCAGCTAGCATGGTTTGCGGCCCTGCTTGCTAGAGGTTCTGGGAAGTGTTGTCCCCCCCAAAATAATGTTTTTGAGTTCTCCTTCCTTCCTTCCCTCCCTCCCTCCCTCCTTCCTTCCTTCCTTCCTTCCTTCCACCATTCATTTTTTCATTTTTCAGGACTTATCTGATCCCACAAATAGTCTCAAGGCAATTTATGGTCCAATCGTGTCAGTACAATTAAAACACAGGACAAGTAAAAGCATTAAAAGTTTAAAAGTGGTTTAAACATCCGTAAAAGAAAATATATCACAATATATCACACAGCCCATGCATGTGTCTACAGCGCTTCACATTTGAGACAGGCCCACATCAAAGTGAGGCTCACAGTCGATCTCCCCATGTGCCACCAATCCTGAGTCAAAAATGTCACCATTGAGAGGAGAGGATACTGCAGCAGGTAGCTGAGAGGGATGTTTGTGAATCAGAGTTGTGGAATTTGTGACCCGTCCGACATGATGGGACTGCAAATCTCATCATCTCCACCACAGGTTACCTTGACTGTTGGGGGCTGGATTCCCCATTACATCTGGAGAACCAGCAGTTGTCCGATCCTACTGCAAATGCTTGTGCAAACCTTGTGTCCTGGCAAGGCTCGTGGCGCTCCTTCCAGCTTTCTAATGATAAGTCCTATGTGTCCCTGCAGCATGAAATGAGATGCCAAGTGTCATCTTCAGCGTAGGTCATAGTAAGTCCTGACACTACCTGTAACCTCTTTCCCCAAGGGAGGGGCACTTGGTTGCTTGTTTGCACTTGGGGAAAGGGAAGGGGTGAAGGCGGCAGCTCACCCTTTTGAGAGTCCCCAAACATTTCTAATATCATACTCCTCTACAGTGAGTCGATTTAAAGGGACTAGAATTGTGCATAGTCAAAGCTATGGTTTTTCCAGTAGTGATGTATGGAAGTGAGAGCTGGACTATAAAGAAGGCTGATCGCCACAGAATCGATGCTTTTGAGCTGTGGTGCTGGAGGAGAGTCTTGAGAGTCCCCTGGACTGCAAGGAGATCAAATCTATCCATCCTGAAAGAAATCAACCCCAAATGTTCACTGGAAGGACAGATTTTGAAGCTTAGGCTCCAGCACTTTGGCCACCTCATGAGTCCTTGGAAAAGTCCCTGAGGATGGGAAAGATTGAAGGCAAAAGGAAAAGAGGATGGCAGAGAATGAGATGGTTGGACAGTGTCATCGAGAAGATAGGAAGGCCTGGCGAGCTCTGGTCCATGGGGTCACGAAGAGTCGGACACGACTGAACGACTGAACAACAACAACAGAATTGTGCATCTTGGGAAAGAAAGCAGAGGCATTTTGCCTCTGCCTCCTTACCCCCAACTCCGGGAGGGAGGGTCAAGCGAGGGAGATCTTAGTGGCACTCTCATCTCTTCATATGGTTTGCTGGTGCCACTGGTCTACACTGGGTTTAGCAGCAGGTTCTTGCCAACATTGAATAAAGAAGAAAACAAGAAAATCCTGGCACACGGTATTGAACAAGCGTTGATGCCAACACAGTAGCTCCTCAATGTAGGCTGCTCGCTTAGGTTTTACTGGCAGATGGGTGGGTGGGTGCTGTTGGCTCTCCCTGGGCATTTCGTAGCCTCGCAAGCATACAGCTAATATTAAAAAATACAGTCATCCTCCTCTCTGTTGCCTATGAAAGAATAATTATTGATTTTGCCTGGCAAAAGACACTTTGTCTTCCTCATTTCAGTGACGTCATTTCTCTTCCCTCTGAGCCTGCACAGTTGGGATTACAAACTGAAACAAATAGTGCAGCAACAGACTCGTGCTTCAGTTGCTTTGCGTAATTCTGTTCTAAAATGTGGATTTCCTTTTGTGGTCCAGCACCCAAGCCCTATTGTTTGTTAAAAACCCATAGAGTACGCCAACACTCTTGAACTTATGGGGAAAATTGTGGAGGCCACAGCTTTATTGGTATGGTTACAATCTGCAGTAATCTGGCCAGGCATTGGGTCAGATCCGATACCATCGGGGAACCCGCCTGTCCCCCAGTGTGCATGGTGGCGCCGCCAGCTGGCGGCACCCTTTGTTACACAGCTTCCGGAACCCCCCGTGGGCGCACACTTCTTCAAGATTTCCTTCCCGAGCTGAGCGGAGAGGCCGTCTGATGTCCCTCCCGAGCCGGGACACTTGCAGCTCTCTCCTGGGTCCGCCGTTACCACCTGAAGATTTCATGCCGTGCAGGCTCCGTCCTGCAGCCACCTCCGCCTGGATCCGGTCCCAATGCCACCAAACCGCCAAGTCTGTGACAAAACAACAGAACCACACAAATTAACACACCAACATACAGAAAGTAGATTCCCTACTCAAAGGTGGGTGGGGAACGCCGCCGCCGCCGTGACCAAATGGTGGCGTTCGGAGACCGCGGGCCCCTTTTAAAGGGGGCGGGCACCAGCGCGTCCACTGCATCTGCGCGGGCCGGCCAGTGCCCGGATGCCCGCGGCCACAAAGCCTGCTGGGCGCCCGTGATTGGCCCTGGCGCCCGGCGCGGCATGGGTGGCTCCACGTGGGTGGCCCCCGGCCAGTGCCATCTTTCGTCCCCTCAGAGATCCGGCTGGGCAGCGGACCCACAACTCTGGACCCGCTAGTAAGTCGGGTCTGCTATTTTTTTAAGGCAGGGGCAAAGGGCCAGGGGAGCAAAATAAATGACGAGTAAAGGGGCAACTTAATTATTCAAGATTGAGGAACACTGTGATGGAACAAAATTTAAGGATGTGGGGGGAGAACAATGATAGACTTCAATCAATAGTGCTGGCTGAGACTAAAAGCATGTCTGGAACTGATGGAAGTGTGTACTCCCCATATGCCCAGTGATTCAGTGGTCTTACTCTAATTATGCCTTTCTAGATGCCCTCAGCACATTCGATCTTGCCTGATTTCGGAAGCTAAGCAGGGTCGGGCCTGGTTAGTACTTGGATGGGAGACCACCAGGGAATACCAGGTGCTGTAGGCGCCTGGAGTAGGAACTGGCAAACCACTCTAGTATTCCTGCCAAGAAAACTCCATGGACGTGGAGTCACGAAGGGTTGGTCATGACTGTAACACACACACACACACACACACACACACACACACACACATAGAGAGGATTTCAGATTGTCACACTCTGGGAAGCAAAATCAGCACATTATGAGATTCCGTGCCCAAAGACCGTTTGGATGCAATGGGTTGGGGGAAGAAAACAGATCCTGCTTTGGCTTATTTAGGGTTAAGAGAGACAAAGCCAAAACATTCCCGTGCTTCTGTACGAATTGATTATTTCCCATGATATTTGCTTTGCTGCAGTTTCTCCCTGTGGCCCAAGGCAAGCCAGTCAAATTGTCTCTATCTCTCGCTCTCTTCAGACTCACCAGCCATGGGGTGAGAAACTAGAAGTTACAGTTTGTACAATCCTTTGAAGGCACCCAATAATGTGCAAAGCTGTTAGCTGTTATTATCACCATGGGCAAATTGTATTCCACTTAAGACTGATGTAGAGGCACAAGCGTTCATCTGTCTCAGCACACTGGTTCTCCCCAAGGACATTCATTCTCACCTATTTAGATAATTACATTCCCAGTCACATCTCTCGCTTATATAGATATGTGTTACCCAGCAAAGAACATCAGCATTAAATTGCACTTCCCAAATGATTGCAGAAAGAGCCCTGGTAAAATCTATAGTACATTCTTTTTATTTCACACACTCTCTCCACTTGAATAAGTGTTGAACCATATGGGCCAGAATCCCATTGCCATTTTGCACTAGCATAAGGCAAATGGTATAAGTCAATTGCTGCAAGTGACACAGTCAGCGTAGGCATTGTTTATTTGTCACTGGGTTGTGCAATTTGGCATCCAGCAGACAATATCTACATTGTCTTTGCAAGTTGTGACCATTTCCCTCCAAAATTTAACCAAAATATTTGTCTTACACTGCTGAGCACAACTAGTAAGATTCTGGCCACTGTTCTACAATCTATACAAAATAACAGAAATAGAGAAGAAAAAGAAAACAGCCCAGAATCTCAGACCATCAAAATAAACACAGATCTTAATGTGTACTATCATAGACTTCTACTCTTCTGCACTGGAGAAATGAGCAGTTTGTTGAATTTGATTTGTAATGCAGTATGTTTGATCTGTTTTGCATAATATTTATTTAGAATATGCATACAGTGACACCCCCCCCGCCTATCATGGGGGTTAGGGACCCGCCCCGCCCCGCCCCATGATAATTGAAGATCTGTGATATGCAAATGCAGGTCGGGTTGGGCCTGGGGGGGGCCTAACTGGGGGCTCTTGTACTTACAGCTTGGCGCTGCCCCAAACGGGCATGCAAGGGCCTTCTCAGGCCTTCTGGAAGCCCCAAAAGGGTCTCCCTGTGAACCAGAAGTGACTTCCGGTAAACCAGAAATGACTTCCAGTTCGCGGAAAATCATTTCTGAGGCCTCCGACAGGCCTAGAAGGCCCGGGAAGGCCCTCGCAGGCCCGTTCAGGGCAGCACCAGTCCTGCGGTAAGTATGGTAGGCCTGAAACAGGCCTTTCCCCCTTATCCCAGGAGGCCTTTTTTCATATACTGCGGTCCCGTGATATAGCAGGTCCGCAGTATATGAACCGTGAAAGGGCGGGAGACCACTGTATCTTATTTATTCAGAATAACAACAGGTCTTGTGACACCCCCCAAAATAACAGTTTTATTTGGCATACCCCCCTCCCCTCCATAGACTAGAGTCCAGTTCATCAGAAGTGGACTGCAGTCCTTGAAAGCTTATGCCATATAAAACCTGGTCATTTTTAAGGTGCCACGGGGCCCTGTTGCCTTTGCTGTAGAGACATATGTGTTTAAGGATTTATATGCTGTTTTTAGCACGGAGCCCTCCAAAAAGCAACAGGCATTGCACAAGAATAGTGAGCTAGCAAATGACACTGTGTAGACCATGCCAAGTTTTTAAAAAGGGCATCTAAATTGTATGTAATCCTATGAGCTTACTTGCAGGTTTCTTAAAAGACCTTTAAAAGTCTTCATTGAATACTGCAGTTCCATTAGGAGCATGTTCCAAACAGGAGGAACTAACACACGACAGTTAGAGTTGTTCGGCAGTGGAATATGCTGCCACAAAGGAGGGTGGTGGTGGTCTCCTTCTTTTAAGCAGAGGCTGGATGGCCATCTGTCGGAAATACTATGATGGGGGCTCCTGCATGGCAGGGGTTTGGACTGGATGGCCCTTGAGGTCTCTTCCAACTCTATGATTCTATGATTCTAATTCAACAGATAGAAGGCCCAGTTCCATTTTCTCAGTAACTTAGCTGTCAAAGGCCTAAAACAATTAGAATGAGCATCTTGTTCAGCTAGGCCCTGGTCTCATTACCATTATTTGCGCATCTTAATATGATGCATACTATTTTTTCAAGCAGTCACATGACGTTTGATGCACAGTTAGTGCCCCGACAACAGGGGAGTATTTTACTTCTCTGTGTCTGTCCCGACTTGCTTAATGTGTATCTTTTCCCTGTTTTTTTCCCTTGTGGTGAATACCTGCGCTGCAGCCAGGTAGCAGTTTTTCTTCTTAAAATCGATTGTAATTGCAGACGGAAATGCCGGTATGCCACCGATTCTATAGCATAAACGATCACCAAGGCAGAACTACAGGTAGTGGCAGAAAAAGGGGTATGAATCTAATTGGTGCAAATTTCCTGGGGTCACACCTCATATGAGGTGTTAAAAAGTGTGCATCAATAACTGAAATATTTTAACACAACCCCTAGCGGTGGTACAAAATGCTGCCGTTAAAGTGAGCTTCCGGGGGCGTGGTCGGCCGGGGTACCAAAATACTGCTGTTCGGAGTGAAGACACAATCTTTTGCCGCGTAGTCTTTTGCAGCAAATAGAGCAGCAAAATCGTCGTGAGACCAGGGCTTTAGTACAGTATATGAAATCACACACATTATGACGTAAACTATTATTTCAATCAAAAGGGGGGAGCTGGTAAGAACAGGGAAACATAGGTGGTTACTTCACGTCCTTCCTCGAGCCGAGGTGAACTTGCCTCCGTGTTGAAATCGGTTTTCAACACGGATCGAGAAGTGGATTGAAAAGATTCCCGAGCTCCAGGACGGGAATCTCACCCCACTTGGAGTGCAGTTCAAGGGGCATGGTCGGGGTGAACTCAGATTGACCCCACAAGGATGTGAGGTTCTGTTCCTTTGAACTCGGATTGACCCCACAGGGACGTGAGGTTACGTTCCTTCAAATTCGGATTGACCCCACAAGGACGTGAGGTTGCGTTCCTTCGAACCGGTCTCCAGCGGGGCCACGAACTGCAGCGAGAGGGACGTGAAGTATCAGCCATAGAGTCAGTGAGGCCCTGAACTCTGTTCTGCTTAGTGAGTAACCATGGGCGCTTTTACACGACCTCTAAAATCCGCTGGCAACTTAAATTCGGACCAGACTGAGGGTTTGTTCTGCTTCCTGTGTTCCCACCCTTCCACACTCCATTGCTCCTGTCTCCAGTGAGGGGAGGGAGAGAAAAAGGGAGAAAAGAATGCAGGCTCACCTCCGCTCACCTTCGTCTGCCATTGGAGAAGCCCCGTAGGGATTCCAGGCTGTTAAAGGGGTGGTGGGGACAAAAAAACAAACAGAAGGCGAGGAGAGCCCGGCATCCACAGCTTTACAATCCGCATTGGAATTTTTTTTTACCTCTGGAGACCAGGTACTTGTAAAATGTGCTGGGGCGTGCTTAGGTGGGCGTGGTTGTACTTAATTTTTTTTTTAAGTCCGCAGTTGGTGGGAAAACAATTTTAAGCTCCACATCTGGGAGCCCTTTGCCACGGATTTTAGGGGTTGTGTAAAAGCAGCCCATGTATGTATTTGCTTTCCGACCATAACCTGAATCTAACACGATCCCAACTTACTTAGATTGTCAGTTTGAGGATCGGTAGCATGTCCCCTACTTCAGTCAGCCAGATACTAACAGATCCAGGATTGATCTTGAAACTGGCTTCTGCCAGTGTTGTTTTTGTTGTGAAAAAGACTCCTTTTGACTGATTTCCCATTGCTTTTACCTAGTCAGCATTGGTCTGAAAGGTACCACAAAAGTGAGAAATGTCATGATGATGATTTAGATGGCTTTATTCTGAGTCGCTTCTTCTGTCTTTACAGCTGCCCCAAAGTTGGGTGCAACAATGAGGAAGTCAAGATATCTGACCTGGTGCCTGATGAAGTCCTCAAAAGAACCATCGACAGTCAAAGCAAACAGAGGTGGTCAGCACAGTAGAAGTCAGCTGGTGCTTCATTAGTTGTGATAAAGAAAATGTGTTGTTAGAAAAGATGCCCAGAGATAAGTGGCGGGTTGTCAGGTGGTTGTGTAACAGGTTGTTAT
Source organism: Phrynocephalus versicolor (assembly GCA_023846285.1). Taxonomy (NCBI): domain Eukaryota; kingdom Metazoa; phylum Chordata; class Lepidosauria; order Squamata; family Agamidae; genus Phrynocephalus; species Phrynocephalus versicolor. Next base: position 10,973,480 of record JAHTLZ010000204.1, on the reverse strand, counting down.
TTGAAATATTCCAATTGCAGGCAAAGTTGAAGGACTGGCCTCTTGCTGAAATTGCCTGAGACTGCCAAGTATAATATAGGAGTTTTTCTTTTCTTATTCATGTTTTAAAACATTCCACCGTGGGTTTTATAAATAAAACTGAGTGAACCACTCTCAGTGTTGTCCTCTTCCCTTGCAAGCTTTATTCACAATTCATTACAGAGTGTGTGATCAGAGCACAGCTCATTCTGGACGTTACTGGTTTGTATCTCCTGTCAGTCCTAGAAGAAAGGCAGGGTATAAACATTTTAAATAAATAATTGCTGGGAAGGGCAGACCAACAACAGGAAAGCCACTCTTGCCTGGCTCCTCCTTATCTTTTATTTGCATTTTAGTGGGGATTTGACATCTACTTTTATTTATTTTATATGTGTGAATGTGCCGCTTTTCTGCCAAAAAGAAGAAGAAAAGACTCAACGTGGCATGCTTGCTTTTGTGTTTAAAGACCACAGTAAGAAAAAAACTGTGTCGTCTTGAGGCGGGGTCTTTCATGTCCCGTCCCACGTCAAGTTCGAACATGTGTTGAGAACTTCACAAAGCCCCGGTCTTTCCACTTGCATGCCGAGATGAAACAGAGGAGTATTGACTGGGAACTGCCCAGAGTGGCTTTCTGCCAGATAGGTGGTATATAAATTGGATGATGATGATGATGATGATGATGATGATGATGATGATGATGATGA
>JAHTLZ010000204.1:10951495-10972748 GCA_023846285.1 Phrynocephalus versicolor | reverse complement strand
TGATGATGATGATGATGATGATGATGATGATGATGATGATGATGATGGTGGTGGTGGTGGTGGTGGTGGTGGTGATGATGTCAAGATTCACTTCTGTTGAGATTCATATGCTAGATTCTGGAGTATCCATTTATTCAAAATATTTTTACCCCGCCTTTCTCCTTAAAAAGGACCCGGGGCAGCTTCACATCCTTAAAAGACAATATTAAAGCTAACAACTGTGAGTAAACAAATGCTTAATAAGGATCAAACTATTACCATGCTTAAATAAAAAAGCAAGCAATGTGAAAGCACATTCAAAACAATGAGGTACGACTTCCGGGAACAGCAGGCTGAAGGTCGGACGGAAGATTACGTTCTTGTCAGCTCGAGTGATCTTTAGAAGCGGAGCGTTTGGAGAGGGGCGACTTTGGCGTGAGTCTACCTAACCCCAAGGGGGGATCTTGGGGGCAGTACCCTGGCAGCGTCTGAAAAGAGCTGAAATAAGAAGAATTAAGTAACACCCCCAAGACTGTTGTAGCAGTGCAGGACGCATTGCAGAGCAAGGGAGGGGAGGCAAAAAGCCCCGACGCTAGGGGATTAGAACGATACTCCGTTTTCTGACGCCCCAGACCGACCCAGCCACTGCTGTATCTTCCTTTTAACCAAGATAAGAAGACTTCTTCCCCAATTTATTAGAACTTGGCAGTGTATGGTAAAACAGCCGGGGGAGGAACAGACTGGAAGAGTGATTTATAGGCTGTATTTTAAAAGCCGAAACAGGGACTGAGAGAAAACGGGCTCAGCAACCGTTAATGATTAATGGGTTATGAGGAATAAAAGTAAGACGATGCTACACAGCTAAAAGATCTAACCGTGGGAAGAGGAGGAGGGAGAAATAAAGATGGCGAATAGAGTTGATTGAGACGCCGACAGTTTAGAAGTACAGGAAAGCAGAGAGAAGAGACTAAAAGCTTGGAGTCTAAACGTATTTGATTAAGGGTCACAGAAACTGGAACCCACTTGCTGAAATTTTATGCTTGCAGCCTGAATTGAATCCTTTGGAAAGCCAATGAATTAATAATATAAAGTACACCAAGTGCATAAAGAGAGTTAAAGAGTTAATCTATCACAAGTGAACTCAACGTAATTGAGCTGCCTGGGGAGAACGGAAGTAAGTGGGAGAGCTGAAGTGATATGAACCTGAGGGAAAATTAAAGAAGGAGGTCAGCTGTTGGAAATTGCAGCAGCCTCTGAAAGTAAGAGGTTAAACAAATATAAAGCTGAGGGTTCATAAAAGTGTCATCTTATATATTCTCCCATACGGAACTTACAGTGTATGTCTGATAGCCCAAGCAGCTTCAACGCAGAAAACGTAAGTTGACAAAGGTAACAAAGCTAATGGGTTCAAAGAAGGGGCAATCATCTTTAGGTGCTTATGTGACCCAAGGCCAACAAAAAAGGAATTCGATAGCAGAAATGGAACAAAACATGGATTTGAAGGAATTTTTGGTATCAATGGACAAGAGGATAAATGATAGATTTACATCAATGGAAGAGAACTTTAAAACTATGGAAGAGAATTTCAAATCGATTGAAGGAAAAATAGAAGGAATGGCTCAAAAGGTAGAGAAGAACACCCTTTTAATAACAGAGTTGACAAGCCAAATTAATGGAATTACAAATAAAAATCAAGAGTTGGAAAAAGCCATTCAGGACGTGAAGACAGTAAATGATAAACAAGAAGAGGCTATTAAAAAGACGCAACAGGAACAAAAGGAAATTAAAAAAGTGCAAGAAAAATTTAAAGATGATCTACAGGAGATGAAAAAACTGCATGAACAAATTTTAGATGCAAATGCTGTTCTTGAAATGCGGCAAAAGGAGATGATACTAAGACTGAAAGGAATACCAGAGAGCCAAGGAGAAGATCTTTACGGTAAAATCAAAAACAAACTGGCTTCCTGGTTGGGAGTAGAAGAAGATACTTTGAATCTAGATATAGATAAAGTTTATAGACTGAGATCTAAGAATAATAAGAAGGAGAAGGGACCTGGGGATTGCCTCTTATATTTAAATTCGAGACTCCTGAAAGATAAGATGTTGTTTAAGAACAGAGCAGATCCATGGAAAATAGAGAATAACCGGATTGAGATCCTGAGAGAAGTTCCTATCCGCATATTGAAGAAGAGAGAAAATTATAAGTTTATGACTTCGGCCCTCAAGAAGAATAAAATCCCATTTAAATGGGAAACACCAGAAGGTTTGTCGTTTAAATATAAGGATAAGAAAAGAACATTTAGATCGGTGGAAGAGACTGGAATATTCTGGAGGAAGTATGGAGAAGAACTCTGCGGCGAGAAGAGAGGAAGATTGTGAAGAACGGAGCCATTTCGTATAAAGACAGCTTCACCTCCTGCCCAACCCTTAAGACGAGATAATTTTCCTTGTATTTTTCTTAGTGTTATCATAATTTTCATTAATACTTATTTGTCTTTCTTTTTTTTTCTTGTTTGTGTGGAATAATAAAGAAAAGGTTAATTTTTAGATACTTTTAGATATTGTTTGGGAATATTTGAGGAATTAGAAATCTTGGAGAGGAAGAGGGAAAATAACAATAATAATAATAAAAGGAGAAAAAACAAAACAAATCAAAATGGCTAATAGTTTGAAAGGTTTGACCTGGAATGTGAATGGAGTAAATAGTAAATTGAAGAGGAATAAAGTTGAGCATATGCTCAAAAAAGGGAAATGGGACTTCATGGTCTTACAGGAAACTCATGTAAAAAGTGATCATAGTAAAATTTTGGAAAATCCGAGATTGGGTGTTACTTTCACAGCATCAACAACAGTAAAAAAAAATGGAATAGTCATGTATGTTAGACCAGAGTTAAGACCCGAATTGATTTTTAAAGATGAGGAGGGAAGGTTACTAGGTGTAGAAGTATCTGTAAATAATGATAAGATTTTGATAATAGGGCTTTATGCCCCTAACAATAAAAAAAGTGAATTCTACCGGAAAGTGGGGAATATATTAAGGGAATATATGGATCAAAAGATAATGCTTCTGGGGGACTTTAATGGAGTGGTATCGATGGATTTGGATAGGACGGATAAGATAAGAGTAACCAATTCGGGGAAATTACCACTTACCTTCTTTGAAATGGTGGAAGATATGAACCTATTTGATGCGTGGAGAGTTAAAAATCCTAACGTAAAGGAAATAACGCATTTTTCAGAGGTACACAAATCAGGTGGTAGAATTGATAGCATTTGGATTTCCCAAGATTTAATTTTTAATTTAGAGAAAGCCGAAATTCATGAGAGAACCCTGTCGGATCATAATCCGGTTGCTATTTATTTACAAGTTCAGAAAAGGGTAAAAGGTAGATGGAGATTAAATGATGATATCTGGAAGAAGGATGAAACAATAACTGAGATCAAGAATCAGATGAGAGAATTTTTCCAAATAAATAATACGGCTACAACTAATAAGAATATAATTTGGGAAACTAGTAAGGCATATATGAGGGGGTTAGGGATACAGGTAATGTCTAAAATAAAGAAAGATAGAGAAAAGAATTTAACAGAAATTACAAAAAAGATTAGAGATTTAGAAAAGAAATTAATTCTAAAGCCTGAGGATTCTGATTTATTGAGGGATATAAAGATTTTAAGAAACCACTTGTCAAGCTTGATTGAATATGAGGTTGAGAAGAAAATAAAATGGACTAAACAAAGATTTTTTGAATATGCTAATAAATCAGGAAAAATGTTAGCGTGGTTAACCAAAGAAAAACAAAAAGAGAGGATTATAACTGAGATAGAAGATCAAGAAGAGATAATAACAGACCCAGAAAAAATTAAAGAAAAAATTATGAAATTTTACAGTGAGTTATATAAATCTGAACAAATAGAAATAGAGAAAATAAAAAGATATTTAGAAAGTAAATCCCTGCCCAAGGTGGAGGAAAAAGATATCGAATATTTAAATATGGATATAAATGATGAAGAAATTTTGGAAGTAATTAAAAACCTAAAGGCGGGGAAAACTCCAGGCCCGGACGGGATAACGGTTGCTTATTATAAAAACTTACAAAGCGAGATTTTGCCGTATTTAAAAGAGATTATAAATAATGTAATGAAGGATGGCGTAATGCCAGAGTCATGGAAAGATGCAATAATCTCGGTTATCCCGAAACAAGGGGCAGACTTGAAACAGGTTAAAAACTACAGACCTATATCTTTATTAAATATAGATTATAAGATCTTTACAGGGGTAATCGCAAATAGACTGAAAAGAATTTTGATCAAAATTATTGGAAAGGAGCAAGCTGGATTTATCCCAGGTCGATTTATGAAGGAAAATATAAGAACAGTAATAAATATAATAGAATATGCGGAGTTGAATCCAAGTAAGGAATTATCTTTGTTGCTAATTGATGCTGAAAAAGCATTCGACTTAGTTGATTGGAACTTCTTAAATTGTGTAATAGAGGAACTAAAAATGGGGGAAAAAATAAAAAATGGAATTAGAGCTATATACTCTACCCAAAAGGCTAAATTAATTATAAATAAGGAAATTACAAAAGAAATCTCAATTGAGAGGGGCACCAGGCAAGGCTGTCCTCTCTCACCGTTGATATTCGTTTTGCTGCTGGAGATTCTATTAAGAGCCTTAAGAGAAAATATTAAGATAGAAGGAGTTAAAGTTAATGGAATAAAGTATGTACTTAGAGCATTTGCGGATGACATAATAATATTTACAGAAAAACCCCTTTTGTGTATAAACGAAATTTTTAAAGAACTGAACCAATATGGGAGTATTTCCGGTTTTAAACTAAATAAAGCAAAATCAAATTTGATAACTAAAAATATGAATAATAGTAACCAAAAAGAATTGGAAAATAAGATAGGGGTGAAAATAGTGTCAAAAGCAAAATATTTGGGAGTGTGGATCTCCAGCAATAACACAAATTTATTTAAAGATAACTATATTAGTAATTGGAGGGAACTAAAAAATAAAATGAAGAAATGGGAAAAGTTGAATTTATCAATATGGGGAAGGGTAGCTTTAATTAAGATGGTAATTCTGCCCAAGATGACGTTTTTATTTTCGGTTTTACCCATTATCATAGGATTTAGGTGCTTCAAGGAATGGCATAGAGATTTAGCTGATTTTATTTGGCAGGGCAGAAAGGCCCGAATAAAATTAGAATTAATGATGAGACCTAAAGATATAGGAGGATTTGCCCTGCCAAATTTTCAAAAATATTACGAAGCAGCGGCCTGGACATGGATAAAAGAGTGGATAAAATTAGAAAAGAGGGAAATGTTAAATTTGGAGGGGTGGGACAAAATTTACGGATGGCATGCTTATTTATTTTATGAAAAAGCTCGATTACACAAAAATTTCAATAATCATATTATTAGGAAAGCTCTTTTGGAGGTCTGGTTAAGAACAAAAAATAAAGTTATAAATAAGACGCCATGGTGGATTTCCCCCCAAGAAGCTACCTCAATATTTAATAATAATATCAATAGGGAATTTGTGAGATATGAAGATCTGGTTCAGTTAAGATCGGATAAACCTATTCTTAAGGAATTCCAGGAAATTAAGGGAAAAAATCTTAATTGGCTTGAATATCAACAGATTCAACATACATTTAAAAAAGATAAAGATAAAGTCGGATTTGTGAAAGAAATATCTATTTTTGAGAAGAAATTCCTAAAACAAGAGAAAAAAAATATAACTATAATGTATAATTTACTGCAAAATAATCCTGCGGACAAGCAAATAAAGTTTAAATCAGTTCAAAAATGGGAAAATGATTTCGGTTATCAATTAGATGAAAAAGAATGGATGAGAGCATGGCTATTGACAATTAAATTTACATCTTGTATATTGGTAAGAGAAAATTTATGGAAGATGTTACACCGGTGGTACCTTCCGCCACAACGACTAGCCAAAATGAAAAGATCAAATGATAATCTTTGTTGGAAGTGTGCAGGATCTGTAGGGACACAATTCCACATGTGGTGGACGTGCCCCGTAATTGAAAGTTATTGGAGTATGGTACATAAGGAATTGCAAAAAATAACCAAAACTTCATTCAAGAAAAGACCAGAGCTATTTTTATTGAACATAATAAACACAGAATTCCCGAATGATAGAAAAAATCTTTTGTTGTATGCGATTACGGCTGCTAGGGTACAATTAGCAAAATATTGGAAAACACCGCAAGTTCCATCTAGGGATGAATGGCTAATGAAGTTATGTGAATACCTGGATCTCGCCAAGATGACTTGTAAAATAAAAGAGAAAAATAGTGATAAGTTAAGAAAAGAATGGAATTATTTAAATAAATATTTAGCAAATTTAAGCAAGAATAGCATATGGCTGTGTTTGGATTAACTCATAACTATTTTGGAAAATTTGATATTTTATTGAACACTCACCACTTCTTGAAGTGTATTATTATCTGAGTATTATTTAAGATTTAACGGTAATTTATGGTAGGAAATTAAAAAGTGTGGATTTCTCCGGTGGAAGTCATATTCTATCTTATTGTTGTTAGTTATTTATATCTCTTACCTTTTTTTTCTCTCTCTCTCTCTTTTTCTCTTTCCCCTTTTTTCAATTTCTTTGTAATTTGTGTATGTTTTGTATTGTCATTTTGATGTATTATTAGTTTGTATGATATGTTTCTTTAATTAAAAAAAAATTAAAAAAAAAAACAAAACAATGAGGTACAACAATCTATTAAAAAAAAAAAACACACACACACACAACTCAAACAGCCAGGCATTGAGGGAAAGGTTGCCTGAAGTGAATGGTCTTTGCCTGCTTGCAGGACTAGCCTCCTGTGGGAGGGAGTTCCAAAGTCTGGAAGAAGCAACAGAATAGGCCCTCTCCTGTGTACCCAACGAACACATCTGTGAAGGTGGCAAGACCAAGAGAAAGGCCTCTCGTTATATTAGCAGTCCTTGAGACAGCTTGGATCCATGTTGGTTACTGCTTTATACATTAGAATCGAGATTTGAATTTAGCCCAGAAACAAGAGCGTTTGTAAGATTGCCTCTTACGTTGGTTTTATGACTCAGCCTAGATGTTCCACGAGATTGGCTGCTTTTTGATATCTGTGTATCAGATAGCTTACTTAGGGTAAAGCCGATCTGCTTTATACCTACGCAACAGGTCCTTGAAGTGCAACTTTGGGGTGAGTGTTTTTCTCTTCTCAGTGTCCTTGCTGCAGCTAGATAACTGTTTCTGCCTCCTTTGAAGCACGACAGGTGCCTAAATGGCCCCTTGGTTGGAAGAATGCAGACGCCGATTGCAGCACAACATTTCAAGGGACAGAGTGCAGGAGCCATTGCGTCAGATGCCCTGTGCAGTGGTTGGAAACGATTGCTACATCCGGAGTTATCTTACCTCGCCTTCACCCCTAGCTCCTTTTAAGCAACACCTGAAAAAGCCATGAAACTCAAAGCACAAATCCAATGTTTTCAAAAGACAGATGCAAGGAGACGGGGAGGGGGGGATGGCCTAGCCTTGTCACGTTGTCTTGCACAACTGGCGACATTCCCCCACCCCCAGCTCTTTCTCAAGACTGACCCAACAAGTTACACAAGACAAGGGTTCATCTGCTGTCCATCCTTGTCCAGGGAGTCATGTTTGAGCTCTTGCTTGCTATTGTTGGGGGCCCATCGCTCATGAGAACCTTCCTTCCACCCCTCCCCCTCCTAATTCCTAGAGCAGAAATGGGAAACCCACAGTTCACTGGATTACAGCTCCCATCAGCCCCCTCCACCATGGCCAAAGGCCATGGATATGGAAAGTATAATCCAACTAAATCTTGAGAGTCAGTGATTCCCCTCCGTGTCATATAAACAGAACTTCACCTAACACCTATTTCCTGCTTTATCTTTATTACTCTGTCGCCTTTATCATCCCAACTAAGCCAGACAGGCTATAGCATCCACGTTTGCCTTGGAGGCTATTTAGTTTGCAGCCCATATCACCTTGTGCTCCCCTTCGGGTTTGTTGGTAGAAAAACATAGCCCTCTGTCGCTGCCTTGTCCCCAACTCACCTCTTAACTGTTTGCCCGTGTTTTTCTCTCTCTTCTCCTGCCACGAAGCCCATTTCTGCTTGGTGGTTCAGAATTGCAATGGGAATGGTCCTCAGCATCTCACAATCTATGGTGCCAGGTTAAGAACGCAAAGACATCTAGGCTCAGGTGATCACATAAAACAGGGGTGCCCAAACTTTTTGTAAGGAGGGCCAGATTTGGTGGCTGAGAATGTGTCAGGGGCCGGTTGCTCCCCGACCCTGCCACCTCACTGCAAGCCCCACCCACTGACCCATAAGCCCCACCCTCTGACCCCTTGCAACCCCACCTGCAGGAAGGAAGGCGGGGGCCAAGGGAGGGAGGGAGGGAGGTGGAAACCAAGAGAGGAAGGAAGGAAGATGGGGAACAAGGGAGGGAGGGAGGGAGGGAGGTGGGGACCAAGGGAGGGAGGTGGGGACCAAAGGAAGCACAGGGAGCCGTGGCCACAGGTCGTCCCTTGGAAGAGGCGATCTGTGCGACCTTGCACCCCTGCCTAGCTCCCCAGCGGTGGTGACGGCTCACCCGCCAGCCCACCCCAAAGCTCTTTGGCGGTGGCAGAGGCCTGCTGGCCTGCCCACCCCCACACATTCCCCTGTGGTGCCGGTGGCAGCAGGCCGCCCGTCCGCCCAAGCTTCCCAGTGATGTCAGTGTTGGCGGAAGATTTTAAAAAAATGGGTCAAAAGAGGGGGAGGAAGGGGCGGACCAGCCAGCCACAGGCCACTCAGAATGGCCTGATGGGCCGGATTTGGCCCCCGGGCCGGACTTTGGACAGGCCTGACATAAAACAATCTCAGTCTCACACATGAAGAGTGGCAATACAATTGCTGTTCTTTTCTTATTTTCTGTTGGAGAATCATTTGGCAGGAGTCTCTGGGCCATAGTGGGCTAGGTAAACCAAAATGGGATCCGGGTTCACACCTTCCCTTTTGGATGTATGGCCTCCACAGATATGTACCTTTTCGTGTCATAAGAAGATAGAATTGCCATTCGTGTTTATGTTGGTCAACTGTAGACCCATGCCGGCCAAAGAGACTGGCAAAATGTCAAGAAGAAAACCTTTCAGAACACGGCCAAACAGCCCCAAAAAATCTCACAACAGCTATCAGATCCCTGCTTTTCAACCTCTTCCTAAATGATCTAGAAGTAGTAAATAGCAAGGTATCCAAATTTGCCGATGACACTAAATTATACAGGGTAGTAAAAACAGAGAGAGATTGTGGGGAGCTCCAGAGGGATGGCTTGACGCTGGGGGAGTGGGCAAAGCAGTGGCAAATGAGCTTCAACATTAGTAAGTGCAGAGTGATGCATGTTGGGGCAAAAAAGATCCAATTACATTTATAAACTGATGGGGTCTGAACTCTGTGCAACAAACCAGGAAAGAGACCTTAGTGCCCTGGTGGACAGCTGAATGAAACTGTCAACCCAGTGTGCCGCAGCAGTGAAAAAAACCAAACTCAATGCTAGGGATCATTAGGAAGGGTATAGAAAATAAGTCAGCAAGTGTCATTTTGCCTTTTTATAAATCAATAGTGAGGCCCCATCTGGAAGGATATTATGGAAATGGAAAAAGTGCAGAGGAGGGCAACTAGAATGATTAGGGAACTGGAACACCTTCCTTACCATCTGAGGTTACAACGGCTGGGCCTCTTCACTCTTGAATGATGAATTGAAGTTTGTAAAATCATGCACGGTATGGACAAAGTAGATAAGGGAAAACTGTATTCCCTAATACACAATACTAGAACTAGGGGACACTCCATGAAACTTTCGGGTGCTAGATCTCAAACAAATAAGAGTAAGTACTTTTTCACCCAGAGAATTACTGGTCTGTGGAACTCCCTACCAGAAGAAGTGGTGACAGCTGTCAGCCTTGACAGCTTTAAGAAAGGATTAGACAAGTTCATGGAGAACAAGTGTATCAATGGCTACCATTATGGATGCCTAAGGACAACCTCTGGGTTGGAGAAATAGGCAGGATATATCTCAATGCCATTTGCAGGAAATCATAAGCAGGTGAAGACATCTGCTTGAGAATACCCTGAATCAAATGGTGAGCTGCTGTGTGAGACAGAATGCTGGACTGGTTGGGCTGTGGCCTGGTGCAGCAAGGCTGTGCTTATGTTCTTATCCGATGGACAGATCACAAGATGCTAGCATACATGTTTGCAAAGGTCCAAAACTAAAGAGGAAATGAAAATCACACCATCCCCATAATAAAGAGTACATGCTGGGCTGTAGGTGCTCTGATCTTAAATAGGATACAGAAGCATTTATTAAAACGAGTCATTGAAATATAAATATGAAACTGCCTGTGTCATACCTCTAGCCCTTACCTTCCTGTACAACATATCGAGATGGGTAGTAGTAATTGCAGCAAGACGAGCAGAATTCCTTCCCAGCAATCTTAAATTAAGATTTTTTTTGAGCAGCAGAAAGGGTTTGTAAACATGTTTTTGTGACCTGTCAAGGGCAGACTCCACTTTTCAAATAAAACCTGTATGCTTTCGGTACAGGGGTACCGTTTGCCTGACCTGAGGATGGAGGAAGAGAAGGAGATGGAGTAAGACCGAAAGACACTGACTCAAGTGTTTTAACTAGTATAATCATCTTCTGGAGCAAGGAGGGGACTGAAAGGGAGCTTGAAAGCAAAGATCCTATAGCAGCAGCAACAAAGGGAGCTTTCATCCTTTTTAGATTGGGCAGGAAGAAATCAGGAGATGGGTGCTCATGAAACAGCTGGCTGAAGTCCCTGGCTCTGTTGGCACAAACCCCTGCCTGTTTCACCGGGCCTCATGATGTCCTACAGTTTTCAAGAACTAAGGTGCCTTCGTCAATTTCTCATGGGAGCAAAAATGTGCCCTCTAGGGCAGGCAGCCACTTCCTGTCACCAGATTCACCCATGATGTTTCATCCAAGAGCAGGGAAAAGAAGATGAGGACAGTTGATTTTTCCATACTGTGATTCCCCAGTGATGGTGCCTTTGATGGAAACCACATCTGCCTCCCTCTCTCAGAATGAGCAGTAGAGCTGCCCAAATGCAACAACAGGACTGTCTGAATGCATGCCGATGTCAAAGTAGTAATATGCACATTATTGTCCAAAGTAGTAATATGCACATTATTGTCCAATATGAGACGTTCCATTGGACAAGTGTTCCCAGATTAGAAAAGGTAAAGGTAAAGGCTCCCCCGCACATGCGTGCTAGTCGTGTCCGACTCTAGGGGCGGTGCGCATCTCCGTATTCAAGAGCCAGTGTTGTGCAAGTCCATGGCCATGTGGCCAGCATGGCTGCAAGGAAACACTGTTTTACCTTCCCGCTTTTTATGGTGGTACCTATTTATCTACTTGCATTTACATGCTTTCAAACTGCTAGGTTGGCAGGAGCTGGGGTTATCAGCGGCACCCAGGATTCGAACCGCCGAGCTGCCGACTTTGCAGTTTTGATGCCTTAGTCCACTGAGCCACCACACCCCACAAGTTTTCCCAGATTAGTAGCTCCTGGCAAAAAGAAAAGTGTGCTGCTTATATACCTCCCCATAGCTCGTAAGGCACTCTCTGAGTGGTTTACAAGCTGGGTACTCATTTCATTGACCTGGGAAGGATGGAAGGTTGAGTGAACCCTGAGCCTGCTACCTGGAATTGAACCCCAGGTCATAAGCAGAGTTTTAGCTGCAGTGCGGCAGCTTAACCCCTGCACCATGAGGCTCTCAACTGGCAGTCAACAGGGCAACTGTGAAACAGTATAACAATAAAAACAACAATATACCACTGGTCTTGGTTGAGTAGAACTAATAGACAGAATCCACAGAGTTATGGATTAAATTGTGTAACACTGCAGCAAATTGCTGTTAACTAATGAAAGGCGCAACCAGGATTTGGTGCAATCCGAATCCTGTTTTAAAGGCTAGTTGGTGCGATCTATTTCATCCTGTGCTAGTTGCAATGGTTGCAGAATTATCAGAAAATCCATGAGCTCTTGGCGGTAATTTTTGCAATGTGTCAGTCCAAACACACCTTGTGTGGTTGAGAATTCCTGTTCACGATTGCCATAATTGGTCACTTGTGTGTGTGAGTGAGGCTACTGTTTCTACACCCACAGACAGAGAGAGAGGGTGTGTGTGTGTGTGTGTGCTGTTTCCCACCCTTATAACAGCCCTCTTTTCTATTCTTGGAAGAAATGTGCAAGTGGGCAAATTTTTCTCACTGGATTGTCATCCTGCAGTTTTGGACATTTTCTTCCCAAGTTCCCGAGGTTAAATATTTTTCTCCAAGCCCAGCCCGGGAAAAAGAATTTCCAAGGGCTTACATCCGGAGGAACCTTGGCTCAAGTTAAGGTCCGCTTTGAAATGCCAAAGCGATTTCTAAATCCATCGTAAAAGTTGCAAAATAATGACAAAACCGACCTTTGTGAAAAGCCTGACCCTCTCGGGTTGAATAAGCTGCCCGCCTCGCTGGCTCCCCCTGCACATGCCTTGGAATTCTTCCCACACTGAGTCATTCCTGTCGTACTCTGCGCTTTCAGGCTTCCTCCTTACCACCCAAGCACCGAGACGAGTTGTCACCCTCCGTGTGCTTGCCAGCTGACACCCAAAGAGTCATTGCTCAAGCGAAGCTCACTCGGGAGTAATCGAACACCCACTCCCAGGCGGGTTTGTGAAATGGCTGTGACTGCACCAAAATATCATTGGGGGCTTGGGTTTTTTTGGAAGAGCATATGGCTGAAACATCGAGAAAATTTTTCACATGATTCCTTTTCCCACCCATGCAGGATGAGTGTCTTTTCAAGACATATTTGTAATCCTGCCCCCACCCCCTATTCACAGAGGTGTCCTCTCTACATTCCCTAATTCTTGCCCATCCTTAGCAGCAAATTATCTCAGGGTATTTGTACACAACCCCTAAACTCCGCCGCAAATGGCTCCCAGCTCCGGAGCTTAAAATTGTTTCCCCACCAGCTCCGGAGTTTACAGAAAATTAAGTGCGGCCACGCCCACCTAAGCGCGTCCCAGCGCACTTTTCAGGTACCTGCTCTTGGAGGGTGAAAAATCCCAGATCCGGATGTAAAGGAGTGAGTGCCAGGCTCTCCTCGCTTCTGTTTGTTGTTGTTGTTTTTGCCTCCCGCCCCTTTAAGAGAAGGAATCAGGACGGCGATGGGGTTTGCGGAGGCTTGGACCGGCAAACGGAGGTGAGCCTGCATTCTTTTGTCCCCTTTTTTCTCCCTCCCCTCACCCAGACAGGAGCAAGGAAGTGCGGAGGGGTGGGGACGCAGGAAGAGCAACGAACCCCCAAGATCTCTGGTCCGAATTTAAGTGGTCAGCGGATCTTAGGGGTCGTGTGAAAAGGCCCTCAGATAGTTCAGTTGAAAGGCCACATCTGACTACAGTGGACCCTTGTATAACAAACGGTTTGTATAACATAAAATCTGTACAACATGAAAAATTCCGGAGATAGGGGAAATTTGCTTAACAGAATCGTCTATGGGACGAATCCGTACAACATAAAAATGGTCACAATTAGGGAGTACTCTGTTTTCAATGCATTCCTATGGGAAATATGTATAAAGGAAAATTTGCTTAACATAATTTCATTTGGAATGAATTAATTCCTTTATACAAGGTACCACTGAACTTGGAATTATTTAGGTTGGTGGCCTTTAACTGTTAGTTGACAAACTGATCTAAGGATCACACCTTAGGACATATTTCTGTTACAACTTAATTCCCTCCAGGCATGTAAATCTTCCAGCACCATGTGCCTGAGGCACCAGGCATGCAAATGAAGACATGGTGATTAGTTAAAAACACAATCCTGGATTATCAGTTCTAAAAGAAAAGAAAGCTTTTTTTTTTTTTTACCAGACACATATTAAAGCAACCTAGTGTCAGAATAAGCAGTCTTCTCTACTGAAAAGAGCACTGCTTTTAGATATGGAGTCAGTGTCTCTTCCAGTGAGGCCCTGATGTGGCTCATTGCAGAGATGGGATGGACAACATGTAGCCCTCTGAGTGTTGGCAGACTACATTTCCCCTCATTCCCATCCAGCATAATCAGTGGCAAGTGCAGAGCCTGGAAGTAATTATTTTGAAGTACAGTGGCACCTTGTATAAAGGAATTAATTCGTTCCAAATGAAATTATGTTAAGCAAATTTTCCTTTATACAAATTCCCATAGGAATGCATTGAAAATGGAGTAATCCCATTTTTATGTTGTACGGATTTTTCCCATAGGCGATTATGTTAAGCAAATTTCCCCTATCTCCGGAATTTTTTATGTTGTACAAATTTTATGCTATACAAGCTGTTTGTTATACAAGGGTCCACTGTACAGCAAAGTTCCTTTTCCAGGAACTAATTACACTTTAGTTGCCAGAAAGGATGCAACAAAGAAATGTTTATGAACCAACAGACAAATTAGGATTGAGGTTAGAATCAGAATCCTTTTATTGGCCAAGTGTGGTTGGACACACCCAGAATTTGTTTTGGTAAAATATGGTCTCCACATATAAAATGAAATATAAGAATCATATATTCAACAATAAAAACACAGTACAACAACACAATATAACCTATTATTTAAAAAGAAAGAAGTAAAAAATTAATTATTCAACAGTTTGATAGCACTTGGAAAGAAACTATCTTTATATCTCGTTGTCCTAGTGTGCAATGCCCTAAAATGTCACCCTGAGGGTAACAATTGAAACAGGTTATGTCCAGGATGTGTGGAATCTGTATATATTTTCATCGCCCTCTTTTTAGTTTATGTAGTATACACTTCCACAATAGATGGCAAGGACAAACATTATCCAGTTAAAGCCGAAACAACAGCTGTTTGGGCAGTTTTAAGACTTAGAAATAAAGTCTTAAACCTACAAGGTGCTTTATTTAGTTTGTTTTTTTTAATGAAATAGACTAACACAATAAGATCCCTGAAAATTACATATTTACTACAGAAATAATTTGTAGTTACTTTCAAAAGTTACATTTCAAGGGCATTTCAAGATTTTGGAAGTCTTTTCACTGGGATGTTTCATTGTTTATGACATTCTTTAAAAGTTTTGCTTTTAAGGAACGAAAAGGAACAGAAGTATAATGACCCTATGACAAGTAATGTGGCAAGATACATTTTCAACACTGTAATGAGTAACAAGGGAACAACCCTTAATGAGTAAAAGGACCTTGGTGTCCTGGTGGACAGCTCAATGAAGGTGTCAACCCAGTGTGCCGCCGCAGTGAAAAAAGCAAACCCAGTGTCATGGATTATTAGGAAGGATATAGAAAATAAGTGAGCAAGTCTGATTTTGCCTTTTTATAAATCTATGGGGAAGGCCATCGATTGGAGTACTGTGTACAGTTCTGGTCACCGTACCTCCAGAAGGATATTATGGAAATGGAAAAAGTGCAAAAGAGGGCAACCAGAATGATTAAGGGACTGGAACACCTTCCTTACCATCTGAGGTTACAACGGCTGGGCCTCTTCACTCTTGAACGAGGTGCCTAAGAGGTGACCTGATTGAAGTTTATAAAATCATACACGGTGTGGACAAAGTAGATAAGGAAAAACTGTTTTCCCTATCGCACAACACTAGAACTAGGGGACACTCCATGAAACTTTTGGGTGCTAGATCTCAAACAAATAAGAGAAAGTACTTTTTCACCCAGAGGATCACTGGTCCGTGGAATTCCCTACCAGAAGAAGTGGTGACAGCTGTCATCCTTGACAGCTTTAAGAAAAGATTAGACAAGTTCATGGAGAACAAGGGTATCGATGGCTATCATGGATGCCTAAGGGCAACCTCCAGGTTGGAGACAGGCAGAATATTTGTCCATGCCATTTGCATGGAATCATAAGCAGTTGAAGACATCTGCTTGGGAATATCCTGAAGCAAATGGTGAGCCACTGTGTGAGACAGAATGCTGGACTGGATGGGCTGTGGCCTGTTCCAGGAAGGCTGTTCTTATGTTCTTATGAGTAACAATAACTAAATAATTTAATAATTATGTTTTAAAACTAACTTTGAAGACTTTCAGTGAGGAATAATGAGAAGTGCAGTGCCATCACATTGGGAGGGGAGTCACTGACAGCATGTGAACAAGTTCAGAGGAGGGCGACAAGGATGATTAGGGGGCTGGAAACAAAGCCCCATGAGGAAAGACTGAAAGAACTGGGGATATTTGGCCTAGAAAAAAGGAGACCGAGGAGCAACCAGGTAACATTTTCAAATGTTTTGAGAGGCAGGATCTGTTCTCGATCATCCCAGAGTGCAGGACATTTAAGAATGGGCTGAAACACCAGGAAGACAGATTTTAGCTGAATATCAGGAAAAAAACATCCTAACTCTTAGAGCAGTGTGACAATGGAACCAATTACCTCAGGAGGTTGCGAGCTCTCCAACGGTGGAAGCATCTAAGGGAAAATTGGACAACCACCTGGCAGATCTCTTCTGACTTGGATCCCTGCATGAAGCAGTTCGTTGGACTCAGTGGCCTTATTGGCTCCTTCCAACTTCATGATTCTATAGATTTTTGAAGCCATTTCCCTCTAAGCAAGATCAGCTCCAAACTGGACTTGCAACTGAAAGACCTGCACCAAAATCACATGCTGGACATGCAACAATGGGCTCAAGTTAAGAGAACCCAGCTTTTGGGGTGAATATCAGAATATCCTCACTGTTAGAGCAGTATGGCAATGGAACCAAGGACCTCAAGAGGTGGTGAGTGCTCCAACACTAGAGGCATTCAGGAGAAATTGGGACAGCCACCTGGCAGATATCCTTTGAATTCTATTTCTGCATGGAGCAGGGGGTTGGACTGGATGGCCTTGTAGTCCCCTCCTGACTTTGCATTCTATGATTCTGTGAGAAGAAGCCTTCAGGCTCTCATTGAACGGAGGCCTGGCTAGTCCAGAATCTTATTTCTCATGGTGCTCCACCAGGGCGTGTCCACTTGACCCAAAGGCAGGTACGCTGTCCTATTGCAGTTTCCCATCGACTGGGATTCAGTGGTACACTGCCCCTGAACACTGAAGTTTTTATAGCCTGCGGGGAGCTCACAAGATCCACCCTTTCTTCAGCAACTCTCGACCTGCCAGCTTGGCACCTTCAGCGGGCTTGAATCCCAGCATCCTTGAGTCTCGAGCTGGATTTCAAGGGCACACAACAGACCAAAACAGGCAACTCGTATAGCTTTGTGTAATCTCTGGCCCTCCATTCCAGCACATGGTTGGTGCAATGGAAAAAAAAACAGTAAGTAAGAGGCACTGTGGATTACTCATCAAGTTGTTACGAGGTCAAATAAAACAAAGCATTCTGTGCGGTGATGACAAACAACTGCTCCTGTCAAAGAATGGCAAAGCTGTGACACGCTCTGCCTACAGCTTGGCAGAAGAAATTGCACCCTAGGTGCTGGGTTGTAATGGCGCTGGCTGAGCTCTGTTACTGGGACATCCCTTCCTCTCTCGACTGGCTGCAATTAATGCTAGCTATCTCTGTGCTAATTCGAGAGCAAGTTTAGAATAGGGGTGAGAGAATGGACAACAGCAATTTGGGAAACCTGGGTTCAAATCCCCACACAGACATGAAATTCACTTGGGTGGTTACTTCACGTCCATTTTGTCTCTGTTAGTGTTGCGCTTAGGAGCAGTACAAAAAAATGTTACTTCATGTCCATCACGCAACTACTGAAATTTGTCTCAACCACGCTCCCAAACTGGTGCTAAGCACGACAATACTGTACCTGGTGCTGGGGTAGGGTTTTCCCTTGTCACTGTTTGTTCCTGCTTTCTGTTCCGAGACAAGACACCATGTAGTAATGACTGTCACGTAACAGAACATTTGTTTCTCTCAGAAAACTGTGTCTGGTTTTGTTTGTTTTTTGAGTTTTCAGAAGTGAAATATCGAAAAAGAATTTTTAAACCCCCGCCCCCACCCCCACCCCCCAAAAAAGGAAAAAGGAAGCTAGACAAATTCAGTGTTTGTCCTGGTTCAACACCGTGAGGTAACATTTGTCACAAGACAAGTTATCACGACCATGGGAACGCTGGAAAAGGGACAAAACTACGTGATCGCCACTAACGCTGTCAGGGTACAAAACTAGTTGTGGAACAAAGAAGGACGTGAAGTAACCACCTTGGTGACATTGACCAGTCACATAGTCTCTCTCTCTCTCTCTCTCTCTCTCTGACTTGCCCATGCTCACTTACTCTCTCACAAGCACACAAATTTACAGGATTCTTATGAGGACACCATAAGGAGGAAGAGAGCCACACGCAACGATTTGAGCTCCTTGGAGGAAAGGCGGGGTGGAAGTGTGACCAATGCATACATTGGAACCCTGTTGCAAGTAAAAGCCCTGTAGACCATTTGGCTCAACCCAACAGGCCTGGAAATCTTAAAGAGGGGGCTGTGATTCAAAAGTTCTGTTGAGAAAAACGAGGGAAAGAGCAACAGTGGTCAAGAGCTGCTATTTCCCTGGAGGATCACCTAAGCCCTCCTCACTTTGGATTCAAGCTTTAAATATTGTACACCTGGCACTGTTTTCACTGTGCTGTGGATCTCCTGCCTTAGACAACAAAGATATCTGAGATACCAGAGACATTGTTCTGAGCTCTTTTTTGCCTACATTTTTTAGGCAGTTTCCCTGCTCTGGCAGCAGCTGGAAAACATCAGTGGAACAGCATCTTCCATCACACCTGAAGGTTGCAGAACAGGATGGGCCATGCACTGTGCTGGTCTCCAAATGAGGAGAAAGATCAGGGGGTGGTGGCTATGGAGGTGCACCCCAAGCACACCCATGGATGCCCGCTGGCACCTGCTGCTGGAGCCAACTCCCCCACTTTGCCAAACCAGTGGGTGCACATTTCAGTTGCGCGGCCAAGCATGCGACCAAGCGCACAACCCAAACATGCCCTGGTGCTTCACCCATTCGCTGCAATTAGTTGCA
Source organism: Phrynocephalus versicolor (assembly GCA_023846285.1). NCBI lineage: Eukaryota > Metazoa > Chordata > Lepidosauria > Squamata > Agamidae > Phrynocephalus > Phrynocephalus versicolor. The sequence goes on along the minus strand of JAHTLZ010000204.1, from coordinate 10,953,723 downwards.
GCAAAGTATGCAGTCCTTGAAGGAGTACCACTAGGATGGTGGCTGGTTTTTTTTAATATGCCTTGGATACAAGGGCATCACGACAGGCAGTCAACCTGAAATCCCCACCACCCCCACGCAACTTCTAACATTGTGCACCTAACTAGAGTTTTCCGTAATAAAGAACCTATTTGCAGTCTGGAGCTGCCTAGATGCCCTAAGCACATCTGATCTTGCCTGATAATCCATAGGATCCATTCCAGCTTTGCCATTCTGCAATTTTATTGTTATGTTAAACAAATAAGCCTTCAAGAAGAAAAGAACCCCGGCTCTTCTGCAGACTACAAAAAACGACTTGGAGGCTGGCAAGCACAGGCTACCCAGAAAAAGGTTGTTCATAAGGCAACGTGGTTAGATTTGCACTGCCCAATGAATTGTAAACAAACCCATTTAAGTCCATCCTGGCTAAAAATGCTTACGGTCAGTAGGAGTCATTCATCCCATATGATTTCACCTGAAATTACTCTGTGCCAACAGCACAAACGAGTCATCCTGCTTTTCTATTGATTTGTCTTGCAACTCGAATCATTATGAATCAAATCTTCTGGAGGCAAAGCGGAGAAAGGCGATGGATGGCAACCCGTAAGGACTTGAAAAGGTTGTAGCCATTGCAGTAAGAGAGACCCAAGCCCCCTAGTAGGCTCTGATTTCCACAGAGAGACCTACGTATTTGCTAGATCTTCTGCAACACTTGAGGCCTGGCCAGCCAACGATTCATCGGGCTGATCATCTGATCATCTGTAGGCTCTGTGTGTGCAACTGGGATGGTGCAATCAATTAGTACCATCTGGTGATTCTGGAGGCAGAGTGGCGGCTTGAGGTCACCATCTGCGGAAGCCGCGCGCTCCACGAATCAAGGTATTTGCAGAGATCTCACAAAGAGACATTAACCGCAGGGCAGTGGCCTGCATGCCCATCAGCGACTTTCAGAGTATTTTAAGAACCACATGAAACTCCTTGTGCTTGACGGATGACTCACGCCGAATCAGTCCCATTAATGCAACTCAGACATAAAAGGCCTGTGTATGTTCAGGAGGGAGGTCCCAGGGGTTCCATTTGCTGCCTTCCAACATGACTTGAGGAGAGTGATCGGCACGTAATTTTTCAGCAGCTGACTCCCTTGGTCCCTCAAAACATCATTTGGTGTGGAAGTGGGGGAGTCTTCTCCTAGGCTCAAATCTCTCTCTCTGTCAGTCTCTCTGTCTCTCTCTCTCTTTTAAGAAGAATGACGTTGGAGCCTTAATCAACCTCACTGAAATGGCAATCCTACCCCTGAACTCCAGGCTGCAAATGTGTGTGTTGTGTCGTGACAGTCGTGACCGACTCTTTGTGACCCCATGCCCATGGAGTTTTCTTGGCAGGCATACTGGAGTAGTTTTGCCAGTTCCTACTCCAGGCACCTACAGCACCTGGTATTCCCTGGTGGTCTCCCATCCAAGTACTAACCAGGCCCAACCCTGCTTAGCTTCCAATTATCAGATCCAACCCCTGGCAAGGAGGTACAGTGGGAAATTGGAACTCCCGATCTCTGGCTCCGAAGCCAGGTCTCCCCAGAAGAAGAGAATGGTAGACGACCCCTAAGTGCTCCTCTATCCAGGAAAAAAACAATGGAAAGGGCTGCCATCAGAATTAATTATGAAAGTACTGTGCCTCCCTTGTTTTACATCAGAAGTCTCGATCAGGTATGTGCTGGTCCAGATGGTGCTCCATCAGTACTAGCCAGCAGAACCAAGTAATGAAGGATGATGGGAGCTGCAGTCCAACAACATCTGGTCCCATGTTCCCTAGCCCTTCTTTTAGAGTCCATTTACACAGTCTGCAAAAAAGAAGTAGAACACGGCCTTGATGACATCATTTTTACCTGCAGGTTTGGTAAGACCAGTTGGATTACTTTCCATGAGCAAAGTTCCCTGCATGTAGAAAAGGAGCAGTTCAGAGAGTTCCCACACACACACTATATCCTATCTCTCTCTTTTTTTCTATCCAGGGAACATTTCTCCCTGCATAGAACAGAAACATATGAACACTTCCTTGTGCTGGGCAATCTACCTGTAGGTTTAGCACTTGGTTTGCTAGTGTATATATATGAACCTGTTCCAGAGACATACCAGATCTAGTAACTTAAATATGTGTGTGTGTGTGTGTGTGTGTGTGTGTGTGTGTGTGTGTGTGTGTGTGTGTGTGTGTGT
>JAHTLZ010000204.1:10919967-10947819 GCA_023846285.1 Phrynocephalus versicolor | reverse complement strand
CCGCTTTTTGGATCCTGAAACGCCACTTTGCCTGATCAACCATGTCTTCGGGGCATAGGCTGACGATTCACACGTTTTATTGAAAGGTCTCAGGTTTGGTTGTGCACGTTAGCCCTGGGCATTCATTTCCAGGTGGTATATAGTTTGGGTGATGCTTGCAGGTGCTGCTCTGAGGACATGCCATTACCTAAGAAGCTAGCTTTTATCACCTTCGTTACTGACACCACATCTTGTTGCTGTTGGGTAGCATCTTTTGTGATGTAGCCAAGTAGGGAGGTACCCAACGTCCAACAAAGCATCCACATTTCCATGGCATGGAGGTGGTTCTCTATGCCCGTTGTTGCTGCCCAGGGCTCTGTGCCATGCAGTGCAAGCAGGTGGACAATTGTCTTATAAATCTTGGATTTCAGACACATTGGCGTTCATCTCTCACAAAGCACACCGGTGAGTTCTCGCCCTCGCAACCAGGCTGCATTCTTGCTCACCCATCACTGCTGATGCCACCATTTCCTTGGAGATGGAAGCCAAGATACCTGAAGATATTCACCGTCTTCTAATTTGTTCATCTATTTGGAGCAGTCCATGGGTGCTAACAGTCTCTAGATACTCAGTAAAGGTGGTCATTCCATGTCTGAAGTTGCCACTGCAGTTTGTAAAAACATAAGAACAGCCTTGCTAGAACAGGCCATGGCCCATCCAGTCCAGCATTCTGTCCCACACAGTGGCTCACCATTTGCTTCAGGGTATTCCCAAGCAAATGTCTTCACCTACTTACGATTCCCCCTAAGTGGCACTGAGAGATATTCTGCCTATCTCTCCAACCCGGAGGTTGGCCTTCGGCATCCATAATGATGGCCATTGATACCCTTGTATTCCATGAACTTATTCAATCCTTTCTTAAAGCTGTCAAGTTTGAATTATGTCACCACTTCTTCTGGCAGGGAGTTCCACAGACCAATGATCCTCTGGGTGAAAAAGTGCTTTCTCTTATTTGTTTGATATCTACCACCCAAAGGTTTCATGGAGTGCCCCCTAGTTCTAGTGTTATGTGATAGGGAAAACAGTTTTTCCTTATCGGAGGAAATTTCGGGCACCTGGAGTCGGAGTCGGCAAACAATGCACCGACTCCGACTCCGACTCCTACTAAATTTAGATTGGAATTTTTTTTAAAAAAAGCAAGTTTAAATGTCCCAATTCACAAAAAGTTATAATTGATGACTTCTCTACTGTAAGAATAAAGACCAATGCATGCAGTGGCTCACGTAACCGCAAAATGAACATGTTAAGTGACCGTGAAGAAGCATGCTTTTCATGTGCTTCACTATATGGCATGCAACGCACAATTAGGAGCGGCAATACTTATACTTTCCATAGTGTTGTGTTCTGCTGTTAACGCAGCGCCAATGGCTCCTGAGGTAATGACATGTATCTTGCCTTTCCTTCAAGGAATGTATAAAATACATTCGCATATTAATACAGAGTCAGAGTTGGGGAGTCGGAGTCGGAAGTACAAAAAAACTCCACAGCCCTGGCATTGGTATACTCATTACTTTGAGGATAGGGTATTTAAGTTTGCTTCACTAGCATTTATTCCAAACATCTTCTGTTCTGTTTATACAGGCATGGGGAATCTGTGGAAGAGAAAGAGGAGTCAAGCTCAAAGGGCACCCCCCCAAAAAAAAAAATTAAATGTGGACAAGCAGAAATTAAAGTGATGTGTTTTCCTCTGTTGGACTTTTTCTCAATATCTAGAAAAAGAAACGGAAAAAACCCAATAACTTTTATCATACACAAGAAGTTGTAAACATCCCCTTTTCAGTTTTGTAAGGACAAGCATTGCATAAATTTCCCCGGCTGGTAATTGCTGCATCATCACCAACACCTGCATAGCACAAAAGTTATTTATGCAGCTGCCTTCAGAATTTTTTAAAATTTGATTGAAGGGTACTATTTAGGAGATCTTAACTGTAAGTACACACAGGCTTTAGGACAATTTGTACGTAATCTGTATTTTGTGTTTCTTTTATTACTCCTCTTAGATGGATAGTCTTCTGGGTTTTGTATTTATTTTGTTACCCCTGATGAAGTGTGCAGTTTGGACTTGAAAGCAATGAGTTCATTTCAGGTTATCGAAACTAAAGTAATCCCAGCAGTTTAGTCCATGATGAGGGATGTGTGTGTGTTGTGTTGTTACAGTCATGACTGACTCTTCGTGACTCCATGTCCATGGAGTTTTCTTGGCAGGAATACTGGAGTGGTTTGCCAGTTCCTACTCCAGGCACCTGGTATTCCCTAGTGGTCTCCCATCCAAGTACTAACCAGGGCCGACCCTGCTTAGCTTCCGAAATCAGGCGAGATCAGATGTGTTTAGGCCACTTTAGGGCATATAGGCAGCTTATGATGAGGGATAGTGTGAGTCATATTTCAAGTGCCACAGGTTACCCTTTCCAGTGTTAAAACTCTGTGCTAATACTCAGGTGCAACAGGGCAAAAGAAGCCAGATTTGCATAAAACAAACACATGCAATATTATATTTAAGTATATAATTTTGGGAATATACAGTGTCATTTGCATAAATAACCATGAATCTCATCCCACTTGGGGTGATCAGATGACCTATGTGTCTGGTTGCTTTCCAAGAGGAAAGCATTGATGGGGTATTTCAGGATACTGGTTTACCTTTATATGGATTTTATAATCTAGATCAGGCCTGCAAAATAGGTGGACCGCGGGCTACCGGTAGCCCACAATGGGTTCAAAAGTAGCCCACCAGCCATCAATAAAAAAGTGAGGTGATAAGTCCTCTACCCCTCCCTGCCCTGCCCCATCCCAAGGACCACCACTGCCCCAGCAAAGTTCTGTCTCAGCCAAGCGGGGCAGTTGAAGGGCCATGGTGTGGTCCCCTGCTCCCCCCGTTGGCCAGATGATTGAGCAGGTGCAAGGGAAGCATATGCATGGTCAGGCTTCCCATAGGAATACATTGAAAATCAATCAATCAATGCATTCCTATGGGAAACCGCTGCTCTACTTACAATTTTTTTAAACTTATGAGCATGTGCTTGGAATGGATAAATCATCAGTAGAGGTATTAGTGTAGTAGCCCTCAGGCACTTTCAGTCAGAAAAAAGTAGACCTCGGCCTGTTCAAAGTTGGACAGTCCTGATCTAGATACAGATTAGGTGGTCCTTCTAAAAGGGAGGGAAACTCCCAAATGCATTTTCCCAACCACAGAGCTCCCCATTAACAAAATCACACCTTTATCAATAAAATTAGTAACCTTTTAACTGCAGAATTTGAAGGGACTCTAAAGGCCATCTGGTCCAGCCCATGTCAAGGAGACCCAGTGTGGAACTGAACTCTCAATGCCTGGCTCTTTAACCAGAGACCTAAGAAATAAGCCGGTCTCACTACGATTATCTGCACGTCTTAAATTGATGCGTACTATTTTTTAGGGCAGTCACATGACGTTTGATGTGCAGTTAGCGCCCCAACGACAGGGAACTTTTTTACTTCTCTGTGTCTGTCCTGACTTGCTTACTGCACATCTTTTCCCTGTTTTCCCCTTGTGGCGAATACCTGCATTGCAGCCAGGTAGCAGTTTTTCTTCTTTAAATCGATTGTAATTGCACAGGCAGAAAGCCAGTAAAAATTGTGCCGGCATGCCACCAATTCATTAGCATAAACAATTACCAAAGCAGAACTACAGGAAGTGGCAGGAAAAGGGGTAAGAATCTAATGGGTGTGAATTTTCTGGGGTCGCACCTTGTTTGAGGCGTTAAAAAGTGTGCATCAATGACAGAAGTATATTAACACAACCCCTAGCGCTGGTACAAAATGCTGCATTTAAACTGCACTTCCGGGTGCATGGTCAGCCGGGGCACCAAAATAGTGCTTTTTGGAGTGAAGGCATGATCTTTTACTGTGCAGTCATTCGCAGCAAAAAGAGCAGCAAAATTGTCGTGAGACTGGGGTCCAACTGAGCTATTGCATGTGCCATCTAGTCAATTCTGAGTTATAGCAATTCTTTTCAGAGTTTTCTAGGTGGAGAGTCTTACCTGTTTCCTTTTGGGGAAGTGGCCCTGGGAAAGAAAAGATCACAGAACTCAAGAAGGAACTTAATATCATGCTTAGTGGACTTGTGTTAAAGCAAAAGCTTACTGGGTCAAAATTCATACTTGGGTTAAGCAAATTTTAAAATTAGAACTTGAGTTTAAAACAGAAATATTTTTGTTAGGTTTATTGCCAAATACGATGGATAAACAAAATTCTTATCTATTACTACATCTTGTGACGGCAGCTAGATCATTATGGGCCCAGTTTTGGAAATCTGAAAATTTCCAACTGATGAGATGATTATTAAAAAAAATTAGAAGGTGCAGAAATTAACTGAAAGACTAAAGGGACAAGAAGAATCAAAATTTTATGTTAGTTGGGACCTCTTTTATAACTGGTGGAAGGCTAAAGTATTGTAGTATAACATAAAATAAAAAGTGGGAGGAAGGACGAGTAGATAGCATAATGTCAATGACAGAGAATCACCAAACAAGATAATGTTATATTGTAAATTTTTTATATGTGTACTATTTTTTCTTTTTGTTTTTTCTTTCCTTTTTCCTTTTTATTTTTTTCTCTTATGTATATCCTTTCTATGTTTTTAATTGAAAAATAAAACTTTAAAAAAAATCAGAGAACATCTGTGTGTGAGGGGAGGCAATCCGATTTTGACTTCCCTTCCCAGAATTCCCCCAAGATAACAAGAGGATTCTGGGAGTTTTAATCCAAGATAGTCACTTCCCTAAATTCTGAGAAGGCATAGTGCGAGTGGGCTGATCAAAATGACTGACAGTCATATCACCTTAACTGCACTTTCATTTGCTATTCTGAGAGTGTTAACTACACAGAACCAGCCAGCCAGCCAGCCAGTCAGCCAGCATAGTTTCCATTAACTTACCCAATGGATGTCCGAAGCTGTTCCATCTCAAGTTACTTCCCTGAAGCTATCTTGGCTGGTGTCATATACACTGTCAAGCCATCTACGTCGTAGCCTGATGAGGTTAGCCGCAACACAGCACAAGTTATGCTTTGGTAGAGGTTATTAACATTTCTCAAGCCTTGAGTTTTTCAATAAACATGGATCCCCTGCCCAGTGAAATTCCAGACCCATGTTTGATCATTAGCTGCTCATGCTGGGCCCTTCCTTTAGGAATCACATGGGTGTGTGTGTGTGTGAGAGAGAGAGAGAGAGAGAGGCACAAGGTTTGTTTCATTTCAGCTCTTCCATATCACTGTTCATGTGCTTTAGAGAGAACAGAGTGCCAAGCGGTAGTATGTTGCTTGCGGATGGACATACAGGTAACCAAAAACATATATCAATGTGCCCATGTTTTGAGAAAGAGGGAATGATTTGTGGTCTAAATTGCCTTACTTGTGCCATGTAACTCCAGCTCTTGTTATTTGGCATTAAACTGAAGGAATTTTTTTTTCTCCTATGGGGATTTCCCCTGCTTTTTCAAAACACATATGCATCAGTGCTGGGGCAAAGAAAACCTACCTTTATTAAACATCTTAAAGTTAGAGAGAGAGAGAAATAATTAAAAGCTGTCCTGTAAAACAGAAGTGTCCTGCAGGTGCGAATCAAAGAAAACAAAATTATGGTATTTGTGATCTAAGACATCTGAAATGTAAAGAGAGAGGGGTATGTGTGTGTTATGTATATACAGTACATGTTTTAAAGCATACCACGATACCTGAATGCAATTGGTGGCTATTCTACAGTGTTTTGTTTTTTTCCTCAGGCTACTTTTACACATTTTTGGCTACTGGCCTCACTGGTGCTAAGTTGACAGAAGCAGCTAAAATCTGAGATTCATGTCTGAATTTGTGCAATTCAAACTGGGGGTGGTGCTGGTGGTGGCGGTGGCTACAGAACCCTGAATGCTAATACTAATTTTAGAGTTATACTTTCCAGATTATATTTACATCAGGCTTGAGAACACCACCACTCACCCTGCAGCCTAGACTTGATTACACCATCATTGGTGTCCATCATTTTCCACAACTAACTTGTGAAACATAGTGTGTGTGTGAGCATTATAATGGACTGGCAACAGGCTCAAAGCGATACTTTAGCACCCAGCAAAATTCCACTTCATATGGGGGGGAGTTTTGGCAAAAAGCCAGTGTTTTGTGGGTTTCGGGATGTTTCCTTCCTGGACTACAACTGCCATGGAGACAAAAAAGGGGGGGGGGGCAAATGTCCATATTTTGAAATTTTCTACAGAGGGCTGTTGGTCTACGCAGGGGTGGGTGGCCTTATCATTAGACAGAGTGGGGGGACTGCCACAGGCAATGCAGGATGCAGAGAGGCTGCCATGACAAGCCGCTTTCCTTCATTATTTGTAACAGAGCATTGCACAATTTGAAGTGGCAGACATATATAACCCAAAAGTTCTGGTATTGTAATCCAGCTCTTCTAACATTTAATCACAATTTAAGTGAAGTTATTATTATTTGATTTCCACTTATTGTTTTACCTTACAAAGATAGTTGTGAAAACTCCAAGACTAGACTAACATAATCCATAGGCAATTTAAAGATCTCTGGGTGATGTCCATATCCATTTACAGAAACCACGATTAGTCTTCCAAATTTCCTGAGCTGCGAAGGTTTCAGATTTTTCAAAACAAAGCATGGAATGCACAGACTGAGGGTTGGAGCAAGCAAAAGCCTGCCTACCAAAACAACTGGACCAAAAAGTCAGGGACATTCATACATACCTTCCATCTCAGAATACAGACAGAGAGAACTCCAGAAAGTGTCCTTCTGTCTTAGAGAAGCACCATCAATGCATTGATTTATTATTGTAATAAAAAGCCTTTATTCTTGAAAGAACCTGGTATTCCAATGCTCTGTTTTTCTTTGTGGCAATTTGCCAGTCTCAGTGGAGTAAAATTACTGTTTGTGAGATGACAAAGTAAAATGAAAAAACAAACTAAAAAGTTAAGATAATTAGACTATTTTTGACCAGAAGTGGGTTACTTCAATAGTATTGCCGTGACCATTTGCTAAATCTTCATTTGTACATGTGGTAGGCCAAAAATTGCATGCACATAAGTGTTGTATTGATTCAATTCCTCCACACTAACTACAAGTTGCCCTTTATCCAAGTAGATTCATTTTGTTTGATTACTCTTTGAGTTTCCTACTTCCTTTTGAAGTCTACTAAGAGACTTCCAGATGGTCCAGCCACAACAGTGGTTCCCAGCCTTGGGTCCCCAGATGTTCCTGGACTAAAACTGCCAGAAGCCTTCACCACTAGGTGTACTGACTGGAGTTTCTGGGAGTTGTAGTGCAAAAATATCTGGGAGATCCAAGGTCGGTAACCACTGAGCTAGAGTTTTGTCTTGGTGGGAGACACTTTTTGGCATTCATCAGTTTGTCAAGGGGAGCTGTTTTTGTTCTCTAAAGGTTCGTCATAAACAACAGGTGACTGGCTATTCCATGCATTCCAACCTCAACCCACAAAACATGGTTGCTCTCCTTAGGTGTTGAAGTTCTATAGTCTAATCAGCTTTTATGAATGAAATGAGAAGGTTGGGGAGGGGCGATCAGGATGCTTCAAGCCAAGCAGCAACATAAAGAAAAGAATATAAGAACATAAGAAGAGCCATGCCGGATCAGGCCAACGGCCCATCTAGTCCAACTTCCTGTATCTCACAGTGGACCCACCAAATGCCTCTGGAAGCGCATGAGACTAGATCTCTCTCTCCTGGTACCCCTCCCCTGCATCTGGTCCATGAAGTACCCTGGTTTTAAGCCTGGAGATTACACATCTCCATCATGGCTTGTACAGTAACCTGTGATGGACTTTTCCTCCAGGAATCTGTCCAATCCCCTTTTGAAGGCATCCAGGCCAGATGCCATCACCACCTCCTGTGGCAGGGAGTTCCACAGACTAACAACACGCTAGGTATTTTTCTTTTCTTTTGTCTGTTCTCACTCTCCCAACCCTCAATTTGAGTGGATGTCCCCTAGTTCTAGTATTTTGTGAGAGGGAGAAGAGCGTCCCACTTTCCACTTTACTCATGCCCTGCATTTGATCCAACATGCTTTGGATCAGTCATGGGCTTAAGGCAGATCTTCCTAACTTGAGGCCCATGATCCCCAGGGAAGCATTGCTGAGATGGCACTTGCAGTCTAACCTATTTCAAGGCCTCAAGCTTACATCGCGGTCAATCTGCAAACACTCTCCCTGAGCTATCTGGAAGTTGAGTCATGGCTACTGGACTTCTTTTTAGCCATGACCCAATTTCCAGATAAATTCAGCTGGATGACTGAGAATCTTCACAGACATCTCCTTGAGCTACTTGTTTAATGATTGCATTTCACCTGATGGCAAAGATATAGGTATCCTTCCATCACTTGATCAGACTGGCAAAGGGGAATAAATGATGAAATAAGACTGAAGCTCCTGCCAGCCACCTGTTTCTAGACTTAACGATACTGCTTTGGCTAATGAGCCCAGTGAGATATGTTGACACAGCTTCCATTCTCTCCGATGAAGGGAGCTGCCGTGATCCTTTGTTATACTTCTACACAAACTGTTCTTGTCTGACGTAAAGAAGGAATGGCTAAATATTTAAAAACAACAATTTTATTATTTTGCCAATATCCTGCCCGTCTGCCCGCCCACTGGATGGGTGCCTTTGTCCCTTTTGGACAAATGACAGTAAGAAATAAGACAGGTTGCAACTGCTTAGGAAAATGGATTTCCAACCCAACAGATAACAAAGGTAACATGGAATTATTTGGGTAATGGTTGAAGGGCAATGCAATGTTGCAGAAGGTTTTCTGACTTTTTTTTAAAACAGGATCAGCATGCATAGCAGTTTCTTTCAGTTTCCTGCCCCGGTCCAAGGCTGACTCAACAAAGTTTGCTGCCTGAGGCAAGAACAAGCTATCACCTCATTCCTTGCACAAAAGTACTCTGGGATAGCGTGGGAATCTTGCTTTAGAGCTGGCGATCAGAGAATGTTCTCTGGACATAATCTACTGAAGCAGTAGGTTAGTTTTGGCAGCACAGAGCAGCAGACTGTATAGGATACAGAACCTGGCCTCCAACAGAGCTGAGAAGCCCATGAAAAAAAAGTGAGAGTCTGCCACGGTTCATTCACTCATCAGCACCAGTTGTCCAGAGATACCCCTGTGCTCTGCCTAACGGTAGGAGCGGCTCACTCCATGGATCAAATTATGGTCTCCGTGAATTTCAGTGGGGATCCAGTATCCTTAAGCGGACTATACCATTGATTTTAAAAGGACAGGGTGACATCTAATTGGGGGTGACATACCAACAACTTTCAGGGTGGTGTCATTTTTTTAAAAAATGAAAATAATTTTTTTTGTCAAGACCTTACTTTTCAAATAGGTTTTGTTTTACACACACACACACACACACACACACACACACACACACACACACACACACACACACACACACACAAGAACATAAGAAGAGCCATGCTGGATCAGGCCAAAGGCCTATCGAGTCCAGCTTCCTGTATCTCACAGTGGCCCCACCAGATGCGTTTGGGAGCGCAAGAGACTAGAGATCTGTCTCCTGATACCACTCCCCTGCATCTGGCCCTTGAAGTAAACACACACACACACATGACTCCTTCATTTATTTACAGTATGGAAGAAGCCAAGCAAGCTTGATCTGCTGGCCTTTGCTTCCATATTTGGCATGGAAGCTGCCGGGGTATCCATTACATCCCTTGAAGTGCAAACATTAGCATAACTGCATGAAGCAATCATGCCCCTAACAACGGCAGGCTATGGCAGAGAAGACCAAAATAAATAGGATCCACAGAGCAAGAGGCAATACACCACTGGGCTCTGGGTTGGCAGAGTTGCAGAGATAAGTGCATTTCTCGCATGCCTTTTGCTTTCGCCTGACAGAGAGGGGCATCTCCGATGACAGGATGCGCATGCGGGCCAGCTGAGTGTCGCTTACCACACTGAAATGGCATCGACGGCAGACTGAATAAGGCCTAGGTGTGTTTGGCTGGCTAGGTGGCTTGGAGTCCTTTAAGGAAACACTCCCTCGTTAGAAGTGAATCACTGCTTTCTAATTACAGAGCAGAGGTGAGCTTGTCCTGGCATTGAGAGTGCAACCTACATGGGTTGTAGGTGATCTAGCAGGATGTGGAAGTGGAATAAATAAATACGCTCTTAAGTATAGTATACTTCCTGGGCTTCTCATTGATATTAGTGGGAGAGCCTGCTTAAATCAAAAGGTGGATTTAAAAGCACTTTATCAAGGCTGCAATCCGTCCCTGTTTTTGCTAACAGTTGTTGCACTGGCAAATTTTGATCATCAAGGTCAAGACACGCAGGCATGCCTGTTTAATTTCTGGAGGTTCTTTTGGTCCTAGTGCGTTAGAGTAGCACACTAGGTCACACCCGTCACCTGCCCCTTGTCAGCTCTCCTTTATCTTTATTGATTTCCAGTAAAGATATGGATGCTTGTAGTGAATGATGGGGAAAAGGAACAATCATTCTAAGCCATAGGCAAAGTGACTTGAGAGAAGAAAATTAACAATCAAGCAATGCAGCATTAGTACTGCAGTACTTATCTGATACAGCACTAGATTTGACAAGCATATTTTTTTAGGAAATGAAAATTATGTGGAAGTGGAAAAATAGCAGGTGCTAACTATAATGGCATGCCACACCATGATGGAGATATCACTTTCATGTCCACCATAGGACATATACCATAGTGTGTGATAACATACACCAGAACATGGAGTAAATTGATCCCAGCTTAATCACTATGAATTAAAGAACCCCGAAAGTTGAACAAAAAGCATGAAAGCCACTGAAAAAAAGCAGCGGGTTCAGCACAATCAGATTTGTAAACTGGCCAGAGTAGCCATTGGGCTAGATAGCTGCGGTATATAAATCTAATAAATAAATAAAATTATGTAGTGTCCTTACTAGAAAGGTTTCTACCTTACCAATTCCAACACAAAATATGAGGTATTTTGCAGCATAGTCACATCCTATGGTAGAGCGCTTTTGGTGACTGCGGAATAAACGATACAGGGTGGTGCTGTGACGTCCATGTTGTAGCTTCACAGCAGTGTCCAGAAAGTGCACCTGTTTGAAGATTAGCCCAAGCTGAGGTTGATGTTAGGGTGGAAGTTACCAAAATCTCAGTGGAATTTCTCCAGGGTTTCTATTCCATGAGCCCAGAAATGTTATTGATGTACCTGAAATAGAGGAGTGGATACTAATATACTTCTGCCATACCAGAAGAGCCAACTTGCTAGATTCACTTGAGAAAAGTCTGAACCAGAGTTTGAGAACTATTAATTCCAAAGCTTTCATAATATTAAAACAGAGTCCGCCTTTGCTAGACTTCAGCTGATGCTATCTTCAGTTTTAAGCGAGGAATAGATAATCTTCAGATTTCACGGCACTGGCTTTCCTGTTCTTATGGAGCTGTTTAATCAAAGTTGGCTTCCTTACCATGCTGCTGAATAATGGAGCATTTAAAAGCAAAAATCTTGCTATTTGACCCAAGATGTTCTAAAACAGTGGTTCCCAACATTGCGTCTCCAAGTAATATAGGACTAAAACTTCCAGAAACTTTTACCATGAGCTGCACTGACCAGGAATTTCGGTTTTTGTAGTCTAAAAACATTGGGGGACTCAGGTTTAGCAACAATGATTTAGCAACACTGTACTTGGTGGCTTTGGGCAGATCTTTTTTCTTCTTTGAACAAAATTCCTGTTGTGTGAATTTCAGATTACAAAAGTAACAATAGTGCGGATCAAGTATTGCGCCTCTGTCCTAGCCATTCACCAGGGAATGCAGCAGGCAGGGGATGTCATTGGATGAAAGGACAAATATAGACCCTCCTAGTCGCCATGGAAAATGACCTTCCCATCACCTGAGAAAGCAGCTCCATTTCTGGTCATCGATGTGCACTGTTTCTGAAGGCCACTGTGGGAAACATAAAAGTGGGAAGTTGTTGTTGTTCCTTTCAATGGGCTTGTCAGAGAAAATGTCAGGACTGTTGGTGGAGGAAAGGGCTCCAGTTCAAATGGTGACTGGACTGTTCGCCCCGCTACTCCCCCAAAGGACGGAGGTCTCAATCCTAATCAGTTTTCCCTAAGATTTAGCTGATACGTTTCATGGAATACAAAGCTTCAACGCCAGAGATCTGGAGTCTGATTCTTTACTGTGCCTCCTGTGAGAGGATCCAGCCGGTGTCGCCTTGGGCAAGCTGCACAGACCCAGGATGTCCCCAGAAGGTGGAAACAGTGAACCACTTCTGAGTAACCTCTACCTGGAAAACCCTGAAAAAGGATCACCATAAATCAGGATTGATTTGACTTCCATTATTGTTATTATTAGAGCTGGAAGAAACTACTGGGGGCCTTGCGTCCAGCCCCTCACCAGTGCAGAAATTCCACAACTAAAGCATACCAGATACAGTAAGTTTGTCTTTGAAATAGCTTGATGTAAGCATTTGGAAAAGGTGTTGCCTCCTCCCTCCAACAACATGCTTGTGGTATTAGTTTGGCAATATGGGAGTTGGAGAAACCTGGAACCGTGTTCGTGTAAACATAGTGAATGGCTTGATTTAGCAGCACAGTGGGTGGGGAAATCTTAACATGCCTGTTGGTTTTGTTTCAGAAAGAGAGATAGAGGTTTGGGTTGCAGTAGGCCCTATTCTCCCTGGTTTAGATAACTGGCCTTTTAAAAACCTTGGGGAGGGGTAGACAAACTTGGGACAATTTAAACCTATCCTTCATAGACACCTGCCTCTTAAATCCCATGCATAGTCACTCGAGTTCATTGGAAAAATATCCCACAACTATCTCTTTGGGATTCAGACAATTTGCGTCCCAGAAACCTTCATTTTTGAATTGTAGCACTGGAAGGGACCCAATGGGCCATCCAGTTCAACTTGTACTCTTAAATCTAGCACACAGTTAACCAACTAATTGGAAGAGATGTCTGCGAAGATTCTCAACCATCTAGGTGAGGTTATCCAGAAGCTGAGTCATGGCAACTGGACTTCTTTTCTTGTGAGACTGAAACATTTCACTACTCATGCAAGTAGCTTCTTCAGCCTAATGAGTAGGGGCGGTTCATTATTTGTTTCATTGCCTAACAAAACATTTTTTTAATTCGTTTCGTACCCATCTCTAGTCCTAAATGCATGGGAAGGGTTCGACTAGTAGTGATTTATAATACAAAATCCAGCGTAGTTATCTTGTCTGCTGTGTGATAATTTGATGATGGTGGTGGTGGTGGTGATGATGATGATGATGATTTTGCCTTCCACTTGGTATGGTCACAGGCATGTTGTTGTCAAGAGCATTCATCCGATGCTGTTTTGGTCGTCCCCCTCCCTCGGGATCTGCTGACCTCCAGGGTGAGACCCTTTCTCATTAGGGTATGTCCTTACCAACACAGTCGGGTTTCACACATCTTGTTGGAGATTGGTGCAATGCTATATTTATTTAGATCGGATGTCATCATTGTGCACATGATCGTTTTGTGTGAGGTCAGAGGCCCGTAGCAGCATTTTTGTCTCCATGACACTAAGGTGAGTTTGACTTCTTTCGTGCCATAGAGCTCAACAGGTCTTACTATGGTGTGGTAGATCTTTGACTTTAAATGGAGGGTGATCTTATTGTCGCACATGACTCTTAATGTTGCACTCCATTTTAGCCAGGCACTGTTGATCCTTGATGTGACTTCATGATGCAGACTACTGTCAGCTGTGATCACGAAACTGAGGTATTTGAACTCCTCAGTTCTTGGTAGGTCAATACTATCAATTCGGATCATACCATATTCATTTGGGTCAGTGGTAAGATATTTTGTCTTCCTCACATTCAGACCAAACCTTGCCAGATGGTCACTCTATGCTTGGGCTTGGCGCTCTCCAGCAAGTAAAAGAAGCAGTATATATGCCTGTAATTTCAGGTACCTATAAGTGAAGATTTTTGTTGTTGTTTTATACTTTCTCTTACTCTTATTACAGAGTGAGTTGTTTTTTCCCCCCTTTGGGAAGTGTAAATATGCTCCAAATAACTAGCCTGAGGAAACTGTTCAAAGTAAGGAGCATAGGTCAAAAAGTGTTTATAAATATAGAAATAAATACCTAAATAATTGACAGATGCATGTAAGTTGGAAATGAGTCACAGAGAAACTAGAAATGTAATCAACTGTAGAAGGTTTTCTTCCTTGTAACTCTTATATTCTTACCTCAGGCCTCAACACATCACCTTACAATGAAAGGAGTTTGGAGTCACAGCAGAACTAGGACTTTAAAAAAAATAATAAGCAACAGATGTCAGAATGATTTGTGACCAATTTTAGTTCACATAATTCATCCCGGAGAACCTGATTTTGCAAGTTGGTGCTGGGCATGACTGTGGAGTTAGGCATTACTCATTGCCTGCAGGAGTTTCAGATGAACAGTAGTAGTTGTGTCTTCGGGTGGTATGTCTCATGATGTGATTGGCAATGGTGCTCAGTTGAACACCACTTCACCTTTCAAATGCCAAGACGGCCTCTCCAGGAAAAATATGTGTTATGCTGAAAATCAATGGTATCTGTGCCACAGGCTATTTTTATTACATTAAACTCGATTGCTGCGTGGTTCTATCCTATGCTACAGCCTGCTAGTTTTTAGTTCACCTATGGTCATATTTTCAATGTGTGTTTATACGTATATAATAATAATAATTACAAGCCATCAAGTCAGTCCTATGTTATATCAACCCTTTCCAGAGTACTCAAGAGTGGTTTATCATTACAGTGGTACCCCGACTTAAGAGCAGCTCGACTTAAGAGCAATTCGACTTAAGAGCAGAAAACTGTTGGCATTTTAACTGCTGCCTTACAAATTTTAGATATGGTCTGCTTGACTTACAAATATATTTTCATATTTTCATTTTTTAACTTATTTTTTCAAATTTTTAGATAGGCACCCCGACTTAAGAGTAGTTCGACTTAAGAGCATGCACTTGGAACAGATTAAATTCGTAACTCGAGGTACCACTGTATCTCCTTCTGTAGGCATTCTAGAACTGTGTAGCTTCCTCAAGGCTACACAGGCTGGCTCTCCTTCGGGGAGACACAGTGAAGAGTCGAACTCCTGACTCCTGGTTTCAGAGCTAGTCTGTTGTTTGTTTGTAGTTTGTATTTTTCATGGTGGGAGGTTATTCCAGGGCATCCAGTGGTTAGGAAAGCTGGTTATAAAGGAATTATTTGGATTACTTGGACTACTTCCTGCTGAGATTTCAATTCCCCACTGTGCAGGTATTAGAGATTAAAAGTTTCCCAGATTTTTTAAAAAAGGTGGCACTCTTATTCTGTACCATCAACATAAAGATTCAAGACAAATACTTGGGAATCAGCTACTCAAATGTATCCTATCTGAACCACACAACCTATCAGTCTCACATCCTGGTTTTGGTTTACAAAACCCTCCATGGCTTGGGACCCGAATACCTGTCAGAGTGTATCTCCCAAAGGTCAACTGAGGCCCGACCCACGAGAATGTTGCAGGTGGCCACGCCTCACTTCAAGTGGCCACGCCTCACTTCAAGTGGCCACGCCCAGGGAGGTGCGGAAATTGCTTACACATAACCGCGCCTTCTCTGTGGTTGGCCCCTCGCTCTGGAACCATCTCCCGAGTGAGTTGCGCCTTGCACAGTCCCTGCTCGCCTTTAAAAAAGCACTTAAAACCTTGCTTTATCGGGAGACATTTGGTGACCTTTAATTTAATTTAACTTTCCCCCCCTCCTCTCTGACTCCTCTTGCCAATGATTTTCTCTTATTATTGTATTGTCTCCTTTTAAATCTTTTTTTCTTTTTCTTTGATTTTTGTTGATATTACCTTGTGTTTTATTGTTCTTTTAACCCTATTGTTACCGCCCGGAGTTCCCTGGGAAGACGGGAGGTATAACAATAAAATAAATAAATAAATTATAACATCCTGCCTGGATCATTTAAACCAAAGCAAATGAAAATGAAAATAATTGTTTTAAAAAAATCCTTCAAATTTTTGGGATAATTTGTGAATTTTGGATATATCTATTTTTTTTAAATAATGTTTTTAACCATTCCTACATGAAAGGAAAAGGCGAGTAGTGAAATCTTTTTTACTTTTTTGAATCTTCATTGTGATTCATCATAGGTCTCTCCACCACCCAGCTGTGAGCCATCTCTTTTCATATTGACTCTATGGATGGCTCATTTTCCTTGCTTGGGGGGCAGGGGGCGGGGTGGGGATAGGATGAGTGTACAGCAGGTTAAGACAGGGTGTGTAGCCCAGTTGATGGAAAACGGCTGTCAAAAGTAGAACCATGTGGAAGTGGATTCTGCCAACGGCACACTCAGAATGAGAAAATTCCTTCAGGAAGAAATGAAGAATTTGGTGAAAGTGAATCAGGAAACGATTTCGTAGAAGTCTCTCAGTGTCATCTGTCAGCCTGAGAGCTGTAATGATAATGCTTTAGTTTCATTTGCGACCCAGCAGGGTGAAGCAAAGTTTCAGTTCACAACATAGCCAAGCTCATCAACACCTTTTAGAGAAGGAAGGAAGGAAGGAGTGCTTTTGTGTGAAGTTAAGTCGCAGAAGGACAGCTTCAGCCCTCATTTTGTAAGCATGTGGCAAAGCATGGTGTGTTTTTCTACTTCATTAAAACATAAGAACTTAAGAAGAGCCATGCTGGATCAGGCCAAAGGCCCATCTAGTCCAACTTCCTGTATCTCAAAGTGGCCCCATCAAATGCATCTGGGAGTGCACGAGACTAGATATCTGTCTCCTGATACCACTCCCCTGCATCTGGCCCTTGAAGTACCCTAGTTTTAAGCCTGGAGATTACACATCTCCATCATGGTTTGTAACCTGTGATGGACTTTCCTCCAGGAATCTGTCCAATCCCCTTTTGAAGGCATCCAGGCCAGATGCCATCACCACATCTTGTGACAGGGAGTTCCACAGACTAACAATGTGCTGGGTTAAAAAATATTTTGTTTTGTCTGTTCTCAGTCTCTCAGCCCTCAATTTGAGTGGGTGTCCCCTAGCTCCGGTATTTCGTGAGAGGGAGAAGAGCATCCCTCTATCCACTTTACTCATGCCCTGCATTCATTGCTGGCCTTTGTCGCCCTTGCCCCTTCTTTCTAGATATTGACATTTCTATTTTTGTTGTTGGCTGAAGCGTATCCTCAACAGCACTGTGTGATTAGGGTTAGAGAAACTTTTCATGCCGGTATATGCCCAGCAACTGATGACCTCATGGGTTGGAGTGCGAAGCAATGCATTGTTTACTCTTCAACGCAGTCACATACGTGATTTGAGCCAGTAGGTTTTATTTTCCTCTGGAACAATGGGTGCTGTATGCAGAGCATATCAAATGCAAAGGACTACAATAATCTGCATATTCATGTTACTTTCTGCATGTGCTATTTACTTCATCCCCTGCGGTCTGGCAACAATGGAGAAGGCCAAATCCAAGTTAATACCTGGCAGCTGTGTTCAGAAGAAGAAGAAGAAGAAGAAGAAGAAGAAGATGATGATGATGATGATGATGATGATGATGATGCGCCCTTTGCCTGTGTGATTGACTCATCCTCCAGGGGTGCAAAGAAGGGAAATAATCCATAGAATCACAGAATAATAGAGTTGGAAGGAATCCAAATCACAGTATATCTGACTGTTGGTTGTCCAATTTACTCTTGAATGCCTTGAGTGTTGGAGCAATCACCATCTTCCGCGGTAATTGGTTCCATTGTCGTACTACTCTCAACAGTTAATAAGAAGTCCTAAATCACTATGGGTTTTAAAAAGTCTAAAGTGCTGACTCCATGATCTTGTCTGCAGAAGCATCAGCTTCACAGAAGATTTTTGTTTTTGGCTAATATCTGTAATGTGATTGGTGGATCAATGAAATAGTCAGGATTAGACATGGGCACGACTTGGCAAAATCCTCGTCTTCGTTCTCGTTCTTCGTTCTCGTTACGGAACGAGGAACGAGAACGACAATTACTCCGCTCCAGCTCGAACCCGACCCGATAAAGATAAATTGGGTCTGATTTGTCATTGTCGTTCATGGCATCGCGGCGATCGCGCGATGCCAAGAAGCACTAAAGCAGCACAGAAAAAAGTTTTAAAAATTAAAAAAAAAAGCGGAAATATGCCTGCCTCAGTGAGGGCACCTACCAGAGAGGGGTGGTTTCTGGGGGGGTCCCCGGCCTTCCACCCCCTCCTGTCCTGGGCTGCTGGTACCAGGCTGGGGGGGGGGTATCCTCGCCGTCTCCATTTGCCATGCGGTGGGGGAGATCCAAAATGGTGACCGCAATATTTATTTTTAAATCGTGGTCCAAAAACCCACCAAAGCACCACAGAAACATTTGAAAATTAGGTATTTTAACTGCCGGAATTTTTATAGTAGCAGCAGTGGGTTTTTCTTGCAATAAAATGTCTCCATTGATTTTATTTTATTTTATTTTTATTTTTTTACACCTGCGCATGCGCAATGATGGGCTGGCCATGGGATGGGACCATGCAAATTTTTGGAGCCATTCCACCAATCGCATGGCCAGGTTTTGACTGCGACTTCTGGGTGTGCCATAGAGGGCATTAAAAGCCCACTAACCCGAACCCGAACCCTAACCCTAACCCATACGCCAGTACGCTGTCCTTCTTAATGGGCCAGAGGCACCCAGAGGTGCTGCCCAATAACCCACCCTAACCTTAACCATTACCCTAAGCCTAACCCTTACCCTAACCCCAACCCTAAACCAGATTCGTACGCAAGTACACTTCCCTTCTTAGTGGGTCAGAGTGGTGCATCGAAAGGTGCCTCCAACTCCAGACCCACTCCCTCCCTAAGCGTATGCCAGTATGCTTTCCTTCTTAGTGAGTCAGAGTCAGTGCCGAGAGAGGTGCCTCTGACACACTAACCCCCAACTATGGCTAATGGCTAATTGGCTATAATGTTCTTAGTGAGACAGCGAAGTGCCGATGAGGTTTCCTGTCACACTAACAACAACCCAACATAATTGGCAGTGGCTACGCGTTACGCTTCCCTTCCCTTCTGGGTCAACTCAGAGGGAGGCACCCAGAGAGGTGCCTCCCGGACCCAGAGCCCACCCCTCCCCCTAAACCACTGTACAAATGGCAGACTACAAACGGAATGACAAATTTTTGAAAATTTTCGCGAAGAACAGAAACGACTCGAAACGGGCCCTTCCCGACAAACGACAACTCGAAATGTAATTTTTTCTGGTCGTGCCCATCTCTAGTCCGGATTTTACCTTTGGTGGCAGTGGACAACAGTAGATCTTCCAGTCACAGAACATTGTTTGTGATTTTATGTGCCAGAGGGTCCAACATTGTCCAGGTGTGTGTTTTGGTAGGAGACTCATGCATAGCTAAAAATCTGCTGTATCTATTTTTGTCATGAGTCCTCTCTCTCCCCAACCCCCAAGTTTATTATTTACTTTTTATAACGGATTCTACCTGTTTCATCTGGGATAGAAACTTGTCATAGTCAGAGATTTTTTTAAAAAAGCCCTTCCTTTGCTTGGTGACCCTCCCCAACAACTGACATCTTAAATTCCTCCACAATCTGGCTTACTTTCAACTTCAAGGCCCAGCTGGAATTCAAACTAGTTGAAGCCAGGCAGAATGCCATAAGAACATAAGAACATAAGAACATAAGAAGAGCCATGCTGGATCAGGCCAAAGGCCCATCTAGTCCAGCTTCCTGTATCTCACAGCGGCCCCACCAGGTGCGTTTGGGAGTGCATGAGACTAGATATCTGTCTCCCGACACCACTCCCCTGCATCTGGCCCCCGAAGCAACCCGGTTCAAAGCCTGGAGACTCCACATCTCCATCATGGTTTGTAACCTGTGATGGACTTTTCCTCCAGGAATCTGTCCAATCCCCTTTTGAAGGCATCCAGGCCAGATGCCATCACCACATCCTGTGGCAGGGAGTTCCATAGACTTACAACGCGCTGGGTGAAAAAATATTTTCTTTTGTCTGTTCTTACTCTCCCAGCCCTCAATTTGAGTGTATGTCCCCTAGTTCTGGTATTTTGTGAGACGGAGAAGAGCTTCCCTCTATCCACTTTACTCATGCCCTGCATTATTTTGTACATCTCAATCATATCCCCCCTTAGGCACCTTTTTTCCAGATTAAGGAGCCCCAAATGTTTTAGCCTTTCCTCATAAGGGAGGTTCCCCAGCCCAGTAATCATTTTAGTCGCTCTCTTTTGCACCTTTTCCAGTTCCACTATGTCTTTCTTGAGATGCAGTGACCAGAATTATACACAATACTCCAGGTGCGGCCTTACTATTGTTTTGTATAATGGCATTATAATGTTGGCTGTTTTATTTTCAATCCCCTTTTTGATAATCCCTAGCATGGAATTGGCCTTCTTCACAGCTGCCATTAACAGGGAAGAATTTGTTTGACTGGCAGGGAAGCAATTCAGCGTCCCCGTGTG
Source organism: Phrynocephalus versicolor (assembly GCA_023846285.1). Taxonomy (NCBI): domain Eukaryota; kingdom Metazoa; phylum Chordata; class Lepidosauria; order Squamata; family Agamidae; genus Phrynocephalus; species Phrynocephalus versicolor. Next base: position 10,927,267 of record JAHTLZ010000204.1, on the reverse strand, counting down.
CGTGCCCTTGCATGCCCATATTTGCATAATGAGTCAAACACATAATCAGGGATCTTGTCCTATTTGTTTATTGATTTATTAAGTTGTATTTTTAGCCTGCCTTTCCCTCAGCGACCTCAAGGCAAGGTGCTTGGCTTTCTTCCTACTTATTTTACCTTGAGAACAGTTATGCAAGGGAAGTCTCACTGAGCGCTTGTTTGCACTGACATATAGGCCGTTATTTCACGTCCCTTTCATTGTGGTTCGCCATCCTGCTTGGGATACCATTGCATAGGTATGACGAAGAAATGTTGCTCCACGTCAATTGTGTGATGACGGGAGTTCGTCCCGACCATGCCCCCTGAACTGGGATTTAAGCGGGATTAGCGATTCCTCTCCCTGGCCTCGGGAATCTGCTCGTCTCTGTTTTCATTCTGAGACGAGTGCCCATGAGGTAAGGCTTGTCACGCAACATGCCATTCTCCATCTAGTGGCAGGAATGCGAAGCGCCATTCACCAGTACATTCCCTATGGAGTCAGCAACGCAGTGCAGAGAGATTAAAAGACAAATGCCTCGAGAAGGCAAAGTTGAGGAGATTCAAAAGATTGAAAAATGGAAGGTCGGACCAAAGAAAAAACCGAGAACGAAGGCTGAGAAGTTCAGATGTTGTCACGAAACAAGGACATGCAGTAACAGTCGTCACGATACCATCAATCACACCCGTGGGTACATGGGAACAGGGACAGTACCGAGACAAGACCACATGACCATGAGTGATGTGGTCACAAAACGAACATCAACTCGGAACAAAGAAGGACGTGTAGTAACCGTCAGTGATATGGTATGTGGATTGCTGGATTGGAAAATCCTCAAGTGTCTCTGCTGGGAATACTCCATCCTCCCCCTTTAAGAGAAGATAGAGAAGATAGGTGGCTTGAGAGAGAAGTCATGGAAACCATCCATGGGTGTACTAAAAGTCCCTCTCTCAACAGGGGTGGGGGACTTAGGCACAATCTGTCTCCCATTTATCATGCTGCCCTTTCATTGATGCCCAGACGAATCAGAACCACTTCACACCTCCACCAGGAAGGCCACAGCTAATGACCCATACTTAATGGGTGTTGGGAAGCATTGCATAGGTATGACTTTCACACACCCCAGGCCATTGCCTATCCAACAAGCCTTTTTAGACCAGGGTGGGGTGAAATCAAGGTGAAATATAAATTGGAAGTCTCACCCCAGAGGCCGAAATATGAATTATGGCAGAACAAATGCAAGGCAACAATCAGAAAAGCAAAGCAAGACTTTGAGGAGGAAATAGCTAAAAACACTCAAAGAAATAACAAGGAGTTCTTTAAGTACATTAGAAGTAAGAACCCAATTAGGAAGGCCATTGGACCTTTAGACACCAATGGAAGGCAAGGGATTATTAAAGAGAAAATAGAGATTCCAGAGAGACTCAATGAATTCTTTGCTTCAGTATTCAGTGAAGCAGATAGAGACCACATGCCCCAAACAGAGCCTATCTCCGTAGGGAGGGAAATTGAAGAATTAAGCCAAATAGAAATAACCAGGGAGGAGTCCTTGCATGTGTTGTTAAACTAAATGCTAACAAATCACCAGGACCAGATGGCATCCATCCACGAATTCTCAAGGAATTTAAAGATTAAATTACTGAGGTCCTAGCTAGAATATATTTTCTTTCCCTCAAATGAGGCATTGTGCCTGATGACTGGAAGGTAGTTAATGTAACACCAATCTTCATAAAAGGATCCAGAGGTGATCCAAGAAATTACCGACTGTTTAACGTTTGTCCCAGGTAAAGTGATGGAAACCATCCTAAAAGATAAAATCAATAGGCACATAAAAGAGAAGGAGAGCCAACATGGCTTCAGCAAGGGCAAATCATGACTCACTAATCTGTTGGAAATTTTTGAGAGTGTCAGCAAGCATGTGGATAAGGGAGATCCAGTTGACATTGTTTATCTGGACTTTTAGAAGGCTTTTGTCAAGGTACCGCAACAAAGGCTCTTGAATAAACTTGCCAGTCATGGAATAAAGGGACAGGTCTTGTCCTAGATCAGTAACTGGCTAAGGGAAAGAGAAGGTAGCACTAAATGGACACTTCTCCAAGTAGAGGGAGGTAAAGAGTGAGGTCCCCCAAGATTCAGTACTGGGACCCCTGCTTTTCAACCTCTTCAAAAATGATCAAGAAGTAGGAGTAAACAGCAAGGTAGCCAAATTTGCTGACAACAATAGATTATACAGGGTAGTAAAAACAGAGAGATTGTGAGGAGCTCCAGAGGGATCTCTTGACACTGGGGCAGTGGTCAAACCAGTGGCAAATGAGCTTCAACATTAGTAAGTGAAGAGTGATGCACGTTGGGGCAACCACCTCCCCAATTATGTTTATAAACAGATGGGGTCTGAACTCTCAGCAACAAACCAGGAAAGGGACCTTGGTGTCCTGGTGGACAGCTCAGTGAAAGTGTCAAACCAGTGTGCCACAGCAGTGAAAAAAACAAACTCAGTGCTAGGGATCATTAGGAAGGATATAGAAAATAAGTCAGCAAGTGTCATTTTCCCTCTTTATAAATCTATGGTGATGTCCTATCTGGAGTATTGTGCACAGTTCTGGTCACCATACCTCCAGAAGGATATTATGGAAGTGGAAAACGTGCAGAGGAGGTCAACCAGAATGATTAAGGGACTGGAACACCTGCCTTACCATCTGAGGCTGCAAAGGCTGTGCCTCTTCAGTCTTGAATGATGGCACCTAAGAGGTGACTTGATTGAGGTTTATAAAATCATACACAGTGTGGACAAAGTAGATAAGGAAAAACTATTTTCCCTATCACACAAATGACAACAATAGAACTAGGGGGCACTCCATGAAATTTTTGGGTGCTAGATCGCAAACAAATAAAGAGAGAAATTACTTTTTCACCCAGAGGATCACTGGTCTGTCGAACTCCCTGCCACAATATGTGGTGACACCTGTCAGCCTTGACAGCTTCAAGAAAGAATTGGACAAATTCATGGAGAACAAGGGTATCAATGGCTATCATTATGGTTGCCTAAGACCAACCTCCGGGTGGGAGAGATAGGCAGGATATTTGTCCATGCCATTTGCATGGAATCTTAAGCAGTTGAAGACATCTGCTTGGGAATACCCTGAAGTAAATGGCAAGCCGCTGTGTGAGACAGAATGCTGAACTGGATGGGATGTGGCTGTTCCTGCAAGGCTGTTCTTGTGTTCATATGTTCTTATGACAGGAGTTCTCCCAAGGGATTCTCCTCTTGCTCCTCCCTTTCCTGGGGTGATGTCCACCCACATTGTCCCAGCCGGAACCATGGTGTAGGCCATCAGCATGAGTATGTCATAATTCCCCACCCAGATGTGGCCCTTGGCCAGCTTACACTACCACCAACTCTACTTGTTCCTCCTGCCTGCCACCTCCTGCCATGGACTCATCTAATGACTGGGTGTCAGAGCACTGGGCTCAATCAGGGTATGAAGGCCCTCCCTCTGTGCCTCCACCTCCCCAACAGTCTCCTCCTTCTGCACCACCTCCATGGTCAAGCTCAGCTCCTGCCACTGGCCCAGCAGGAAGGTTCTGCCAACCAGGCTCAGCACCACCACCAGCCTGCCGGCAGCCAGGAAAAGGCAGAGTGGCACTCCGACCCCCAGCAACCCTGATACCCCACCCTGGCTCGGGTGGCTACGACTGCCCAACAGCAGCAGCACCACCCCCTCCATTGGCCCCAGAAAGGGTGAATAGCAAGCTATCTTTATCAAAGCATTGCACCAAATTGTATTCTTGATAGAGGATGTAGTCTGTCAGGTGCTGAGAATCTTTTTTGGCGAGATGGAATACACCAGATGATGGTGTCAGGAGGCAGGGCTGGTGTGAAGACTGCTTCAAAGTCCCAGATAAGGTTTCACACCCAGCATATGAAACAAAGAGGTGTTACTAATCTCTGTAGTAGAGATGGGCACGAAACGAACAATTTTTCGTTTCCGTTTTTTCGTTTCGTTAGCTAACGAAACGACAAATGAATTTTGTCTTTAAAATGAAACAAAACAAACAGAAACACCGGAAATTTTGTCGTGCGTTTCGTTTCCGTTACTGCAATATGAGTGAATTGCTTAAAATCCTAATTTTTTTTTTACAAAAAATGAAATACATGGTAACGAAATGGTAACAAACGAACGAAAACAAAAACATTTTTTTTTGCAGAAATTCACAAAAAATGGAAACGAACCGAAACGGACCCTCCAAACGACAAACGACAAACGAAATGCCATTTTTTTTATTCGTGCCCATCTCTACTCTGTAGTAACATTTCTAGGTTCTCGTTTTGCTCCTCCAAGTACACTGTTGGAGTATTCAGAATAAAATTGCAGTTTTCTGCACTGTTTTGCTCTGTCTTTACAAAAAGATTGGGAGGAGTGAAATGTGAAATGTTTGGTATTATATGACAATTGATTGGACCGATTGTGATGTCACAATGAGAAACTAGAAGCTGGATGCTTGCGAGGAAGCGTACCCCATTGTGAGTGGGGGAAACAGCCTTGTAACCGCTGTGCATGGTAATGCAAGTAACATCTCTTAGGTACAAGAATGTACTAGTAGTGACATTTCAGAGGCAACTGGTGACTCTCACTGCATATCAACTGGATAAATGAGGGGTGTTTGACACAGGAGTGACTTCATTACATAAGCTCCAAAGCAGCTGTATTTCTGTGCACAGAGGTGCATGTGCTAAGATTGCAGAGTGATTCTATGTAATTCTAATCAAATGTTTTACTGATTTCAGAGGGGGTTACTTGCTTGCGAGGAATATTACAGTGTGGTGTAGTTGTTAGAGCAGCACTTCTCAACCTTAGGTGGTCATGGACTACAACTCCCAGACATCCTGGCTAACACAGGCAGTGGTGAAGGCTTCTGGGGATTTTAGTCCAAGAGCTTCTGGGGACCCTAACGTCAGACATAGGCTGGGAGGGTGTGGGTTCGAATCCCATTTGGCCTCGAATGTTCTGTGAGTGGCCTTGGTTTGCTCTCGGTATCTCTCAGTCCCCCCCATCCTACCTCATAGTCTTGTTATTTGGGGCGGGGGGGGGAGAGAATGCAAGGTGATATGCCATCTTGATTTTTTTCTTTTTGAAGAAAGATGGCCTAGAACTCAACTGAAATACAGTAAGAGATCCAGATGTGCTCAAGATGTGCTCCAAATCCTGAGGGTGAGAAATGCAAAGTGCTTTTCAAGCTTCTGAGAACGGTTGTGGTAATCATGGTTAGGCTGGCCCGATGTTTCAGCCTGTGCTGGGGAACTACGCTTGGCAAGCTTATCAAATACTTCCTATAACCTATAACCTTTCCCCCCTTTCTCTTTCAAGAATGGCATGGGGATTGCACAACAGCAGAAGCTATACATTGAGACAGAGACCAATGTGAGTAATGCTTCTCCTTTTCTTTCTTGGTTCCTGCTGCCCTCTTCTCTCCCCTTTCATCTGCTTTCACACCTCCACCGCTGCTGGAGAAGGACCACACATTGTTCCGACAGAGACCTGCACCCATGGCCTCCAGGCAGCTTTTGAAATGAAACTGTCGCCGGTATGAAAACAAGCTGATAGCCACTTGTGGCTTGCCCCTGATCTTCTTGTGGAGTCATGTGTCTCCGTCATTGTGTGTCTTGTGACAGCGTTCCTGACATTTTCAAGAAACAGTGAAAAGAAAGGCTCCAGGTTAAGGTGGAAGCTTATTGAATTTTCTGTGTAGATGGACCTTGCGCGAATCAGCACTTGATCATCTGATTCTCTAGGGGCAGTATGAAGTAGAATGGGCTGGTTTCACGCCCATTGGTTCAGCAATAGCTGGATAATATGGATGAAGAAAACACTATGCCTTGATTCTATTTCTCTCAATCCCACCTTCATTTTCTTCCTGGCACTGTTTCAATTTTCAACACTTTATTGTTGTTTTTACTTGTCTCGAAGCTCCTACTTTCATTACATTCATTCATAGACTTTCCCCAGTTGACTGATGCATGCTATTTATGCATGTTACTTAACTATATACCTTTGTAGCCATTTGCATTTTATAAAGTGCGCATATTGTTCCATGTCATCTTCATGTCTGCAAAACTTGGCAAATTTCTGATAAACCTTGCACATTCATGAAAAGAGATGCAACTTTCCTCACAAAAATAAGGCTGAATTCCATACATGGAAATTAACTTTGTTGGATTCAGTGGTCTAATGAGCATCCAGTCTCATTGAAAAATAGCATTTTTCACAGCCTGGTTCTAAAATGCAGCCTGGATCAAAATTTAGGCTTAAATAAAATCTTGCATTTCAGACCCAGGGTAGGTATTGGAGGGACGCAGGAAGGAGAAAAGATGAAAGGCTCCCAGCATTAGCCTTTTGAGAAGGACTCAAATATATCTGTGTCCACTGTATTTTTAAAGTGACTCACTCCCATAAACAGAAAAATAAAGCAGAATGCTGTGCTCTGCAGACTGCCCTGGTGCCCTTCTTTCCTGTTTGCACCATTCAGCCTCTGAGCTGGCCTTGACAATCACATTTCCTCTCACCTTCACAGAGAACCAGAAACAGGGCCAGCACGTCCATTAAGGCGAACTAGGCAGTTGCCTAGGGCGCCAAAATGGAGAGAGGGCGCTGGACAGCCTGCTGCCCTCCGACACCGCCCCCCACCGCTGCCCCCCGTCCATTCCCCGGCTGCCTGTCACCATCCGCCTGCCGCCCCCGCGCCCATTGCTGCCCACCCCCGTGCCAATTGCTGTCTGCCCCCACGCCCATCGCCGTCCCCTGCCATCCGCTGCCCCCCGCTGCCGCCGCCCCCCCCGCCACCCCCGCCTGTCACCCCGGCCGCTGCCTGCCCCCGCCCCTTGCCTAGGGCGCAAAAAAACCTAGCGCCGGCCCTGACCAGAAACACACACATTCTGCAAGAGAGCCAGGCACATATTAGGTCGGAGTGTCACCAAAAGTGTATGGGATGGGGCTGCTCTAACCTCTGTGCCTTCCGTTTGGGCATGGACTGGATTGAGTGGTCTGTGTACATTTCTAGTCTACATCTGCTTTTATTGATCTTGATTGACTTAGTGTTGTTATTTTGTTTATTACGCTGTATTGTACATTTTAATACAGTATATTATTATGTTTAATGGATGTATCTGTTTGTTTAACCCTGTAAACTGCCCAAAGTGGCCTTTGTTGCCAGATGGTGTGGTATACAAGTCAAATAAATAAATAAATAAATAAATAAATAAATAAATAAATAAATAAATAAATAAATA
>JAHTLZ010000204.1:10900360-10919957 GCA_023846285.1 Phrynocephalus versicolor | reverse complement strand
ATAAATAAATAAATAAATAAATAAATAAATAAATAAATAAATAAATATGAGTGGATCAGTGTTGAAAAGGTAGAGTTGCTTCTCAACTCCCTGTCAAAATTTTCCTCAAAATAGGGAGAGATGGCTGCTTCCTAACTGATCCTCAGAAGGGCCATGATTGGATACACAGTTAGATGAATCTTTGTGTCTAATGCTTTTCCGGGTCAGCTCTTTGGATAGTCAGTGTGGTTGCCTTAGGCGACAGATTTGTCATGAGGGGGAGCAGGTTGTTACTTATTTTGGAGAGTATTCCTTTTGAAACATAACAGCAAGTGTCAAGGATTTTAGTTTTAAGAAAATGTCTGTAATATATATCTAACAGATTACAAAATGGATCCTGTGTAAAATGCTATGTCATAGGCTAGACAAGAATGTACTGTATATTAGGTCTAGGTCACAAGTGTAAAGAATCATCAGTACTGGAAGATCAGGATGATTAGACACAGGTGGTATAGCCAAATCACCTCATCCCATGTAGTGTTTGATTGGTTTACAGCATATTGCTTTATGGATATAGGTATCAAGCAAACCACTGTAAATTGGAACTACCTAAGGTGAGAGGCAGTTTTTCCCATTCTCTGTTATGCTATGCTTTGAATATTGTTATTGTATATTACTCTTTGTCATGTGTACATATGTAATCTAAGTTTTCTACTAAGTTCTATTGCCTTGTTCATTTGTCTCCTAGCTCCTTAAACACTAAGTGCATTTATTCTTCCACAACGCTGCTAATCTCTGCTAGTGGGTTATGTATCTTCTTCAACATAACATATCCCTATATGCATAATAGGGTTATATACTTTTAACAGTAAGTGCATAAGCATTTCCCTATTCTGTGTGCCCAATCACGCAGCTGGCTGCATATTCAATCTTGCAAGCAATGTGAATCTGGGGGTGCAAAAGGCAGCCCCTGGGATTGAGGGGTGCTTAATAATATTTCCCCAATGCAACTGTGTAATGGAGTAGGATGTTGTCCTTAATTTCTTATTACTGTGCTTTCCCCCCTGCCATTTATGCGTGAGAGGTGAAGGATTAATGTGCCAAAACTATTTTATTTTATTTCTATGTCAGCCTTTCTTCCAACTATAGAGCCTAAGGCTGCTTGCAAATTATTAAAAAATAAATGCAATTAAAAATGCAATGAATTAGTGCACCATAAAAATCAAACATATAAAATATTCAAATAATCAGTTAAAATGATTAAAAACACATTAAAGGCACATTAAAACCATACATATGCAGCATCTAAACTCATCACTGCCCTATTAGCTGTTCAAAGCCAGCCTCAAAAGTAAGATTTCCATCTGTCACAATGTTGTTGTGTGTATTTTTGTCAGTTGTGTGTATTTTAAGCAATATAAAGGGTAATAATAAAAGCTTCTTTAAATATGTTAGAAGTAGAAAACCTGCCAGAGAACCAGTTGGCCCTCTGGATGGTGAGGGAGGAAAAGGGGAGGTTAAGGAGGACTTGGAAATTGCAGAGAAATTAAATGAGTTCTTTGCATCTGTCTTCACGACAGAAGACTGTGAGCAGATTCCGCTGCCTGAACGGCCCCTCTTGACTAAATAATTAAATCAAATACAGGTTAAAAAGGAGGATGTTTTAGGTCTAATTGATAAATTGAAGATTAACAAGTCACCGGGCCCAGATGGCATCCACTCAAGGGTTATTAGGGAACTTAGAAATGAAATTGCAGATCTCTTAACGGTTATATGCAACTTGTCTCTTAAAACGGCCACAGTGCCGGAGGACTGGAGGATAGCAGATGCCACACCAATTTTTAAAAAAGGAAGGAGGGGTGGGTGGGAAACTACAGACCAGTTAGCCTTACATCTGTCCCAGGTAAGATGGTGGAAAGCCTCATCCAAGAGAAAATCTTAAAACACATAGAAGAACAAACTTTGCTGAGAGAAAATCAGCATGGCTTCTGTAAGGGTAAGTCTTGTCTGACAAATCTTTTAGAATTTTTTGAAAAGGTCAGCAGGCATGTGGATTTGGGTGAACCGGTGGATATAGTCTATTTGGATTTTCAAAAGGCTTTTGACACAGTCCCTCACCAAAGGCTGCTGAGAAAATTGCACAGTCAGGGGATAAGAGGGCAGGTCCTCTTATGGATTGAGAACTGGTTGAGATCCCGGAAACAAAGAGTAGGTGTCAATGGGAAATTTTCACAATGGAGAGAAGTGAAAAGCGGTGTGCCCCAGGGATCTGTCCTGGGACCGGTGCTTTTCAATCTGTTCATAAATGACCTGGAGACAGGGATAAGCAGTGAGGTGGCCAAGTTTGCAGATGACACAAAACTTTTCCGTGTGGTAAAAAACAGAGAAGATTGTGAAGAACTCCAGAAGGATCTCTCCAAACTGGGGGAATGGGCCGCAAAATGGCAAATGCGATTTAATGTAGCCAAATGTAAAGTAATGCATATTGGGGCAAAAAATCCAAACTTTATCTACCAACTCATGGGCTCTGAGTTATCCGTGACGGATCAGGAAAGAGATCTTGGTGTGTTGGTGGACAGCTCCCTGAAGGTGTCTCCCCAATGTTTGACAGCGGTGAAGAAGGCCAATTTCATGCTAGGGATTATCAAAAAGGGGATTGAAAATAAAACAGCCAACATTATAATGCCATTATAGAAAACAATAGTAAGGCCCCACCTGGAGTATTGTGTACAATTCTGGTCACCGCATCTCAAGAAAGACATAGTAGAACTGGAAAAGATGCAGAAGAGAGCGACTAAAATGATTACTGAGCTGGGGCACCTCCCTTATGAGGAAAGGCTAAAACATTTGGGCCTCTTTAGTCTGGAAAAAAGGTGCCTGAGGGGGGATATGATTGAGACGTACAAAATAATGCAGGGCATGAGTAAAGTGGATAGAGGGAAGCTCTTCTCCCTCTCCCAAAATACCAGAACTAGGGGACATCCACTCAAATTGAGGGCTGGGAGAGTAAGAACAGACAAAAGAAAATATTTTTTCCACTCAGCATGTTGTTAGTCTGTGGAACTCCCTGCCAAAGGAGGTGGTGATGGCATCTGGCCTGGATGCCTTCAAAAGGGGATTGGACAGATTCCTGGAGTTAAAATCCACCACGGGTTACAAACCATGATGGAGATGTGTAATCTCCAGTCTTAAAACCGGGGTACTTCAAGGGCCAGATGCCGGGGAGTGATATCACGAAACAGATATCTAGTCTCGTGCACTCCCAGACGCATCTGGTGGGGCCACTGTGAGATACAGGAAGCTGGACTAGATGGGCCGTTGGCCTGATCCAGCATGGCTCTTCTTATGTTCTTATGTTCTTATTTTGAAAGTTTTCAAAACACCCCATGTACAAATTGATAATGCAATACGGTCTCTTGAGCAAGTGGCCATGTACACAAGATGCTGTTTACTCAAGATATTTCCATCAGACTCAATCAACATTACCTAATGAAGACTGCAACTAAATGTTACAAATATCCCCAACTTGCGACAGGTGCAGCCTTCAAAGGAAATATACAGAAGGCAATATCAGCTAAATGTCAAATAGCAGGAAGGCAAAAGGGGGGTGGGAAACCATGCCTATTTATGTTTATGTTTGTGTACAAGTGTACAATCAAAAGGCCATAATAAAGTCCAGCACACAGCCTGGAATAACTAGTTCCCTAAATAAGTTATTAATTATTTAATTTGCATTTTTGATGTAACAACTTATTTAGTTATTTTGGAAAAAATAAGAAACACCTTTCTTTTTAGTTATAGAAAAGTTTCTTTTTAGTTATAGAAAATTTTTTTTCTTTTTAGTTATAGAAAAGTTTAAACATTGTAGCGATGGCTTTAAAAAATGATGGTGCATACAAATAACAAATTAATTTAGGTAGAAAACATGCCCAATTCTTTCTAGGAATAATAATAAAAAGGCTAAATGGAGGCTGCCATACTTTGGACACACTGAAAGCGAATAAGATTCATGATAGCCAGCTTTACACTAAAAGTCTCACAACAACCTCTGGAGAATGAGAGAGGACAACTACTTTTAAGATATAGTATTTTTCCATGTATAAGACTATATTTTTGTCTAAAATTGTAAGAGTAAAAATTGAGAGTCATCTTATACACGGAAGTAAGCCGAGGAGAGACCTGCAAAGTTGTGAAAATGTAATTTTGGGCTGAAAAAGTGAGGGTCACATTATGCATAGGGACGTCTTATAGGCAGAAAAATACGGTACTTGTCTCTCTCCATAGGAAGAAAATCGTATTATTCGCCCTTCAGGCTTTCCACACCGTGCTGGTTCTTAAGACCATTTTGTGAAACAAACCTGTGATTATGAAATAATGGTCAGGGCAGTATCTTTATCCTCCTTCTTGGTCTGACATGGTTCATTTGACACTGACTACCGCTAAAAGGCATCCCAGTTATTCTTGTACCAATTACCATACATATTGCTACTGAAAAGATATGCCACAAGGATGACTACATAAGAACATAAGAACGTAAGAAGAGCCATGCAGGATCAGGACAAAGGCCCATCTAGTCCAGCTTCCTGTATCTCACAGTGGCCCCAACGAATGTCTCTGGAAGCGCACGAGACTAGATAGCTGTCTCCTGATACCGCTCGTCCTTGAAGTACCCTGGTTTTAAGCCTGGAGGTTACACTTCTCCATCATGGTCTGTAAGCTGTGATGGACTTTTCCTCCAGGAATCTGTCCAATCCCCTTTTGAAGGCATCCAGGCCAAATGCCATCACCACATCCTGTGGCGGGGAGTTCCACAGACTAACAATATGCTGGGTAAAAAAACTTCTTTTGTCTGTTCTCACTCTCCCAATGCTCAGTTTGAATGTATGTACCCTATTTCTGGTATTTTGTGAAAGGGAAAAGAGTGTCCCTCTATCCACTTTGCTCATGCCCTGCATTATTTTGTACGTCTCAATTATATCCCCCCTCAGGCGCCTTTTTTCCTGACTAAAGATACCCAAATGTTTTAGCCTTTCCTCATAAGGGAGGTTCCCCCAGCCCAGTAATCATTTTAGTCACTGTCTTTTGCACCCTTTCCAGTTCTACTACGTCTTTTTTGAGCTGCGGTGACCAGAATTGTACACAATACTCCAGCTGCGGCCTTACTATCATTTTATACAATGACATTATAATGCTATAACTACTTAAGATGACAACAGAGGCTTCTTATTGCTTCCCACAGAACAAAGAGGAAGAAACACTCAGTGAGGAGGTGGGGCTGTCTTTGAATTCAGAGGTGGGAGAGAATCATTGGTTACTGCTTGAATTAACTGACAGTCACCCCAGCCAAGAAAAGCCTATCCCAGTCAAACGAACTACAGGCAGCATGCAAGGCTGTAAAAATTTCAACACTGTTAGACACAGTGACTTTCACAGGTAAACAGCTGGCTACGTAATGCTGTCACTTATCATAATGCAAGTTAAAAATGTTGAACAGTGCATGTGTGGCCCGTGAAATCAAGTGCACTGCATGCGACATTACTTCACACTGGCAAACCATTTTAATTTGTTGCCCATAATGTTCCCTAAATATTGTGCAGCTGTGTGTGCAATTGTACTGCCCTTCATACTGAAAACAAAATGTTGGCAAGAAATATGACCACAGAGAGGCTAGCTAGGCTGGTTTACAATGAACTGGTATCTCTTGTATGGCTCTTGTACGGCTTTATGTGATTTCACAAGAGGGGTTAATGAACCACTGCAATCTGTGGATTTTGCTCTTCACATACTTTCTGGCAGGTCATTCATTTCCTGCTCCAGCAACTTTCGTTACTGTGCCGGAAAGAGCCCAGAAAGATTAGGTTATTTATCCCCAAACACAACTTTTTTTTTTTAACACAACAGGCTTCCCAATGGGGCATATATGAATCACCACCCTCAGGGACAGGAAGACGTATGAGATTCTTGGAGACTTATGCTACCTCACCCAACGCATTTCTTATCTCTGCAAGGAGTAGCCATTGCTGTATGTGCTGAATTTAGTTTACTCTGTGGTACTATGAATTGTTTTATGTGCCCTTAAGTCGAGTCTGACTTAGGGTGACCTACAGAGGGCTTTTGAAGTATGTGAGATATTCAAAGGAGTGACCTTACCACCCCCACTGAATTTCCATGGCTGAGCCAAGGTTTGAACCCACTCCTTGGCCCTAGTCCAACACGCTAACCATTACACTACACTGGCTCCTATATTATGAGTACCCCAGGCATATACATTTATTTATTTATTTATTTATTTATTTATTTATTTATTTATTTATTTATTAGGCTTATATACCGCCCGTCTTCCCGAAGGAACTCTGGGTGGTTTACAACATAGCAATATAAGAGTAACAACAATTAAATAAAACAATTAAAAACAGATAAAGCAGATAATCAGGCTAAGCAACCGAAAGTAGCGTTTGCAGATGGCGGGGAAGGGAAAAAAGAAAACCTTTAGTCACCAAACACCTCCCGAAAAAGGAGAGTTTTTAATGCCTTTTGGAAGGCTGGCAGGGACTCTGCTAGGCGCACTTCTGCTGGGAGATGGTTCCACATGGTGGGGCCAGCCACAGAGAAGGCTCGGGTACATGGGGTTTGAATTATCCCACAACATAAGTAGCATTTATTTTCAATGTGACTGCCTATTATAGATCATGTAGTCACCAGGAAAAAAAAAGGAACAAACTAGTTTGTTCCAAAAGTGGGCCAAACTATGGAACAAAGCACTGTTTACATGAATGAGCCTCATGGTGCAGTGGTTAATTGCTATACTGAAACTATAACAATGCTCATGACCTAGGGTTCAATTCCAGGTATCAGGCTCAAAGTTCACTCAGCCTTCAATCCTTCTGAGGTCTATAAAATGAGTACCTATCTCCCGGGGTGGGGGTGGGGAATGTATAGTTCGCATAAATTGTAAACCACCAGGGAATACCAGGTGCTATAGGCGCCTGGAGTAGGAACTGGCAAACCACTCCAGTACTGTATTCCTGCCAAGAAAACTCCACAGACATGGGGTCACAAAGAGTCAGTCATGACTAGAGATGGGCACAAAATGAAATTTTTTTCCGTTCCGTTATCCGTTATTCATTCCGTTACGTAATGGAATGAATAACGGAGCTCAGAGTAATTTGGGCACGAACAGAACCGGAACAAATTAGTTCAGTTATGTTTGGTTCGTTCATCCAATCTCCTCTGCCCGGGGTGACAGCTGGGCAGCTGTCACCCGGGGTGGAGGAGATCGGATCGGCCGTGGACTCACCTCCGTGCGCGGAGGCAAGACCGTGGCTCAATCTTCTCCGTCCCGGGTGGCGGCCGGTCAGCTGTCACCCGGGGCAGAGGAGATCAGATTGGCCGTTTCCACCCCTACTGGGAAAGATCCCCCAACGCCACCGCCGTGCGCTGGTCTGAGACTTCTTGGACCAGCGCGTGCCGGCGGCATTGGGGGATCTTTGAGCCAATGCATTTCAATGGATACAGCCCCAGGGCGGCGGGGGTGGGGGGCGGCGGGGGGTGTTCAGATCCCCCAACACCGCCAGTGCGTGCCGGTCTGAGAAGTCTCGGGGTGGCATGGGCAGGCGGAAGCAGGGGGATCTGATCACCCACCACCACCCCAGGCCCCACCCGACCCGCATCCACATATCCCAGATTTTTAGTCATCGCGGGCCAGGTGGGTCCCTAACCCCCACAATAGGCGGGGGGGTTACTGTATAACTGTTTTTGATTACTTGAGTTATTGTGTGAGGGTGCTCTGTTGTTTGTTTCCTTAGTTGTTGTTCTTTTTCTTAGCATTTGTCCCACTTGGTGGTGGGGTCTGTTATTCTGTTTTTTGCCTTCTAATTGGCACAGTCATGAGCTAGGTCCTGGTGAACCCAGGGCAACTTCATGTCGTTGTCAAGGGTGTTCATCCAGTGCTATTTTGGTCGTTTCCTTAGTTGTAATCATCCAGCACAGTGCATTGCACTAACGGGAGTGGTACCTACCTACCTACCTACCTACCTACCTACCTACCTACCTACCTAACTAACTAACTAACTAACTAACTAACTTTTTTAAATAATTTTTTGTTTTATTTTATACAAACAAAAAATAACATAGAATAACAATAATAAACAGTTATAAAAAAGATAATAGACAATAATAAACACTACAAAGTGCCCCCACCCCCAAGAAACTGTCCAGTATTCTTGCATCTTCTCTTCCTTCTTCATCTTCTTCTTTTTTTCCAGTGAGCTCCTAAGGTCCTTTACTCCAGAACTGTGTTGGATTATAAGTCGGTTGTGTCCCTTTCCCTTTTAATAGTACGTGGTCTATAAATTTCCCCCAAACATCGTAGAAGATATCTTTTTTCATTTCTCCTCGCAAAACTTCTATATTACAAGACAATTTATCATTTAGCGCTATATCCCACACTTCCTTATACCAGTCAGCAATTTTAAGGTCTAATTTCAGTTTCCAATTTCTGGCAATAATCAGTCTTGCTGCTGTCATAAGGTTTGCTATTAATTCTTTAGTTTTCACATCATGTTCACTAATAGATGGTAATGATAGCAATGCAATTTCCGGTACACATTTAATATCAGTTTGTAAAATTTCTCTTATCACCTCAAAAATCTCTTGCCAAAACTTTTGGACTATTTCACATTCCCACCACAGATGAAAATAAGTGCCTATCTTTTTTTCACATTTCCAGCAAAGCTTGGAATATCTTGGATTCATTCTATTCACTCTGATTGGAGTCATATACCATCTTAAAACTAGTTTGAAGTAATTTTCTTTTATTCTGACTGATAATGACCGTAAGATCCTCAATCTCCAAATTCTTTTCCATTCATCATTATTTATTTATTTCCCTATGACTTGTTTCCATAGCTCTCTTATTGTGTCCTGTTCCCTATTCTCGAGTGAATCTTGAATTATTTTATATATCTTACCAACTGCTCCTTTTCCTATATTTTCTTTCTCTGATTCATATGTTACCAAAAATTGCTCGAATTTTGTATATCCTCTGAGTTGTATATTTCTCCTTGTCCATTCTTTCATCCAGCTTTCTAACTTGGCGTAATTTAACCAGGACAATTCCTGGGTTTGCAGTATGCATTTAATTTCCTGTTTTGTTCTCATCTTTTTGATCCAGTCTTTTAATCTTGCCACTTTCCTTAATTTGAATAGCTCTCCAAATTTCTTCATGTTCGTGGGGAAATTTGTCTGGTTGGTCACCGCACCAAGTGGGGATCCTTCCTGTATTAGTTTCCTTCCATACTTATTCCAAGTGAGTAATAATGAACTCAGAAGCGGGTTTTTAATTGGGTGTCTTTTACTTTTTAGGGGGAGGGTAAACACACTAACTAACTAACTAACTAACTAGAAGATAAGTCACAAGTTCACATCACAATAATCTGCCCATGGAAAAGTGTACTTATAGTTATATTTGCATAAAATGGGCATAATCAACACATGCAAATTTAATGGGGCAGTGCCTCCTTTGTAGAGATAACTGTCTTACTTTCTAGAAATCCTTGCTCTCTAGAGGTCATGGAGGGCAGTGGCCAGTATATCTGTGTTCCAGTGACCAGTTCAATGAGATCCACAATCACACCTCTTCTAGACTTGCGATCAGCATCTCAACTGATAGGCTGTTGGACTGCAGGCCTTGTTATGGTAGGACTCACTTGGCACATCGAGAGAGCTTTGTAAGCCATGCTTAGAAATTTTAATGTTACCATTGATTTGTCAATATGAACTAGCAAAAAGTGTTGGTTTGGCAAAGTTTAGCAAGAGATAAATATTTTCAGAAAATAAATCAAAGCATGAAATCATTCAGTGTTTTTTTTTAAAAAAATCCAACATTACTATATGCAGCATATAAACAATAGCCAATACACAGCAAATAACAGATTGGACGCTACCATAAAACCTAACATTGTTTGTGTTTAACAATCATAACAAAAATGTTGAAATCATTGGTGATTCAGAGCGGCAAATATTTCCAAGTTGTAGATGTCTTCTACAGCAGAGGGGTTTGTGATTCGGAGACCTAAAAGGGTTGGAGGAAGACCTTTCTTCTTGTATTTTGCTGACTGGCCATTTGCCCTTCCACAATCCCAAGAAAACCTGCCATGGACTATAAAGAATTTTTTTTTTTGCTGAGTTGGCATATTTCACTTCTTACAGGGAGAGTGGCAGCTGTGAGCTTCCTTCACCTCATAATTGCAAAGAAATGATGACCCTCTCTACCAGGGTTTCCCAATGCCTGCCTCAGTTCCTCTTTCAGGTTACAGCTTTTTCCCCCTCGCATGAACTTCTCTTGGCAACATGGAAGTGAGGGTGACTAAGAGGGGAAAGACCCAACCATGTCAGAATTTCAGAATCAGCTTTTGGGTTGTGTAAGAGCTATTTTTAAGGCAATGGCAGACAGTGGGTGGAATCTGGAAACCACTTATCCTGAGGTAATTTTGGGCTACCGATATGTCGTTTCGCCTTGATTCTTATTTATTTATTTATTTATTTATTTATTTATTTATTTATTTATTTATTTATTTATGCTTGAGTATTTTTATCCCGCCTTTCTCATTGGAAAGGACCTAAGGCGGCTTACAGTTATGAGGGACAATATACAGTTGAGTACAATTTAGAGATATTCAAGTTTGAGAACAGGGAATTGAGGGATATCTTACAGCAGGCATGTCCAAACTTCGGCCCTCCAGATGTTTTGGAACACAACTCCCACAGTCCTTTGCCATTGGAAATACAGGCTTGGAATTCTGGGAGTTGTGGTTCAAAACATCAGGAGGGCTGAAATTTAGACAAGTTCCCTAAAGCTAACACAGACCTCACAAGCCTTACCATTACCAATGGCCCTCTCTACAAATCCACACATGTTGGGGGAAATGTCAGCAAAAGGGAGAACTGCTGAGTGCATGAAGGCATCCACATTATTTGACCTACTGCCCCTATAGGGAGAGGCAGGAGATTGTGACCACTAGCAGAATTTGAATATTCTGAAATGCGGTGTGTGTGTGTGTTTATTTTTTCCATTTGTTATTTTTGCATTCTGCTACAGGAAGTGGGGAAGAGGTCTTGGGATTTTTCTGCTTCAAACAATGAAGTGATTTGCCTTGATTTAGATAAGCACAGGAGTAACTCATTACAAGTAATGTAGCTAGAAATGGAACTAGTAATAAAGACCTTTCTTTTCAGGAAAGCTTTCCTTGACTGGATGGCTACTGACGAGTGGGGTTTTAAAAATGGAATGTTGCACCTTATTGCATTGAATGGGTTTTGGTGCTGCTTATGGTTGTTGTTTTTTGTATTGTACTCATTGATCTTTTTAGTATTTTATACTCACTGTTATTAGTTTAAATACAATACTTTAATTATTGTAAGCTGCCTTGGGCCCCTTTAAAGGAGAAAGTTAGATTAGAAATAGGTTCAGTCAGTCAATCAATCACTAGCTATCAAGTCAGTTCTGACTTATAGTGATTCATTCTGGGGTTTCCCATATATTGCGCAATAGATTAATAATGGTCCACAATTATACATACACATCATCTAGATACATATAGATTATCTACTATGTCTTTTTCTCTTGTGGTTAAAGAACATGTCCTGTTATGTGAACAATCTCTGTGTGACTCTCTGAGAAACCCATGAGTCCAATTCAGATATGTGAGTGCCCAAAAGTACTATAAAGACAGTTCTTCACTTTATGACATTTTAATAAGTTTTCATGGAAGTACTAGTTTCTTCTGAAACCATGGTTGCATTTTTAAGTAATATTATAGCAATTAGATCATAAATGGTAAATTTACAAGGTTACAACATTCGTTATTCCCAATAAACACTCTCTGCATCCTCATTATTATTTGACTGTCTTTTAGAATTAAGGTATCACTTCCCATCGCAGTCTTCTTCCATGGAAAACACCCATAGTTAAGATACCAACTTTTAAATTGTCAGGTGCAACGATTGTACGCAGATATATTAGGCATCTGTGACAAAGAGTGGTATGTTTTTGTGTGTGATCAATTTCATGATGCATGTTAACACAATGGAATAGGTCTTTATTTCGGTCACTAACCAGACAAAATGCAAAATACATTCCACATAAAACCAAGATAAAACCATATAAAAACAATAAAAGTATGCACACAAGAACAACCATAACACAATGGCATAACCTTTACATAAAAGCCAGAGCAGGTAAAATCTACCCAACCCGGTAGGCCCAATAACAGAGTAGTCAACTCAATAGGTCTAGAATTGTCTCCAGCCTGGGACCATGCCCGTGCTCTAGACCACCTCCAACCCACATCATAAGAAGAGGTAAGGATAAATACACAATGGCCATTGCCAATCATCTGACCGCCACCTGGAGTGGGCAGGGAAGAGCAGACCATTAAATCGAGCTAAGGTGAAGGCTCTCCTGAACTTGGGAATGGTTATTTTGGATAGGTAGTTGGCCATTCTAAAGGAATTATTCCTAACTGTGCTGAGTTTGTCATGGGCAGCTAGATGTTCTTGGAGTTCTACATCCCGGATTCTCCTTTTAATTGAAGCCTTGGCATTGCCGAAACCCATGGCCAAAATAGCCTCTAAGGAAAAACCCAGCAGCAGTAAGTTAACAGTTAGTTTCCTTTTCCAAGTTGATTGGAATGTATCCACTAATACTAGGGGTGCCAGCCAGGCTGGATGGGGCAAAAATAAGCTTCAGCCAGTAGCTGAACATGTGTGAACACAATGTAGATCATGTGGTTTCATATAACCTGGAAATAACCTTTTGTGTATGGAATCCATAGTGGAGCAATTCTGAAAGAAGTAGCCATATACAGTTGGTACCTCGACTTACGAATTTAATCCATTCCGAATGCATGCTCTTAAGTCAAACTACTCTTAAGTCGGGGTACCTATAAAAAAAACTGAAACAATAAGTTAAAAAAATCAAAAAACGGAAAAAAAAATGTAAGTCGAGCAGACCATATTTAAAATTTGTAAGTCGGCAGTTAAAATGCCAACAGTTTTCTGCTCTTAAGTCTAACTGTTCTTAAGTCGGGAAACCACTGTATATGGAACTGAGGAAGACAGAGTATGAGGTGGATTGACTTGGTTAACGAAACCATGGCACTGAGTTTGCATGACCTGAACAGGGCAGTTCAAGATAGGCCTTTTCTCTTCCTTCCTTCCTTCCTTCCTTCCACGGGTCTCTTGAAATCAGAAGCACAGGAAAAAAAGCTGTCAGTCTGTTTTGACAAAGCACTTTTAGGTCTAATGGATTTATGGTGACTTTTTGTGGATTTTAATCCCCTTTCTCTAGTGCATAATGGTTAAACTGCTCCCATATTTGGCAGGAGAACACCACAGCCAAAATGTTCGATTTGGAAAAACATGACAGCTTTGTGAAGCAATGGGGTGACCTTGGACTGTTTGGTGTCCCTCAATCTAACCTACTTTACAAGATTCTTCTGTGGAGAAAATTCCACTCAGAGAGAAAAATGTGTAATACTGCTCTGAGCTACATGGGAGGAAGTACAGTGTCCAAAGAGCTATTATTATAGGCCGTGTTGTTCAGCTGTTGGGATGCTCTTTAGCATATGGATGGTGTGATCATAGTTCATGCTAATTAATTGGAAATCAGAGCAGCAATTACCTCATTTCACCCACTGGTAAAGTAGGAAGGGCCTGTAAAGTGGTTTGCCCAGGCCTGAGGATGGTGTATGAATCAACACAGTCTGAATACGGTTAACAAGACCAAGACTGAGAGGAGGCAGCTTCAGTGTTTTCAGAGTTGGTTTGGTTTAGTAAAGACTGTGTTTGTATCTTCTTGCTCGTTAGCCCCCCCCCCGTATAATGCATGCAAAAAGGCAGTTTATATTATTTTTGATTTTTGCTCACTGTTGTGTTATTTTTTATTGAATTATGCTTATTGAAAATTTTTGGTTATTATTGGTTTTATATAATTAACATGCTTTGTATATGTATCGTTGTTCTGTTTAATTATGCTCTCATATTGTAAACCGCCCAGAGTGACCTTTGGTCAGATGGGTGGTATATAAATCTAATAAACAAACAAACAAATACAGTGGAGCCAGAAACATAAGAACATAAGAACATAAGGAGAGCCATGCTGGACCAGGCCAAAGCCCATCTAGTCCTGCTTCCTGTATCTCACAGTGGCCCCACCAGATGCCTCTGAGAGTGCACGAGACTAGATAGCTGTTTCCTGATACCACTCCCTTGCATCTGGCCCTTGAAGTATCTGTTTTTAAGACTGGAGGTTACACATCTCCATCATGGTTTGTAACCTGTGATGGACTTTTCCTCCAGGGATCTGTCTAATCCCCTTTTGAAGGCATCCAGGCCAGATGCCATCACCACATCCTGTGGCAGGGAGTTCCATAGACTAACAACGTACTGGGTAAAAAAATATTTTCTTTTGTCTGTTCTCACTCTCCCAACCCTCAATTTGAGTGGATGTCCCCTAGTTCTGGTATTTTGTGAGAGGGAGAAGAGCGTCCCTCTATCCACTTTACTCATGCCCTACATTATTTTGTACATCTCAATCATATACCCCCCTCAGGCGCCTCTTATCCCCTGTCTGTGCAATTTTCTCAGCAGCCTTTGGTGAGGGACTGTGTCAAAGGCCTTGTGAAAAGGTTTTTTATAACATAAAATCTGTAAAACATAAAAAATTCTGGAGATAGGGGAAATTTGGTAACAGAATTGCCTATGGGGCAAATCTGTACAACATAAAAATGGTCACAATTAGGGATTACTCTGTTTTCAATTCATTCCTATGGGAAATGTGTATAAAGGAAACTTTGCTTAACATAATTTCATTTGGAATGAATTGATTCCTTTATACAAGCTACCACTGTAGTTCGCTACAAAGAAAACAGGCCTTGTGAGTTGTCTTTAGGAAATGAACCCTGTATACCTTTTCCAAGGGTGGAAGGAAGACAGAATTAAACATAATGTTTTTTCAAGGTTATTGTTTAGGTTGAGACCACAGTGTTGGGAGAAGCGTTTTTCTTTTAAAATTCTTCCTCCTGATGGTTTCCTAATTAAAACCAACTATCTTCTTTGTGGGAGCCATCTTATCTGAATACGAAAGGTGACATTTCAAAAGGCGTTGTGTTTCTTAATCGGAACATTACTCCACTTCATTTGCTTATACCCAAATGTTACAAAGGATTGCAAAAATGAAGGCATGTTAGCTTATCTACAGCTGCTTTGATGTGTGTGTAAAGACTAGAGGAGTGATATTTGGGAGGTGGGGGGGCCAGGCCATTGAATATGCCAGGATCAGGAGTTCTGTTAAAACTTCAAATTTATATTTAAAAATGTGTGTGTTGTTGTTGGTCAGACACCCCAAATAATGCCTTTGTTGTTGTTGTTTTTCCTGCTTCCCCGACCTACCCACATTTGCAGTGAGATACAGATCAGGTTTCGCAGGCAGTGCCATTTGGGGGCAGATTGCCACACCACTGGATGCAGTGTGGTAAGCAGAGTGTGACAGCTTGCACAAAGTCCAGTTGTCATGGAAGGCTTGCTTTCAAAACAGATCCGGTTTCCTGATTTCCCATGGAGCAAGAAAAATTTCCACTGGGTAGACAGGACAGGGTGTGCTGAGCTAGAGGTACCAGGCAGCAGAGGGCTGGAAGCCTGGGATCAGGCTGGTGACCCTCAAGTTTTGGTAGCCTTAGAATTATCTGTATTATGTTTTGTTGTTTTGTTAAAAAAAACAACCAAACAGCTTAGGTGAGTTGTTGTCTCTCTCTTTGCAGGGCCATTGGGCAGGAGACATTGATGGAGTGATGAGGACCCCAATCTGTGTAGTGCTGGGCCTGATACTCAGAGAACAAGAGGACATGCACTCTGCAGCAGAACATAAGAACAACAGCCTTGCTGGAACAGGCCACAGTCCATCCAGTCCAGCATTCTGTCTCACACAGGGGCTTACCATTTGCTTCAGGGTATTCCCAAGCAGGGGGTGTGGTGGCTTAGTGGGCTGAGGCTTCCAAAAACGTCAGCTGCAAAGTCAGCAGCTCAGCGGTTCGAATCCCAGGTGCCATGCAGTGAAGCAAGCTCCCGCTGATAACCCCAGCTCCTGCCAACCTAGCAGTTTGAATGCATGTAAATGCAAGTAGATAAATAGGTACCGCTGCAAAAAGCGGGAAGGTGAAACTGTTTCCTTGCAGCCATGCTGTCCACGTGGCCATGGACTTGCACAATACTGACTCTTCAGCTTGAATATGGAGATGAGCACCGCCCCTAGAGACGGACACAGCTAGCATGCATGTGCGGGAGGAACCTTTACCTTTTTACTCCGAAGCAGATGTCTTCACCTGCTTATGAGTCCTCATCACAAATGGCATTGAGAGATATCCTGTCTATCTCTCCAACTCGGAGGTTGTCCTTAGGCATCCATAATGATAGTCATTGATACCCTTGTTCTCCACGAACTTGCCTAATTCTTTCTTAAAGCTGTCAAGCAGCCCCAAAGTTATGGTGCCTTGCTCTGGTGACTGTGAACCACGGAAAGGCAGCAGTTGCGATTGAAAGGGCATTTGCCAAGGGTCATGAAATGGTTGCCCCTGATTTTATCCCCTCCCTTACCTTGCCAAAGTGGACAGGATCTAGATTAGCATCTGCCCCTGCTGCCATTTTCTTCCCCTTCTTATGTTGTTGATGTGCTGCCGCCATTCCCCATCATTGAAAAACTCCCCAGTGTCTCCAGGAATGCAGTAGAGTAATGCTCTGAAGCAAGGGTGGGGAATGTGCAGCCTGAAAGTGAAACACATTCCAAAAAGCCATTTGGGCAGCTGCCCAAACTGCATGGGGGGGCGGCTTCATGATGCAGGAAATACCTGTGCTGAGCGGTGGGGGGAGTGTTTTATTACTCTTGAGGGCCCTTCAGAAATGATTGCTTTTGTACTGGAAGGGATTTTCAAGGTCTCTCAACACTCCAACTCCAAAAATATATTGGAGTTTTTGCAACCCTGCATGCTGCTTTTATCAGGTTTGGCTGGGTTGGGCCTGGTTAGTACTTGGATGGGAAACCACCAGGGAATACCAGGTGCTGTAGGTGCCTGGAGTAGGAACTGGCAAACCACTCTAGTATTCCTGCCAAGAAAACTCCATGGACATTGGATCACAAAGAGTCGATCATGACTGTAACGACACAACCAGGGCCGGCGGGTCCATTAAGGTGAACTAGGCAGTTGCCTAGGGCGCCAAAATGGAGAGGGGGCACTGGCCAGCCTGCTGCCCCCCGCCGCCCGTCGCCGTCCGCCCGCCACACCCATCGCCGCCCACCCCATAGAAACCAGAAGTCCATCAGAGACCCGTTCAGGCAAGTGCCAGGCCTCAGCGAAGTGTAGGAGGCCCCAGGGAGCCCCCCGCCCACAGTCCCAACCTGACCCAGCATCTGCATATCGCTGATTCTCCTTTATCGTGGGTCAGGTCCTTAACCCCTGAAATAGGCAGGGGATTAATGTACACACCTTCTATGCAAGAATACTTAGTTACAAGTCCTCTTAAGACAAATGCCTTGTAAGACAAAAAACTTGTAGGAAGAAAAAAATTCCAGGAAGAGGCATGCGTCACATGACGAAAAAAATCCCTGTGGGATGCTTCACAAGACAAAAACCGTTGTGCATGTGCCCAGGAAAATAAAACCAATTATTGTTGTCTTTATTCTAGCTCAAGAATGGATTAACCCATTAATGCATTCCTACGGGAAACCACATTTTGTAAGACAACATTTTTGTAAAACGAAGTGACCCATGGCCTCCAGAACAGATTACGGCAATCCATTTTCAGTGCATTCCTATGGGAAACTGTGTTTCATACGACAAAATTTTTCTCAAAACAAATTGACCTGTATAATGAATTAAATTTATTTTAAGAGGCACCACTGTATATCCCTTCTTCCTCCATATGCCAGGCAGTTTCCTTCTTTATATCAGTTGCTCGGAAGCACGCACAAAAGGATGCTGTTGCACTCATGGTCCACATTTGAGCTCGACATGGGCGCCTGGTGTGGAACTGTGTTAACCCAATGCTGATATCAATATACCCTTGCTCAATCCACTACAGCTCTTCAGCACTTCTTTGTTTGATGGGCAGGGGAGGCAGATTGTCAAAGGCTGATTTCCAAGCCTGCATTCAATGAAGAGAAAACTGTTTATCCAGCTCTCGGTAGGCCAGTCCTCTCTAACCAATAGATCGGTAAGCAAGAGCAGAAGCTGATCAGTTGCTGGGCAACCTGAGACGAAGGGTGCCTTTGCCCTCATGATCTGCTGTCAGGCTTCCTGCAGAGAAATGCTTGGTTACTGCACGGACAGAATGTCATACTAGACAGGCCTTTGCTTTGCTCCAGCTATCCTGTCTTGAATGCAGAAGATCGGTAGTAAGATTCCCATTTACACCATTAAGGGCGTTTATACACGACCCCTAAACTCCGCCACAAATGGCTGCAAGCTCCGGAGCTTAAAAATGTTTCCCCACCAGCTCCGGAGTTTGCAGACAATTAAGTGCAACCCCACCCACCTAAGCGCGACCCAGCGCACTTTTCTTGTACCTGCTCTTGGGAGGTGAAAAATATTTGATGCGGATGTGCTGGGCTCTCCTTGCTTCTTTTTGTTTTTGTTTTTTTGCCTCCCGCCCCTTTAAGAGGAACCAGGAAGTGACCGGGGCTCCACTGGCACCGGGGAGGTAAGGCTTTATTCTTTTGTCCCTTTTTTTCCTCCCTCCCCTCACGCAGCCAGCAGCCAGGAAGTACGGAGGGGTGGAGACGCACGAAGAGCGACAAACCCCTAAGATCTCTGGTCCGAATTTAAGGGGCCAGCAGATCTTAGGGGTCATGTAAAAGCGCCCTAAGAGAGAGCCTTTGGTTTCAGAACTGACAAGAGGGTATGTCTGAGATCTTACTGATAGAAAGTTGATCAAACAGCAGGCCACACTGGATAGGAAAGAGGAAACCAATGTTAGATTTTCAGACAACTGATGGGACTTTTTCAAGAAACTTACGCACAACTGCTGACTCAAAAGGCGACAGAGCAGTTGCAGGAAAGTATACAAGATAAAGGGGGGAAAACCAGGAAACTTACTGATAGATGGTTTTGGCCTATACACCACCTTGGTGCCAAGTCCTGGGTGGGTGGGTGAAAAAAACTGATGCAAATAGATTCTTTGTGATACCAACTGTTTTATGTATTGAGAATTCTTACATTACTAGGTAGGATAACAACAACAACAATCAACAACAACAACAACAACATGTGCCATCAACTTTATTTTGACTCATGGTAATCTTTTTCAGAGTTTTCTAGGTAGAGAATCCATAAAAGTAATTTACCATTTCTTTTTTTGGGCTGCTCCTGGTGTATCCTGAGACTGCACAAATCGTCCAAAGCCACACAGGCTGGCTATACCCGTAGAAGGCAGAGTAAGGAATTGAACTCCTGACCTCTGTCTCCTCGGTCAGATGCCCAAACCAATGAGCTACCCAGCAAGGTACACCATTAGGTGGCACAGTGTGTGTGTGTGTGTGTGTGTGTGTGTGTGTGTGTGTGTGTGTGTG
>JAHTLZ010000204.1:10872109-10886194 GCA_023846285.1 Phrynocephalus versicolor | reverse complement strand
ACACACACACACACACACACACACACACACACACACACACACACACATTATATGAGCACAGTGGAGACTTGCTGAATCATAAAAGAGGTCATTCTTTTTAGATTTCCAAGTAGAAAGTTCCAAAGTAAAAACTGATCATGTGCTGGAAGCCTCAAATAACTGAAAAGTAACTACACCTCTGTCACGCTGTTTAGACTATGCGATCATGAAATGTTTGACCTCATTCAATGAACACAAACCTTGTGGAGCTGGTCTTATGCTCAATTATGGACACTTCCACATTCCACACCCACATTTTTCCCCTTCTCAAGTCAACTCCTCTGTACGTTCCATTAATTTAAATTGGCCTACTTTAGTTATGACTTACTTTAGCATAGTAAATCAAAACCAGAGTAAGTCCATTTAAATCAATGGATTTTGTGGAGGGTTTGACTCAACAAATCCTCAATAATTCAATGAGCTTACCCTAGTGTAACTTATGACACTAAGGAATAAGATTCATGTGCTCGATTTAATGTCATGCCTTCATCTCTACTTGAGGGCCATTTTCAAGCAATCCCTGTACAAAATCGCACATGCCCATGTGGTGAAGGTATTGAAATGCTTACTATGTGCTACTGTTCTGCTCCTTCTATAGAGAGATGTGCCAAGAGTTACTTCTCCCCATGTTAGTAAAGAAACCCAGTCATTCATCTGATTTCTACGTCTCTTTACTCCTAGGAGCCCGAGACAAACAGGTGACGCTACAGCCAGGTAAATTTTTAGCAGCAGCAATCAAAACGAGGCCAAATATAGAGTTTTAAACAATAATTATTCATGGATTTACTTACCCAAATCTGGTATACGTATATTGCATGTATATGTATTTATTATCTTCTTGATTTTAGTATGCCAATTTTATATCTATGTAAATGTTATCTCTTTTACTAAGGCCACGGCTAATGCAAATAAATAAATAAATAAAAATAAATAAATAATAAAATAAGATCCATTGCAAACTCAACTGCTGCTGTGAGGATTGTGTTGCACTTAGAGCCGTGGCGGTGAACTGTCTGCACTCCAGATATTTTGGACTACGACTCCCACAGTCCTTTGCCATTGGAAGTACAGGCTTGGAATTCTGCGAGTTGTGGTCAAAAACATCTGGAGCACCGAAGGTTTGCCAATACTGGCTTAGAGGATAAAGAGATTTTGTGGAGGAGAGTATGAGTCAGAATACATCTTCACTCCACAAAAGCAAAGGTCATGGTGCTTCGGTCTTGTAAGCCATCTCCAGCATACCGCCAATCCATCCTCCCAATACTGTGGCAATGGAGCCATGGTAACAGACATGAGCCACTTTATGCAATGGTTATAAGACACTGAAGTAATGGATGCAAACACTTTGAAAAGAACACTGGCTGAATGCTAAGAGTTGTTATCACCCTGGCTTTTATGGTTGTTCTTGCTACAGCAGTCTAACACATCTACTTTTGGGAAAGCAGCAGATTGTGCTCCTGAACAAAGAAGGGATGAATGCAAGTGGTAAACTATATTCTCTTTAATTTCTTGGATGCTGCTTTCACCATGAGTCTGGGAGCTGCTGCTTGCTATAGCACCTTCTTCTGAGTTTTCAGTAATTGTTATTTCTAATGTTATCAAGAGCATCCCATGTTCTCAATGCTGGCCTTTCCCATTTATATGCAGTAGAGGGCACTCAAGCTCTGTTTGAATGGCAAAGGAGTGTTTTCTTTAAAAAAATCTAGCTCTGTTAAATGGCCTTTTCCTTCCTTGGTGTATGAGAAGGTTGGAATCCCTCATTCCTTGAAACACATTTCTTGTGAGTGTTATGGATAGTTCACTAAAACAGAGAAGGAGCAGAAACTGCTTATTGTCTGCTGCTCTCATGTTGCTCCTGGCGTATGTCAACCTAACAGAGTTTTTTGGAGGTGTGTGAGATTTTCAAGCACGGGTCTACTCTTCTCACCACCACTCCTTGTGAGTTTCCATTAGAGATGGGCACGAGGTTTGTTCCAGGTTGTCAATGCGGCACCATTCCCTCCCCTCCCCAGCTGGCTCCCCCAGTTACCAGCTGGCACACACTGCTCTTTCGGTTTGTGTGATGGTCCCCTTGCTTCCCTCCTCCACTTCCTGTGGCCGCCACCCAGTCAGAGACAGAGCTTTAGGAACCATCTGAGTGGGTGGCTGCCAGAGAAGGCAAAAGAGGGAAGCAAGTGTTCCTCTGGTGACCGGGTTATCATGCAAAGAGGAAGGAAAGAGCAGTGCAGGCTTGCTGGTGATTAGGGGAGTTGTCCACCCAAGGTAGCTGGGGAAAGGAAATGTGTGACACTGGTGGTGGCTAGAGATGGGCACCTTACGAAAAATGACACACCGTTTTGTCATTTCGTAAGCTTTCAAAATGTTACGAAATGAAATGGGAAACAGCACTTTGTTACGAAACGAAACAAAATGCTTCTTTCCCCCCCTATGAAAACAAAATGTTTCATTACTCTGTAAAATGGCTCCCTTGTAAAAAAGCTACCCACCAAATTTGGTCCCTTTAGGACCGAGGGGAGCCATTTTATAAAGTAACAAATAGTTTTGTTATTGTTTCATTTTTTTACAAAAATTGTTTAAAAACAAAACAGAATGAACCACTAGTAGAAACAAAATGAAACGAAATGAAACAGAACTCTATTTTTCTGTTTTGTGCCCATCCCTAGTGGTGGCTTGCTGACAAAGTGGTGCAAATCTCTGAACTGAAGATCATGCTCATCTCTAGTTATGAAGATAGGACATGAAGCCAGTCTTCACAGACTTAATCCAGTGCTTCCTCTACTACATCACATTGGCTCTAAACAAGCTGATGCAGACAATTTTTTTTACTAGGAACAGTGTCTAACACATCTTTCTAAAACATGCTGCTCTGGTAGATGTTGGATTATAGCTGTCATCCTCTTCAGCCAGAATGATGGGCTTTGTTGTTCTGCACATCTGGAAGATGGCTCCTTGGCTACAGATGATGCAGATGTACTTCTGGAGACGGTATCTATTTTTGAAAGCTCATATCAAAGATTGCTGTGGTTACATGCTGCCTCCAACTTACAGAGACCCTATTATGAGTGACCTCCAGAACATGTGGCCATTATGAGCCCTGGTCATCTCTTATAAACTCAAGTATGTGTCTTCGTTGGAATTAATACATCTTGTATTTGGTCTTCATATTTGCTTGCTGCCTTCAGTTTTGCCCAGCATTATTGTTCCTCCCCCCTTCAGTAACGTAGGATATAGATAGAAAGAAAAAACTCTAGCATTTTCAACCCAGGCACAGAGGTTACCTCCAGCATGAAGGTCCTTGTGTTGCATGTACATTCAATTCAATAGATGTATGCATAACAATCTGGATTTTAAAAAAATTGCTCTGAGTTGTCAGTGTGGGGCTTAGTGCTTCATCAGCAGGGATTTCATAAGATTTACTGCTGGGCCCCCCGGCAATGATCCCAACAAGATCAATGGAAAAGTAAGGCCATTGGGTGACTTGGGTCTATTCATATTGGGTGATGGAGACTACCAACAAGAAAGGTTTGATATAGGGAGGATCAAGTATGCAAAGGAGAGTCTTGGCATCTGGATTCATTGACTCAGTGAAACTTGTTAGCAAACAGTTTTGGAGACACACTGGCCCTCATTTAAGCATACAATAGTGGGTAGGAAATCTGGCTCCTTGGAATTGGCCACCTTCTGCCAGTGTTTGTTTGAGTAAATATTTGACTCTGAGGTTGCTTAATTTTCCTTATCAACTGTTTGCTTCATTTGGCGTTTGTTCTTCTTCCTGATGCTTTTGTTCTTTGTAAACACCTATTAACACCTTTTGTATCTTGTAAGCTGCCTGGAATGGCCCCTTTTTGGTGGAGCAAAACGAAGCACGATTTTGAAAACAGAATGAGAGCGAGCGAGCGAGCGAGCGAGCGAGCGAGTGAGCAAGGCATTGGCCTCAGTGACCCTTGGGGTGTGATCTGCAAATCTGTGAACCTGCACATCCTGCACTACCAACCTGTTCTTGTACCCCCATAAATGCACACTGGGTGTGTGTGCCTGTCCTGCTCTGTGCCCTTTTGGGAACATTCAAACCCAATCCTTCTCCAGGCCCTCGATAATGTTTGCATGTTTCTGTTTTTTTTCTGTGGAAAAAGCCATTGCAATGAATGGAAAAATGCAAACAAGGTCGATGGTGCAACTACAATGACAAATAAAGTGAGAAATGCTTCAAAACAGCATTATTTTCCATTGACCACATGATGTAAAAGCCCATGGAAAGTTCTGGAATCCTTGTCCCCAACCTGCAGTTTCCCACCATTTTATGGTAGCTCTGCTCTAACTGTGCCTCCCACAAATGTGTATTAATAGTCAGCAGAGCCGGACACTTTATTTTTGCTCATCATCATCATCATCATCATCATCATCATCATCATCATCATCATCATCATCATCATCATCATCATCATCATCATCATCATCATCATCATCTTTATTATCATTGTACAACCTGTGTACAGTGAAATTGACTATGATTCTTTTTTTGAGCAGCAAAGAGGAATATCCTGATCTCACCAGTGATCTGAGAAGCTTCCTAGGTAGCCACATGCAGGAGTGAGGGATCTTAAAAGAACAACGGATTCTGCCAGGGTTCTTCTCTCTGACAGGGGCTGTGCTTTATAGGGTGTTCTTAAATGATCAATACATGAAGTCTTTTCCATACTTCCTGCCCCTCTCTCCCCCCTTTTCTTTGCATCTGAAATTACTGGTGCTGAGGCCCTCACAAAGCTGGATTTCACATGAAGAATATCAAGTGCCCGTGGCTTCTTCACTTCACCCTCTGGTCCTTCTAGGAATGCACAAAAGACCCTGTTGCATTCACTAAACACATGTTTAGTCCATGTGTGCTTGTTACTGTGCATTGCAAAAAGAGGGTCTGTTTCTTTGCTTTGTGTGCCACTTTCCCTAAAATACATATTTATTTACATAATGTTTCCTAATACACATTTTGCATGCAACTCATGACCCCAGAATTGCACTGCAGAAGTGAGAGAAGGGTATGGGATCCATTAAGGGCCACCCAATCTACATACTTGACCTGGATTTGCAGGTGGGGCTGGTTCTCAAATTAGACAGATGAGAGCTGGACTATAAAGAAGGCTGATCACCGCAGAATCGATGCTTTTGAGCTGTGGTGCTGGAGGAAAGTCTTGAGAGTCCCCTGGACTGCAAGGAGATCAAATCTATCCATCCTGAAAGAAATCAACCCCAAATGTTCACTGGAAGGACAGATTTTGAAGCTGAGGCTCCAGTACTTTGGCCACCTCATGAGGAGAGAGGACTCCTTGGAAAAGTCCCTGACGTTGGGAAAGATTGAAGGCAAAAGGAAAAGAGGACGGCAGAGAATGAGATGGTTGGACGGTGTCATCGATGCAACCAATATGGATTTGACAAAACTCCGGGAGGCAGTGGAAGATAGGAAGGCCTGGTGAGATCTGGTCCATGGGGTCATGAAGAGTCAGACACGACTGAATGACTGAACAACAAGAACAAGAACAAGAACAAGAACAAGAACAAGAACAACAAGGAAGGTCTCCTCCCGCTGTATTTCAAGTTCCTTTCGCCTTCCACCTTCAACATTTCCAAGCATTGGTTTATTTTCCTGTGAATCTTGTCTTCTCATTATACGACCAATGTACAATAACCTAAATGTTATTCAGGGAGCATTCCAGAGAACTGATTTGATCAGGGACCCACTTGTTTGTCCTTTTGGCTGGCTGTGGTATCAGTAAGGCTCTCTTTCAAGAGCACAAATAAAACTAATGTATCATGTCTTTTGTCTTGCCAGCTTTTTTTACTGTGTCCATCTTACACATCTGTACATAGCAATCAGGAGTACTTGTACTGTAAAGGTATTCAAAATTTGGAGCTTCTGAATGGAACTCCCCAATGGAATTCTGATGGCCTCTCTTGCAACTTCCCTATATGGGAAGATTCAGTGAATAAGTGCAGTTCATTGTCAGTCTGTCCTATGTGGTGCAGGTCATTTGCAGGTCCTGTCAAATCCTGTCTCCTGCTGCATGCCAGCTGCCAGACACTGTCTGAGCAAATGGGCCAGCTGCTGCAGACCCTTTAGATAGTACATGCCGGCTGATGCTAAATAGAAAACATTTGTTCAGTATTTGCACGCCCAGAGTCTGCTCTGATTCGCCGTCCAAATTGAGAATCTGGGGAAAATATTTTTGGGGTGGGAGAAATACATTTGTTTCAGTTTCTGCCTCATAACTTCTTTTGCCTTGTGTGACTGGGGAGCAAATTGGGAAATGTACAATGGGGAACGATGAATCTGGAAATTAATTTGATTCGCACCTCTCTGTGGACTGGCGGGGAGGTTAAATGCCTCCTTCCTTACAATTCCATACACAACTGAGACTTTCAGTGCAATCTGTTAAATTAAAAAATGGACATAAAACCATGCACACATTTTGAAAACTGCGAGGAAATTATAAATGGACAGAGAAAGGTAGTCTGCTGTGCTTCAGTGCATGAGAAAGGCACGTTAAAAATAAGACCCTTAGGAGAAATGGATTCAAAAATGCATACATTTTTGAAAAGAACATGCACACAAATACAGATGAGTTTTTCAGATGGGAAAGGGGGGGGGAAGTCCTGCAGTGAGGAAGAGGATGAGGTTGCCAATGAGATTCTGAGAAATTTTATAAATGTGACATGGTTGGGACTGGGAGTGATAGGCCTTCAGGATAAGGCTCACTTGCAGATGTGAGGAGAAGACTCCTCCCTTGTAGCTGTCTTTGTGTGGAATCATAGAATCATAGAGTTGGAAGAGACCTCAAGGGCCATCCAGTCCAACCCCCTGCCATGCAGGAACCCCCATTACAGGACTCCCGAGATGGCCATCCAGCCTCTGCTTAAAAACCTCCAAAGAAGGAGACTCCACCACCCTCCGTGGCAGCATATTCCACTGCCGAACAGCCCTAACTGTCATTACGTTCTTTCTAATGTTCAAATGGAATCTCTTTTCCTGTAGTTTGAAACCATTGCCCCGAGTCCTAGTCTCTGAAGCCATGGAAAACAAACCTCTTCCCTCTTCAATATGACATCCTTTCAAAAATTTAAACATAGCTATCATATCCCCGCTCAGCCTTCTTTTTGAAAGGCTAAACGTTCCCAGTTCCCTAAGCTGCTCTTCATAAGACATTTCCTCCAGACCTTCAACCATCCTGGTTGCCCTCCTCTGCACCCGCTCGAGGTTGTCAACATCCTTTTAAAATTGAGGTGCACAGAACTGGACACAGTACTCCAGGTGGGGTCTGACCAGAGCAGAATAGAGTGGTACTATTACTTCCCTTGATCTAGACTATGGTTCTATTGATGCAACCAAGAATTGCATTGTCTTTCCTGGCCGGTGCATCACACTACTGACTCATGTTCAATTTGTGGTCCACCAAGACTCCCAGACCCCTTTCACAGGTACTATCTCCCAGCCAAGTATCCCCCATCCTATATCTGTGCAATTCATTCTTATTACCTAGATGTAGCACCCTACATTTCCCTCCGTTGAAATCCATTCCATTAGCTTTGGCCCAGCATCTAATCTGTTGTAAACTGAAAAGAAATGCTAGGGATGTTTAACCAAGAGCAGTGATGGCGAACCTTTTTAGAGACCGAGGGCCCAAACTGCGATCCAAAACCCACTAATTATTCCCAAAGTGCCAACACAGCAATTTAACTTGAATACAGGTGGCTGTGAAGGGGCAATATCGGGTGCCCACGGGAAGGGCTCCGAGTGCCACCTTTGGCACCCGTGCCATAGATTCGCCAACACTGGCCTAGAGAAAAGAAGACAGAGAGGAGATAAGGGTAGCACTTTTCATATATTTGAAGGGCTGTCATACAAAGGAGGGGCAGGATCTGTTCTCAATCATCCCAGAGTGCAGGACATGCAAAAATGGGCTGAAATTAAGAACCAGCTTCCGGCTGAATATCAGGAAAAACTTCCTAACTGTTTGAGCAGTACGGCAATGGAACCAATGACCTCAAGAGGTGGTGAGTGTTGGGGCACTTAAGAGAAATTTGGACCACCACCTGGTAGATATCTTTTGATTTGTGTTCCTTCATGGAGCAGGGGGTTGGACTTGATGGCTCTGTAGGTCCCTTCGGATTTCACTGTTCGATGATTCTATGATTCTACAGGGTTAGGGAGGGTGTGGACGGCTTCCAAACAGTGTTCCCTGTCACACAGTGGAGGTGAACTTGCAGAGGATGTTTTCTTCTTCAGACTATCACTCTCAATGTGAAAAAGAGTGGTGAGAAAGGGAGAGAGCTATTCTCTGCTCTCTTTCCCCACCCACTTTGTCATTAACCCTATCTTGAGTGCCTGCATAGGAACAGATTCTCACATCCAGACTTCAGGATCAGAGGCAGTGCATGGCTCCGAAGACTAGCAGTTGGGTAGCAACAGCACGAGATGGCTCTAAGAGCCTCACGGCACAGTGGTTAAACTGCTGCCTGCACTTCCGCTATAACTGTGCCCACAATTTCGGGGTTCAATCCCAGGTAGCCAGCTCAAGGTTCACTCACTCTTCCATCCTTCTGAGGTTGGTAAAAAGAGTATCCACCTCACTTGAGAGGCCTTGTGTAGGCTGCATAAATAAATTGTAAGCCACCCAGAGAGTGCTTTAAGCATTATGGGGCAGTGTATAAGCAGAACACTTTGCTTTAAGATTTTCCTCATGGATTACTTTGGGGCAGCTGGTTTGATATAATGGGAAATAAGCAGCAATGGAATTTCTGTGAAGAGAATTGGAATTTCTGTGAATATGCAGTATCTCTGGCACATGGCGTTTTCCTGCTAAAAGATAGATAGTAGAATTTCATTTGCACCCATGTCAGGTGTGTGTGTCATTATATTATTTACAGCTGTATTTTCTGGAAGTTAAAGTACTAGAAATCTAGGCACCGTGCTGGTTGTGAAATGTAACTCCATTTCTCCCCATTCAGCAGCACAATCTTACTTTTATTCCCCAAAGTCAAACGCTGAATTAAGCTAGTAAACTAGTTACTGTTTCAATTCAAAACTGGTTAGGGGAAATAATTCTTGTCTTCAAGGACTATTTCTGATTTTCCATCTTAAAAGTGGAATAACAGATTCTGATGTGCTCTAATGGTCTCACTGGAGGTACACCAGAGCCTGGAAAACATGGTGGTGGGATTATAAAGGGATCCTAGTATCTCCATCATGAGCACTTATCAAAGTCCAAGTATTTGAAGAGTATTGGAGGTCATATCAGGGGAAATGTTGGGAGGCAGGGGGAGGCATATAGCACCAGCTAAGATGCAGAGTGGTGGTGGAGCCAGGTCAAAGCATTATCTGGAAGATGAGTCATGGCAACAGCACTTCCTTTCTTGTGAATCTGAAACGTTTCACTACTCATTCAAGCAGCTTCATCAGTCTGAGGACAGTTAGTGGCGAGGCCTCCAATTTATAGTTCGTCTTGATTTCACATCACCCTGGTCTGAATAGACTCGTCAGGTGGATGGTGGCCTGGATAGGCTTGTTAGATGTACAATGGCCTTGGGTGCATGAAACTCCCACCTATGCAACCCTCCCTAACACTCATTAAATATGGGTCACCACTGACTGGAGGCATCACCACTAACTTTCTTCAGACTGACCAAGCTGCTTGGATGGGTAGCGAAATGGTCCGATCTCACAAGAAAAGAAGTCCAGTTGCCATGACTCAACTTCCAGCTAACCTCACCTGGATGACTGAGAATCTTTATAGTCAAAGCACCAGGACCTTTCAATAGCAGTGACTATGATATCGCTACCCCACCCACCAGGGCATCCCTGCTTCATCTGAGCTTAGCTACAACCCACACAGTATCTAGTAAAGAAATATTCTTGTAGGCTACCCTTGTTATAAGGCAAATTATTTGGAAGTGCTTGATGTTATGTTGGCATTAACTTTACAAGACAGCTGCTTCTCAATTAACTTTACAAGAGTCATTAACTTTACGGAAGAGCTGTTGCTCAATTGTTGATAGGGACCAACTCATCTGTCTCCATTTTTGGACTCTCCTTGTTTCTGGGGGCAGGACCTCTTGTGCTGAGCACCTTTAGTTCCAAATTGGCCACTGGTCATGGTATGGAGACAACACTATGTAGCAAATGCTGTAGCTCAGAAGTAGCCATACTGTATGTGACCATTCCTGCCCCCACTAGTCACAAAGATAACCCAAAGCTTTATTTTCCTTGGCTTTCCCTAAGCCCATTTAAGTGAAAACCGAGTAATATCTTCAAGTGAAAAAAATTGCAAGTTTATTTAAATGCATAATGGTTTCTCAAAAGTCAACAAGTTACTGTTTGCATTTGAATCATCTTTATAGTTCAGTTGGATGTTTTCATCTTAGGCTTTATTGAGTTTGATATGGTTGATTATGTTTATACTTCGTGTGGTTTTTGAGTTTATTATTATGTTTTATTTATTATTTATACTTATTATATTTTATATTGATATGTTTTGTGTTTTTAACTGTGGTTCACTGGCCAGAATGGCCTTTGGTAGTGGTATAAAAATCAGATCAGATTAGATCAGATCAGATCAAATCAATCAATGAATTCCTTCTAAAGTTGCAAGACAGACATTTAGTTTGAAGGCCCTAGGTATTGGTACAATATAAGCCATGCCCACAGTTATTTAACTCTAGTAGGCCCCCTTGGTCTCTCTTTCTCTCTCTTTCTCTCTCTTTTCTGATAAATATATAGACTAGTGGACTAGTAGACATCTGGTGTGCCAAAGGTTCACCATTACTGATATAGGCCTTCATCTGATGACTTTTGATTGGTTCCCTTCTCAGCCATCAGTCAGACAATCACGAGTTGGACTGGTGTTGCCGGGTAGATCTCATACTTGCAATACAAACATCACACTGGCTTCCTTGAATGGGACACCAAGAGGCTCTGGAGAGCTTCACCAGCTGTTTTCCTTCTCCAGAAGTGTTCAGTCCACAATCCTGCAGAGTTACAGAGTCAGGGAGACCTCCTGTGCCTTGCTCTGATGAGTAGAGATGGGCACGAAATGAACATTTTTTCGTTTATGTTATTCGTTATTCGTTTCATTATGTAACGAAATGACAAATGAAAATTGTGATGAAAATGGAACAAAACGAACAGAACCACAAAAATTGCGCTCGTTACATTTCGTTTTCGTTGATGGCAGTGTGCAATGAAATGAGCTGTTTTAAATGTTAAAAAACGCCCTGAACATCCATAAAAACACAGCGATAATTATTTATACTGTCTGATAATACCTACCAGAGGGGGTGGGGGTCCTTAAAACATGCATTTATGTCTTTTCTCAGATCGCTGTATTTTTTTCCTTTAAGGGGAGTTAGGGGACATTGACCCAAAATGGCTCCCAGGTGCCTAATATTGATTTCTTAGGTATTAAAACGCCCTGGACATCCATAAAAATGCAACGATGATGTAATAATTATTTGAAATTATTACCTACCAGGGGGTTGGGGTCCTTAAAACATTTGTTTTTGTCTTCTCCCATGGCGATGTATTTTTCTTTTCACTTTAAGGATGACAAAATGGATGTCGCCATTCCAGCCACAACATGGAGGCAAGCCATGTGATGGGATCATGTAAATTCTTGGACAACTTCAACCAATAGCATGCCCACGTTGCAGACTGGGCAGGTCTGGCAGCCACAGAGGGCATAAAAAGCTCTAGCAGCCCGCGTCCTCCTTGCAGTCCCCGGTGGGAGTTAGGGTGGGATTGCTGTCTCTGTGACTCTAGCTTCAGTCCTGCAGCCTCCCTGTGTGCATGTGTGCGTAAATCTCGGTGAGTACCCTCCCCTGCCCTGCAGTGCAGTCACTCTACGGCTGCCTTGCACCCTGGGCAACACCCTCCGCTGCCTTTGAAGCCTCCCTGTGTACCTAGTCTATACTGTGTCTCTGCCAGCATCAATTTTTTTTAGTGTTTTCCCTCTGGTCTGGGGCGTTGGGGGACGCCCCCGCACAGAAATGCTTTAAAAATCACACAAAAAGCGGGTAGAAATGAAAAATGAAAAAATGAAAAACAAAAATGAAATTTTTCCAAAAATTTGCGAAAAACGGAAACAAAATGAAACGGACCTCTCAACGACAAACGAAAAACCGAAACGTAATTTTTTTTATTCATGCCCGTCTCTACTGATGAGGCCTTCTAAGTAGGAATGTGACAAATCCTTGAAACGTCAGCCCTTCTCAGCGCTTCTCTTAGCTTCTTCCTACTGAGATCCTCATGGGATTTTCCTTGCATGAGAGTGAAAACTGCTGGGTTTGTCAGTTCACTTCTTTTTGCAAAAGTTTTGGGGGCAAGACATTCTCAACTTGTACAACACAATGCCCTTGCTGGGGAATCCTGCGTAGGAAAGATGGCATTTTTGTGCAGGAATCATAGTTCTGAACAGCATGGTATTTCTTTTGTGGAAAAAGTGACGACAAAACTTCCAAGAAATCTCGCAAGATATCCTGTCAGATTTCTTGGGAAAAATATTTCTGAGAAGTCTCACAGTGAGGAAAAATAGTGATCCTCTACCTTTCATTTTCTGGGTTATAATAAGAGGCTTTGAGATTTCCACCCATAATAGAGATGGGCACGAACCGGTTCGTCCCAATTCATCGCAATTCATCGCAATTCATCCCAATTCATAAAAGTAGCTGCTTAGATGCTGCTGTTTCCCTCCCCCGCCTCCTCTAGCTCAGTCAGCCATTCACCAGGCCCAGTATGCTAGCTTCCTGTACCTCCTCAACTGATCTTCCAATCCCAGCAACAGGTCAGGCTTCTCTGCCCAACCATCTTGGCTGATCTCCCACTCAGACAAAAGGATGAGTCTAAGACAGGCATGACCAAACTTCGGCCCTCCTGATATTTTGGACCACAACTCCCAGAATTCCAAGCCTGTATTTCCAATGGCAAA
This sequence comes from Phrynocephalus versicolor, assembly GCA_023846285.1. Taxonomy (NCBI): domain Eukaryota; kingdom Metazoa; phylum Chordata; class Lepidosauria; order Squamata; family Agamidae; genus Phrynocephalus; species Phrynocephalus versicolor. The sequence goes on along the minus strand of JAHTLZ010000204.1, from coordinate 10,873,187 downwards.
GGACTGTGGGAGCTGTGGCCCAAAACATCCGGAGGGCAAAATGTTGGACATGCCTGGTCCAAAAAATCTATGCTCATGCTCCTGACTGGAAGATTAGCCATGGAAGTGTGGGAAAAACAAGCAAGCTGAGCCTGGTGATTGGCTGACTGGTTGAGGAGGTTAGAAGCAGCAGTGCTCTAGCAACCGTAACAGGACTTTTAAGGTAAGTGAAATATTTTAAGGAAAGATTTTACCAGTTCCACTCTTCCATTCAGTTTCTAAGACCAAGTGAGGGTTCGAACCCTGTCTTTCAGAGGCCTAGTGCTGGAAACGCCTCAGAGTGAAGTCACTGGGAGGAACATATATCTACTTACAGCCGCTCTGCAAGTCATTTTGTGGGGTTGTCAAGAGAAAGGCTTGTGTTATGGTTTAGATAGCCTTCTGCATCATTATTTTTTCTTTGTTCTCTTGCTTAGTAAACATAACTAAGCATGTTTCCATTATTAGGATGGTGCATATGTGACTGTGGAAGGAAGATTGAGAGTAAATAAGTGGCCATTCAGCATTTGTTTAAAAACCTCCAGTGAGTGAGAGGTAGTACTATATATTCCATTATCAAGCACTATTAATATAAAGGAGGACTGGATGAATTGATGGAACGTAGGGTTCTTAATGGCTATTTACTTAAGATGGCTACATACCACTTTGAGAAGGACAGGCAGTATACCTCTCTCTATATAGAAATTGCTGCAAAATGGGAAACAGACTGTGCACCTCCACCAATGTCCTGCTGGTTGCACCATATAGGTAACTGTATAAACAGAATACATACTATAGTGCGATAGATAAACCTTTGCTCTGATCTAGCAGGCTGCTCCATGTTATGCCCAATATGGAATTTTCCCTTTTTTGTAGCTGCCATCCACTGGATGAATATTTTCATAAGGCTAACCACCGTAATTGCAAATTATAAATTGTAAATTGTATTGAATGAGTACTGTAAGCTGCCTTGGGTCCCTTCAGGGAGAAAGTCGGCATAGAAATAAAGTTGTTTATTATTATTATTATTATTATTATTATTATTATTATTATTATTATT
>JAHTLZ010000204.1:10863511-10872099 GCA_023846285.1 Phrynocephalus versicolor | reverse complement strand
TTATTATTATTATTATTATTATTATTATTATTATTATTATTATTATTCCCAATATCCTTTTCCACATCTTTCTTAGCTCTTCCTCTATTAGATTTCCTTTCTCTCTTTATCCTTCCCTGGGATCAAGCTATGAGAACAGAACAAGGCACAGACAGATCTTGTATTAGCAGTAATACTGCCCTAACCCTGAAAAGAAAGTCCTCGAGCATTCTTCCAAATCCAAGAAATTCTAGCGTTTGCAAATTCCAAAAGGATTGCCATCAACTTTTTATCAGATACATTCTAATACTCTCCAGTAAATAATCTGAACAATAGCCAGGCTTCATGGGGAACTATCTTTTGCTTTGTTTAACTCCAATCCTCTTGATTCACTGGTAGATGTGAGATTAGGCACAGAGTGGCCGTAGGGATGTAGAGAAGAGGTATAGGGTGAATGACAAAGGACTGAATCCAAACTGTGTTGTGTGTCAAGCACACTTAAATTAAATCAATGGGATTATAACCTTCCCTGTTGTGGTGGCATGGGAGTGGAATTCTGTCCCCTTAGAGGACTAATTGATACTGGTGTTGGATTCCTTTTGGCACCAAACTGAAATGTGGCTCTTAAAAAAACAACAAACAACAAACAAACAAACAAACAAACAAAACCAGGGGTTTTTGTGTGAGTAGGTTGTGGATGTCTGTCTTTTCAGTTTGGGTTTAAATTGTTTGGAATGCATTCTCGAAGGCTTTCATGGTCGGGATCTGATAGTTGTTGTGAGTTTTCCGGGCTGTTTGGCTGTGTCCTGGAAGTTTGGAATACCTTAGATTGTTCTAAATTGTATTTAATTCCTTCTTGTACCTTTCCCCAAAACCCTTTGGTATAGAAAATGATATATACTAAGGGAATATCCATGGCTAAAGAGTCTGTTGATTTGCAAAATATGTGTTCAATACGTGGCTAAGTTTGACATCAGTTCAAGATCTGTAGCACCCTGGATAGCTCCTAGACAGCCGATCATTTGTTCCAACGAGTCCAAAAACACAATAAAGTGCTCTAATTGGTCTAAATCCAGTTAGCAGTACTCATTGGAATACATTCCCTGAATCAGATGTGGAATTGAGAGTCAACACGTAAATCATTATCATTCAGTGCATCTCGTCAAGCTAACTCATTTCAGATGGTGAGCACACCAAGGAGCATAATGAAACATGAATCAGTATTTGGTTACTACTTTACTAGCCAATTAAAAGAGAAAATGCATTCAGAACCAAAAGAATCTAAAGTTCAGGCATCAGACTTCCTGGAAACAAATGGTAAAAGCTCAGTTGTGGGCCATCAAAAAATTAAAAATAAAAATAAAATAAAAAAAGAGGTCATGGTGGGGGATTCCCTATTCAGTCCCAAAAGACAACTAGGTCACTCACATATATGGGTCTGGTTATAGCTGGACTGCTATTTGAGATTGCAAGCTTTCAAGATTGCAGAGGGGGTGTATAAAAAATAAACTGCTGTGCTACCTTTGCCATGCCACGCGTCTTACACAACAAAGTTTCCACAACATGTTCACCTTGGGTTTAGAAGGAGTGGGGTGAACCGACTCTTAGTTGTGTAGTCATGGAGGCTGAATGGTACAGTATCCATTCAATGAACAAATATCCCTCTCTATACCTGAGGGACAGATCAGCTGTTCACTCCAGCCACACACGGCAGAATAGAAAAGCAACATAGTTGAATACAGATGTCCAACAAGGTCATTCTAATCCCCATCACTTTGAAATGGAGTCAAGTCAATACACAATCTGTTAGCATTGATGTAAGCGCCATCAATCTTGATTGAGTTTAATGAAGAGGCAGGATGCTATTTTGAGATTTCTTCCAGCCTAAGATTTCAGGGCTTAAGCTCTTGTCCTTCTTCAAAGAGAGGCTCAAAGACTGAGCTGTGATCCAAGGAGTCCTAGGGTTGAAATCTCAGCTCCACCATACATCTCTGAAAGTGATTTTCAGCCAGCTCTTAGAATCGGCCCGCCCATTCAATTCAAGTGAGCTGGCTATCACTGTTGCCAACTGCTCAGTGGTATAGAAGGGGTAGTGGTGGCAGCCCTCTGGCCCTTTCCTTCCAATTGAAGATACAGCTTTGTGTTTTAGGAAAACTTACTTTGCACTCCCTTATGTTCTTATGTTCTTATGTATCTTTTCTGAGAGGGTAACAGAGCATCCTTTGGCCCTAGGCAGCCCTGGACTGAGCAAGGCAGAACATCTCTATCCATTCATTAGAGGAAAATCCTAAAGGGAATATTGTTGGATCAGCTTGGGTGGTGATAATGTTTGGTGGCTTATGATTTATGATGCTTAAAAATAGCCTCTCCGTGTTTGAGTATGTGCACATGCATATGCCTGCACAGTGCGCACATTACCTCTGTGCTATGTGTCGTTCCACCCCACAGTTGCCAAATAATGCTTTCAAAGTTTATGACATCGGTCCATACTAGTATCGGAGTGCCTTTTTTGACTAGGTGGCAAGTTTGCTTGATGTTAGAGCAGTGGTGTCCAAACTTCGGCCCTCCAGGTGTTTTCAGTCACAACTCCCACAGTCGTTTGCCATTGGCAATACTGGATTGGAATTCTGGGAGTTGTGGTCCAAAACATCTGGAGGGCCGAAGTTTGGACACCCCCTGCATTAGAGTGTCAGAACTGCTGAATGAGCTTTCCCCAAAGGTCAGGCTCCAGGTAAATCAGTAGCCAACCCTTGATTTCTGTGGGATAGAATGCAAGTTTGCTTTTGCTCTTATGGCAGGGTAATAAATATTCCGCATCCTCCCCCCTCTTCCCTCTGCTTCCTTCAGCTGAACTGCAAAAGGCCTACTCAAAATCTTCCTCTTAATAGATATTTCAAGGGGATGTTCATTATCATGAGGTGCAGCTGGCAGTTTAATGGTATGGTATATAAGCCCTCCCGCCATAATCTTCATTTCAAAGATATGAAATGTAAGTAGAAGGTCAACGCTGTGGGCAGAATGTGCTTCTGTTCTGTGGGCACCCGCTTCTGCTGAGCTCATGGTTCTGACACTAGACCTGAGTCTAATTGCTGAGCAGTTTAATTTAATTAGATCTGGTGGAAAGGCTCCTGGTGCTAGGTTTGCATAAACGACAGCAGGGCTGAGAGTGGAGTGGCACTCCACTAGAGATGAAAAATTTCGGGCAATTTTGAAGCTCAGAAAAAAAAAATGGAATTTTTTGAAAAATTTGAGAAAAATGCTGCATTATCACCCCCCACCCCCTTTACAGCTTGAAAGTCATTCTTTTACTTTAGGAACATAAAATAGGATTATGGACAATTTGTCTATGGACAATTTGGCATAAAATTTTCACAACTAGCCTATTAAAATATAGTGTATCCAAACAATTATTACAAACACAATTTACTTTTCAAAATAATATTTAGTTGCAATTGTAAGTAACAAATGGAGTAACAATCTCCTGAACTTTTTACTAGTTTATGTGGAACCACCACCACCCTACAGAACAATGGTTAAATATCCAGAATTAACAATTATTCATATATCCTCTCCACATAGAAATAAAAAAAAAACTCATTCTCATAAAAAGAATTGAAGAAGGGGAAATGTATAGAAGGGGTTGGGACTAAGTTTCAATGATATTTTATAGAAATGATTTGGAAAACATTTGAACACTTGTCAGAGCACCTTCTCTCACTGAAAACCACCCATAATACCCGGTCTTCCCAGGCTAGGCGTTTGAGGCAACTGACGCCACAAGAGGACCGAGAGGAAAAACCAAGAAAGAGGGCCTTTTCCGCCGTTGCCCCTCGCCTGTGGAATAACCTTCCACCAGACATCTGCCCGGCCCCCTCCTTGGCTGCCTTTAAAAAACTATTTAAAATGTGGCTATTTAAGCAGGTATTCCCTCAAATATAATGCAACTTCAGTGTCCACCCATTAAATCTTGATTTTTTTTGTAATTTTTTTATTAAACATAAAGAAAACACAAAATAACAATGATAAACAATTATATAAAAAATAATAGACAATCATTAAATCTTGATTTTAACTGATTAGCCTGCCAATAATAATGCATCATTTTATGTCACTTTAATATTATTTTTATTTTTATTTTATTGCATTACTATTTTGTGGTTTTATTGTATGAATTGTTTGAATTGTTAGTTGTTGTAAACCGCCCCGAGTGACCTTGCTCCCAGATGGGCGGTATAAAAATCCAATAAATTAATAAAATCTTAAAATATTTTATTCGTTGTGCTAAAATAAATCTTTCCATAGTCATTTTTTCTTTTTTCTTTTTCCCCCATTTTTTTTGAAAAAACAAACATACCAAAAAGTCTTCAGGGAAAAAACAAACAGAAAAAAATGTGGATTTTTTTCCTGATTTTTTCTGGTTTTTTTTTTCTCCTGGGCCTTCACATCTCTATCCTCCACAGGAATTGCTCGTGTGTCCAGTTGGAGGGATAGGAGAAGGACGATCAGATTCCTTGTAGATCTGGCTTGGGTCACCAAACCTGAAGGTACCAGCTGCTCAAGAATGGCTGGGCATCGCCAAGGTCTTGAGGGATGGGGGAGGGATGGAGAGAGGTAATCCACAAGTGCTGCAGAAAAGACAAAGTTTATTTATTTATTTATTTATTTATTTATTTATTTATTTATATACCGCCCATCTTCCGAAGGAACTCTGGTTGGTGAACAACATCAGCAAGTCAACAATAAAAATTAAAAAATTAAAAAAACCAATAACAACAGTAAAAAAAATCACCTTTTTTGTGTGTAAGGTGGCTTTGAACTAAGTGTGGACAATCTCAAAGTGGCTGAGAGCCATTTTTCAGATTTGCCAGAGACCGGAAAGCCACAGTTTCAAGAACGGGGGGGGGGGGGGGCTATACAGAGGGAGGGACATGGCCGAAGAAGCTAATTTGCATATTTAATTTTTTGGAGGATTGAGAGGACATTATAATGGGTTTTGGAAAGGGGTTTAATTTAAGTTGTTTTAAAACTGACCCGCCCCCATCTTCCAGTGATAGAAAAAAAGTATACACTATATATTTAATATGAAGGGGTTATTTGAAGGCACTAAAAACATGGGGAAATGCCTTCATGTCCCCTAGGAAGCACAAGAGGACTTTTTAAGCCGTGGAAAACAAATTGGGTGTGTGTGGGGCTTGAGGTATCTAACAAGAATGGGATCACACCACTGCTTCAGCGATCATCTTACAAGGACATCCCTCAGTCCACCCAATGTGGGCTGGATGCAGCCCAGACTCAATGCATCACGCAGAATCTGCTCTTTTCCCTGTGACTGTGTACACATTCGTTAAAAACACATGTAGATTGCAACGTATTCCTAGAAAAATCTTGCCAGCTTCATTCCTTGGTCACACGGAAGCCTCTGAGTGTACAGCTGTATACATTAAGGTCTCTTTCCTTCCGACACTCTCACACTGGGTATATGCCCTTACTAAAGGGCTTTTCACCCACTGAGCAAAGGCGAATAATCCAGAAGGATTATGTGTTGATGTGAGAGGCGGTGGGACTTCCTGCCATTTGTGTTGTTATAGGGAAGCTACTTGGCTCCCGTCTTTCTTCCCTTGGTTCTAAAATGCCTAATGCTTTCTTTTAATTAAATCAAATATAACAGCTGCACTCCCCGCACCACCAGTCAATAACAAAGGAGGTAGGGAATTTTAAATAATCCCAAAATGATGATGATGATGATGATGATGATGACGACGACGACGACGACGACGATGACGACGACGACGACGACGACGACGACGACGATGACGACAATTACTTGCTTACTTACTTACAATAAAATTAAAACAATGAAACATTTAAATGCAATAAATACAACACATGAAAATACTACACTAAAATTGCCATCAGGACCCACACTAATCAGTTAAAAAAATTCGGGAACAGCTGCACTCCCCCCAGCCCCAGCCAATAACAAAGGAGGTAGGGATAGGGAGTTTTAGATCATCCCAAAATGATGATGATGATAAAAATCTGTTTGTCTGGAGGAACTAGACCAGGGGTGCCCAAACTTTTTGTAAGGAGGGGCAGATTTGGTGGCTGAGAATGTGTCAGGGGCCAGTTGCTCCCCAACCCTGCCACCCCACTGCAAGCCCCACCCACTGACCCCTTGCAACCCCACCCACAGGAAGGAAGGCAGGAACTAAGGGAGGGAGGGAGGAAGGTGGAAACCAAGAGAGGAAGGAAGGAAGGAAGGTGGGGACCAAGGGAGGGAGAGAGGAAGGAAGGAAGGTGGGGACCAAAGGAAGCACAGGGAGCCGTGGCCACAGGTTGCCCCTTGGAAGAGGCGATCTGTGTGACCTTGTATGCTCCCAAGCGCCCCAGCGGTGGCAACAGCTCGCTCGCCAGCCCACCCCAAAGCTCCTTGGTGGTGGCATAGTCCCACTGGCTTGCCCACCCCCACACATTCCCCTGCGGTGCCAGTGGCAGCAGACCGCCCGTCCACCCAAGCTTCCCAGCGGTGCCGGTGTTCCCGAGCTTCACAAGGTTCCCAGGGGTGCTGGTGGTGGCGGCCCGCCCATGTGCCGAGCTTCACAAGGTTCCCAGTGTTGCCGGTGGCAGCGGCCCGCCCGTGTGCCACCCCTGTGCGTGCTCCCAGCTTCACATGGTTGCCGGCGGTGCCAGTGGCAGCAGCCCGCATAATGGCTGGCCAGCCGGCCGGCCCAGCCCCACAAGCTTCCTGGTGCTGTCAGTGTTGGTGGAAGATTTTTCTAAAAAAATAAACATGGGCTGAAGGAGGGGGAGGGAGGGGCGGGCCAGCCAGTCGCGGGCCACTCAGAATGGCCTGACAGGCCGGATTTGGCCCTCGGGCCGGACTTTGGCCAGGCCTGAATTAGACCACTATCATCTCCCCCCCCCCCCTTACAAAATGATATCTTTCAACAAAACTTCATTTTTCATTCCAGGCGAATTTAGCAATCTTCTGGGATTCGCCTCTTTCTATGCTCCTTGTCGTCATGTAGTGCCTGCTCACTCTTGTTTCAGGTGTATGTCTTAACTTTTCCCATTGCCTCTTAAAGGGTAATAAACCTCCTGGTGTTCAACAGGAGCTCTCACAAGGGCCTCTGGGAAGTATGGGGAGAGAAGAGAACAATTCTTGACACCAGCTATTCACAAAAAGAGCACGAGGGCAAACTCTGACATATTGGCTTTTTGACAGGTGAAAGGGTCTCTACTAGAAACATTACCCTTCCTGTATCTGTTCTCCTCTGGGCCCCTTTCGAAAAGCAATTAGGGCCTGAAGAAAAATTTCCTCAAGCTTTCCTGAAACCAAAGGAGCTGCAAATATAGACACATGAGCTGTTCTGAAGGTTAGCTGTAATTTTATAGGTCAAAAAGCCTGTTTGCCTGGTTCAGCCAGAGGTTTGGGAGCTGTAGTCCAAGAACATCTGGGGACCCAATGTTGGGAACCACTGGTTTAGAGCATGAAACTCCACCTGTGAAAACAGAATGGCATGTTTGGAGACCACCCCTTTACAATGCACCGAGCTTGCATCCAGACAAAGAAGAAACTTGTGTCTCAAAAAAGACATAGCGGAACTGGAAAAGGTGCAGAAGAGAGCGACTAAAATGATTACTGGGGATTACCAGGTCTCCCTTATAAGGAGGGGCTAAGACATTTGGGGCTCTTTAGTCTGGAAAAGAGGTGCCTGAGGGGGAATATGATTGAGATGTATAAAATTATGCAGAGCATGAGTAAAGTGGATAGAGGGACACTCTTCTCCCTCTCACAAAATACCAGAACTAGGGGACATCCACTCAAATTGAGGGCTGAGAGAGTGAGAACAGACAAAAGAATTTTTTTTTTTACCTAGCGTGTTGTTAGTCTGTGGAACTCCCTGCCACAGGATGTGGTAATGGCATCTGGCCTGGATTGGACAGATTCCTGGAGGAAAAGTCCATCACAGGTTACAAACCATGATGGAGAGGTGTAGCCGGTGTCCAGGCTTAAAAGCTGGGTACTTCAAGGGCCAGATGCAGGGGAGTAGTATCAGGAGACAGATATCTAGTCTTGTGTGCTCCCAGATGTATCTGATGTGGCCACTGTGAGATACAGGAAGCTGGACTAGATGGGCCTTTGGCCTGATCCAGCACGGCTCTTCTTATGTAAATGATCAAGCAATGAAAAAGGTCCACTGTTCACTCCATGAAGTGATCACAGTAGCTGACAATGATACTGGAGGAGGACTCTTTATGCCGTTGTTGTTAAATCCTCCAACTCAAACTATCAAGGGTGGAGCTGGAATTTAATTTAAGTGCCTACTTATGCATCACCCAAGAAGAGGAAATGCAACACCCTGAAAAAAACAATAACAACAGGCATAAACTAAAGGGACACCATTCCAAATGATCATATAGAAAAGGAAATTAATGCCTCTGATGTACACTTCCCTAGATATCCTTTTCTTATGTATTCTTGCAACAGAACTGGATCAGTCAGTTCTCCACTAGAGATGGGCTTGGTAGTTGGTGCTGGTTCGTCCTTTGGATGGACAGGTGTTTGGGGGCTCCTAGCCCCACTTCCTCCAGCAGCGTCCAGTGTC
>JAHTLZ010000204.1:10853511-10858511 GCA_023846285.1 Phrynocephalus versicolor | reverse complement strand
TGTAAGAAAAAGCACTTCCCCAAATTTGATTTTATTTTAAGGCAAAGCAGAGAGGACATTCCAGATCCATTCCTTTTTATGTTGCACATAAAGCTTCTAACACATATGAAAACCTAATCAAAACAATGTGATCCATGGAAAAATACATAACATTTTAAGTGTTAGGCTACTATATTTCTCAAAAACCTTTCTATAGAAAAATAATACTGAAAATTCTTAACAGTCTAACAGTACAAAACATCAAACATATGAACAGCAGTTTTGCACAATACGTAATAATTCATGTCACAATAATTCGATAATGGCTTCACCACATTCTCCCCCCCCCCCCCCCGGGGGGGAGGGGGGTCCCGTGGTGTCGGGTAACATGTGTTCATCTCTGGCCACATATTGTTTTAAACTACTGTATTGGCATTATATACTTTTGACTTGTGTGGTCCAGATCTCTCCGTTAAGTAAATCACAACTCCAAGTTTTTTGTTCGGCAAAAAAGAACTTTCCCACATCATTTGGATCTAACTCTTGTTTCACCGGACTGAGGATCAACAGTTGATCCAGAAATAACAGTTCTTAGTTTGCATGGTTATGTACCACAGTCGATTGATATTTTAGACCTATATATCTCTATGGATCATTTCCCATGGACTTTGAGTTTCTCTTGGCATAGCTCTCCATTGCCGGATTTTTTTGTTGTCAGATTTTTTGTTGCCTAGTGGAGAATTTTGCCTTTCTCTTTTCCCATGAACTCAGGTGCTATGGATTGTATCCCTTTCTATCTCTCCTGCCTGTTAAGAAAATGCACCCTTCTCTGCTTTAAAATAAGAATGATAAATGAGATACACTGGTGCTATTATGTGTACCATGCTAGGCAGGTGCATTGCTGTTTTGCTGTCTCACTTTATTTTACAGTTAAAAATGTTGCTGCAGGAAGAACAGCAATGTTGAAAGGGAGACAAATTGGAATAATCCAAATATCTGTGTGGACCCTTCTCACGAGAGGGAAAAAAGTCAATCAGTATGAACAGAAGAATTTCTCAAGTGAGAGATAAAATAAATTGCATTAAATCTAAGAACCTTTGAAGCGCAACCCAGACCACTTCAATATAACATTTGTTTGGGAAGGCTCCAAGTCACTACTAGGTTGTCTGTGCTGATTCCTCTGAATGACTGGTCTCGTTGGCCCTGTAACCCTGTTCCAACAACCGCAGAGGTGGGTGTGAGGCAAAGATCAGTCTTAATCCAGTTGCTTATCCCATGTGCTATTGTCCTGAGCTGATGATGGAATTTTACAGATACATCTGGAGATCCCCCTTCCCCTGCAATCAGGGGATTGTCGGGGCTGAATCATAGCTGTCAAGTGTTCCCCACGGCCGCCCGGGATGGGAGGAGAGAGGCGGGGCTGCTGGGAGGTCCAGGGAGGCGGGATGCTGGCAGCCAGGGCCTTTGGCTAGGGGGTAGAGCCTCGTTTGCATACAGGGTTCCCAGAATCCGTTGCAGTGGCTTCAAAATGCTCACTATGACCTGGGTGTCTCGGCTTTCTAGGGGATATATATACCAATCTCGACAGCTGGTGGGGTGTGGGTTAGGGGTTGCCCAGAGAGAAGTGCTCTCTGGTGTGCCACCTGTAGGCTGGCTGCCCAGCCACCCAGCAGCATCTGGAGCTCAGCCGCCTGCTGCTAGAAATGCAAGACATTTCAGGGGGAAATAGTTTTTTGGGAAGATAGCAGGAAAGAGTGATTGATCTGTGAATGTCCCACCCCAAATGTAACACTTGACAGGTCTGGGCTGAATGTTTTGAGATGAAATAGTCAAAAGGCACATTCGTTGCATGAAACTGAGAAATTATTGTTGATTTGTGGGGATTTTATTGTGTCAAAAAGGGAGGCAAGCACCAGGGGACGTATGTCAAACTGGATCTCCAAGGCAGGCTAAGGTGGAAATGGGGAACAGGTGTTGGTGATGGGAGGTTAGAAGCTGGATCTGCCGTTGTTTCACATTGCTATCATTCTGGAAGTCAAAGCTGTACAGATTTCCTGTTTTTCTAAAAGTAACTTTACAGTCTCAAAAAATCCTGTAAGAAGCTTCCAAGTAATTAGCTAAATACCTGCTGTGCTGGGATTGCAGCAAGACTGCTTACTTAGGGTAGCAATTACAGTTAACTTTTAACAGTGGGAGCATCAGCTTCACAGGAGCTGGCAGAGAATGCAGGGGAGAATATCCACCGCTGTCCGTGAACTCCCCAAGCCACCGTGTAGCTTGGGGTTATAAATAGTGAGACAACGAGGGGGCTGTCAGGTTCCTTTGTAGTTTGGCACAAGGTGACATTGAAGAAGAATGCAATGGATGGCAATAGGCAAGATGCCCTAATCATGGGAAGCACACAGCATGGAGTTCTGTTCTCAGAGCAAAAATAAACAGTTATGCTTCAAAAAGAGCATGAAACATGTTGGCTGCCTGAAGCCACTCTTCTCTTGTTACCGGCAGCTCTTCACGCCCACTGCTGTAGAATTTCAAGAGGAAGATGAAGTATGTGTGTGCGTGCGTGCGTGCGTGCCACATGCGTGCGTATGTCTGTGTGTAAAATGAGGGAACTTAACAGCAAATCAGGTTTCTGCAGCTGCCAGGTCTCTTGTATTTCCTTTTGGGATGTCTATTAACGTTAATTAAGCTTGGTATGTGTGTTGTGTCGTTACAGTCGTGACCGACTCTTCATGACCCCATGTCCATGGAGTTTTCTTGGCAGGAATACTGGAGTGGTTTGCCGGTTCCTACTCCAGGTGCCTACAGCACCTGGTATTCCCTGGTGGTCGCCCATCCAAGTACTAATCAGGGCCGACCCTGCTTAGCTTCCAAAACCAAGCGAGATCGGATGTGCATAGGGCATCTAGGCAGCTAACTTATTAAGCATGGTGGCTGTTGTAAATAAGACATTCCCTAGTGCAAATTGAAGGCATCCTATCCCCTGCTCCCTGATATCTCTGAGCACTTTGCCTCTCCTCACATATTTAAAGATCAGAGGCTAGGAAAGTTACTTTTTGAGGGCTGTAGCTCCCAGAATCCTTGTCCTGTTGGGGAATTGGCTAAAACTGTCTAAGAAGCTCACAGGAAAGGTATAATTTGAAATTCAAAAGGAGCAGTTGATGGCCAAGTTTTGTGACCAATGCAAACCCCTGATGCAAGCAGCAAAGGTTGTGAATGGATAGGCATGGTGTTGTCTCAGGTTGCACCTCACCAATTACCCCAATTCTCACCAGGATTGCTGGCCAACAGCCCTCCCCTGGAATTAACACAACCCTCTCCCTCACCTCTCCCCTGTCCTTCCCTTAATCCATCCGTGTCATTTGTCAGTCTCTGCAGGTTCACACACACACACACACACACACACACACACACACACACACACACAGTGGTACCTCTTAAGACAAATGTCTCATAAGACAAAAAACTCATAGAAAGAAAAAAAATCCAGAAATAGGCATGCTTTGCATGACAAAAAATTCCCTCTGGGAACAAATTCTGCATGTACCTAGGAAAAAAAAAACCCACCCAGGTTATTTTTTTCCTTTATTCTAGCTTCCGAAATGGATTTATCCATTCCCAATGCATTCCTATGGGAAACTGCATTTTGTAAGACAAAATTTTCATAAAACGAAGCAACCCATAGCCTTCGGAACAGATCACTGTAATCCATTTTCAATGCATTCCTATAGGAAACCACGTTTCGTAAGACAAAATTTTCGCAAAATAAATTGACCCGTAGAACGAATTAAATAATGCACTGTTCCTTTTTATTTACCTTTGTAAATAAAAGTTTTTATTTACTTTTTAAAAATTGCCCTGAATTCCAAATTCTCCTGCTGAAAACCAGGACAGCCCCGTTCTACTTTGGAACCAGGTGAGATCTAACTGATTCAGTCACGGGTTATGTGTAGGTTGACACAAGTATCTCATATTAAATATAATGCAACCAAAGACAGTGCTTAACCCTGATTTCATTATTTTACTTTATATCACTGATTAGTACACAGCATTCTCCCTGCCTTCTTTAGAAGTCTAAAATTATTGCACCCTCATTTGACATTTAGCAAGGTTGGAGGGGATTAAAATCAGAGGCATGTTCAGGGCATATTCATTGAGTACATGAAGGTTGAATAAGCCCCTGCCATCTGCCTGTTTTCTGTAGTAAATACACTCCAGAACCTGCATCAGTGTTAGAAAAATGGAAATTTACCTAAGAGCTCTCCAAGTCACTTGTAATTTCAGGCAAACTTTCCCTGAAGGATGGGCTACATATTATGCATGTGTCTTTCATATGAATCTATGGGATTACACAGACTTTGTGTTTATAACCACTTATAACCTTGTGTGATTACATTGATACTATGATTTCAATGTTAGTTTCCATCACTCATAACTTTACATGGAATTTTAAAGCAAAAGCAAAGCAAAGTGTTCTGCTTATATACCACCCCATACCACTTCAAGTAGTCTTTGGGCAGGACACAGCCTCTGGAACAAAATCAACCACTGACTTATCTTCCTTTGGGTCCCATGGGGCAAGACTCCAATCAGCAAGCAGCCTGCAATGCATCATCTTTCCTTCTCCCTGGTGCTGGCCAATCAGAAACTGTGCAAGGGCATCATCCTGCCTCTCTGTCTGATTGGCCAGCACCAAGGAGAAGGAAAGATGATGCATCACAGGCTCTTTCCTGACTGGAGTTTCGTGCGACCCAAAGGAAGATAAGTCAGATGCTGATTTCATTCCAGAGGCTGTGGCCTGGTTCTGAACGGCAGTCGTGCTGCTGTGTTTTATTTTAGAACTGGACCTCTTCCAAAACGAAACACCCATCTCTAGTTAAAACCTATATCTTTTCTCTTATCTTAATCAATGTTTTTGCCATTTTGATTGACTTGTGTCTGATGATGATGATGATGATGTTGATGTTGATGAGGATAATAATAATAATAATAATAATAATAATAATAATAATAATAATAAT
>JAHTLZ010000204.1:10841449-10853501 GCA_023846285.1 Phrynocephalus versicolor | reverse complement strand
AATAATAATAATAATAATAATAATAATAATAATAATAATAATAATAAATGTCCCCAGATTTTTACATTGCAGATTCGGATGCTAATCAATTTTGAAGGCAGCTTTCTGAAAAAGTTCTAAACCAAGTATCCTGAATAAGCCCTGCAACTCCCTGGAGGACCACCAGAGCTTGTAGATTTCTAAGCAATTTGGATAGCTGGAATTTCACTTAAGAGTCTTGTCTTGTTTTGTTTTTTAAAAAATATTTATATCTTTTTTTTAAATTGCTTGGGGCTAACACTGTTGCAGTAGGGCATCTAGATACACATACACACAAACACACATGGAAGAGATCATGAGAGGGGGAAATTGCTGTGTGGCCCTAAGTTTCAACTTATGAAGGCAGTTCTCCTGTAGCCCTGCCTCCTGCAAATCAGGAGGGCTACTAGAGACTCACATTAATAAGCTGAAAACAAGGCTGTTTAGTCAATTTCCTCTCCTCTGCCTGTGTGACCAGTTAATTTGAATATATGGAGGGAAGCTGGAATCCCCAGGTGCCACTTCACAGTGAGTGAACTCATATTTCTTTTTTCCTCACTGTATAGTCACACTCTGTGTGTGCTTGTGAAAGTGCGTACCTGTGCATAGGCAGCACTTTGATTAGTTAATGTACTTGAAAGTCTGGTTTAATGATTGAGGCATCCCTATCCAACTGCACAAAGAGAGAGTCAACTTTCCAGAATCCGCATGCATGGTTTTTTTTTTATCTCTGCCTGTACTACTCATTTAATGATCTTTGACACTGTTTGAGTGATGGCTTCTGGTTCCAAATGAGAAGAGCCCCTTCAAAGAGGAGAAAAGGGTTACCCACAGGCACTGTGTATGCCAGCAGGTTTAAGTCATTATCACAGGCTAAATTCCAAGGTGAGGTGGAGGCCACCCTGGACTTTTTAGAATACAAAAAACTCTAGTGGAAAAAGCCCCTGAAAATAAGATCTGGGGATTCATAATTGGAAGGCAGAATGTTGGCGTTCCCTGTTGAAGCATAAAAGCAATCAATATCAATAGGTGGCAAGATGGCAATGAAATACAGATGCTGGTCTGGTTGGAGAATTTTCTCATAAGTGGGATGCAGGACTCTTTCCACATTTGCTCTTTTTGACTTAGGGTGACCCTACGACCCAATGGCCTTGAAAAGGTCCTATCATTTACAGCACTGCACAAGTCTTAGAGACTGAATGGTGGTTCTTTAATTGAGTGAGACCATCTTACATTGGGCCATTCTGATTTACCGTTGCCCCAACTAGCTTCATTGCTTTTTGCAGTGGATCTTGCATTCTCAAGACACTTCCAAAGAACAACAGCATCAGATCGGTCACTTTGTTTTTCTTGCCTTAAGGTAGAACATTACTTTTTCCTCAGTGCCCACTTATTTCTGTTTCTGGTACTCCAATGTATCCGTAAAGCTCCCTTCCAACACTACAATTCGAATGAACTGATTCCCCCCCCCCCCCCGCTAGTTTTCTCTGCTGTTTAGCTCCTGATGGAATTGTAGGGATATCATAGTATAGGCAATCTTCACCTAAGTGAAAGTGATTGGGAGTCACCATTAGGAACTCTGTGGGTAGGAGTATCAGGCCACAAGGATGGTCTAACAGTAGGCATATGCTATCAGCCTCCAATCCAAGCCCCTGGGGGAGACTGGCAGTTGGAGAATGTTGTAAAGGAGGCATTCAAGAAGCGAAGCCTGGTTATAATGGGGGACTTCAATTACCCTCCTATAGACTAGGTGAACTGTTGTTCAGCATATGATAAAGAGATAAAGTTCCTAGATATGCTAAATGATTGTTCCCTGGAACAGATGGTTGAGGACCCAACTAGAGGTACGAGAATCCTGGTCTTGATCCTGAGTAAAATCCAGGACGGTGCAATAGGGAACAGTGACCACAACACAGCTGAAAAGGAAAATGGAGATAGTCCAAACACTCCAAGAGGCATGGATGCTGTTCATAGACACACACACTCCACCACCACCACCACCACCACCACCAACAAAAGCCCAATTGGAATGCATACCCAAAAGGAAAAAGGGCACTGCCAGGTCTAAGAGGACTTTGATGTGGCTTATAGGAGCTGTTTGGGAAGTGATCAAAAGCAAGAAAAGCTTATTAAGAAGATGGAAGGCTTGCAAAA
Source organism: Phrynocephalus versicolor (assembly GCA_023846285.1). NCBI lineage: Eukaryota > Metazoa > Chordata > Lepidosauria > Squamata > Agamidae > Phrynocephalus > Phrynocephalus versicolor. The sequence goes on along the minus strand of JAHTLZ010000204.1, from coordinate 10,851,329 downwards.
ACAAGGACAACAGGCAGAAACGTAAATTCTGGCAGAACAAATGCAAGGCAACAATCAGGAAAGCAAAGCAAGACTTTGAGGAGGGAATAGCTAAACACTCAAAGTAACATCAAGGAGTTCTTTAAGTAAGAACCCAGCTAGGAAGGCCATTGGACCATTATATGATAATGGAAGGTAAGGGATTATTAAAGACGAAACAGAGATTGCAGAGAGACTCAATGGATTTTTTCCACCAGTATTCACTGAAGAAGACAGAGACCACATGCCCCAAACAGAGCTGATCTTCGTAGAGGGGTGGGTGGGGGACTAAAGTATTAAGCCAGATAGAAATAACTAGGGAGGATATTCTTGCTTCTCTTGTTAAACTAAATGCCAACAAATCACCAGGACCAGATGGCATTCATCCACGAGTTCTCAAGAAACGTAAAGATGAAATTCCTGAGGTTCTAGTCAAAGTATATAATCTTTCTCTCAAATCAGGCGTTGTGCCTGATGACTGGAAGGTAATGAATGTAGCACCAATCTTCAAAAAAGGATCCAGAGGTGATCCAGGAAATTACCGACCGGTCAGTTTGACATGTGTCCCAGGTAAAGTGATGGAAACCATCCTAAAAGATAAAATTAATTAAGCACATCATGCATCACTAATTGTTGGAATTCTTTGAGAATGTCAAGAAGCATGTGGATAAGGGAGATCCAGTTGACATGGTTTATCTGGACTTTCAGAAGGTCCCACGCCAAGGGCTCTGGAATAAACTTGCCATTCATGAAATAAAGTGACAGATCTTGTCCTGGATCAGCAACTGGTTAAGGGACAGGAAACAGAGGGTAGCACTAAAGGGACACTTCTTCAAGTGGATGGAGGTAAAGAGTGGGGTCCCCAAAGGTTCAGTGCTGGGACCCCTGCTTTTCAAACTTTTCATAAATGATCTAGAAGTAGGAGTAAATAGCAAGGTAGCCAAATTTGCTGACGACACTAAGTTATACAGGGTAGTAATAACTGAGAGAGATTGTGAGGAACTTCAGAGGGATCTCTTGACACTGGGGGAGTTGGCAAACCAGTGGCAAATGAGCTTCAACATTAGCAAGTACAGAGTGATGCACGTTGGGGCAAAAAAACAAACAAACCAATTATATTGATAAACTGATGGGGTCTGAAATATCTCTAACAAACCAGAAAAGGGACCTTGGTGTCCTGGTGGACAGCTCAATGAAGGTGTCAACCCAGTGTGCTGCAGCAGTGAAAAAAGCAAACTCAATGCTAGGGAATTAGGGATCATTGGAAAGTGTATAGAAAATTAGTCAGCAAGTGACATTTTGCCTCTTTATAAATCTATGGTGAGGACCCATCTGGAGTATTGGGTACAGTTCTGGTCACCATACCTTCAGAAGGATATTATGGAATTGGGAAAAGTACAGAGGAGGGCAACCAGAATGATTAGGGGACTAGAACACCTTACTTACCACCTGAGGCTGCAACGGCTGGGCCTCTTCACTCTTGAACCATGGCACCTAAGAGGTGACATAGAATCATAGAAACATAGAATCATAGAGTTGGAAGAGACCTCAAGGGCCATCTAGTCCAACCCCCTGCCATGCAGGAACCCCCATCACAATATTTCCGACAGTTGGCCATCCAGCCTCTGTTTAAAAACCTCCAAAGAAGGAGACCCAATCACCCTCCGCGGCAGCATATTCCACTGCCGAACAGCACTAACTGTCATGAAGTTCTTCCTAATGTTCAAATGGAATCTCTTTTCCTGTAGTTTGAAACCATTGCCCCGATTCCTAGTCTCTGAAGCCATGGAAAACAAACCTGTTCCCTCTTCAATATGACATCCTTTCAAACCTGATTGAAGTTTATAAAATCATACACGGTATGGACCAAGTAGATAAAGAAAAACTGTTTTGCACTAGAACTAGGGGAACTCCATGAAACTTTTGGGTGCTAGATCTCAAACAAATAAACAAAAGTACTTTTTCACCCAGAGGATCACTGGTCTATGGAACTCCCTGCCAGAAGAAGTGGTGACATCTGTCAGCCTTGACAGATATAAGAAAGGATTGGACAAGTTCATGTAGAACAAGGGTGTCAATGGCTATCATTATGGATGCCTAAGGACAACCTCTGGGTTGGAGAGATAGGCAGGATATCTCTCAATACCATTTGCGGGGAATCATAAGCAGGTGAAGACATCTGCTTGGGAATAGCCTGAAGCAAATGGTGAGCCACTGTGTGAGACAGAATGCTGGACTGGTTGGGCTGCGGCCTGTTCCACCAAGGCTGTTCTTATATTCTGATGTTCTTATGTTCTTATGTGTCTCCAGAGACCAACCTCATGCTTGTGTGTCTTTTCTAGTTCTTCACTGTTGTCCTTCCAAGCTTCAGCCTCTTTCTGATTTCTTGGCTATGGCATCTATTTTGAATTATATTTGAGCCAAGGCATTTCCACATGGAATACTGAAAGTGTACACATGACATAGACTGTACATTGTTAAAGCTCCAGCTGTAAGCTCCACGCTTGTTCAAGAATTTCAGGTTGTTTGTTGTGGATTCTCCTGACAGATGGGATTTCTTGTACAATTCAGGACATTGAGAAGAAAACTGTCCCCACTCCCCAGGGAGAGCTCTTAACGTCAAACTCTCTGCTTTTATTGATGAAACCTAGAATTGCATTTGTAAATACCCCCTCCCAACTATATCATAATATTGCTCAGGTTTAACATTGTCTAGATATCTAGATACTTTCCCTACTACTTCACATGCAAGTTATCACCTCTCATATAGTTGTGCATCTGTTTGTTTGTTTTTCTTGCCTAAAGGTAGAACATTACATTTTCCTCAGTTGAAACTCACCTCCCACTTCTCCAGTTGTGGTAATCTTGAATCCTAATTCAATCCTCTGGGAGATGTGCTAAGCCTTCCAGTTTAGATCATCTTTTTCTCTCCAGTGAAATCTTGGAAATTTTACATTTGTGGACTACATAGCTCCTGTATTAGCACAGTTAAGGTAAAGGTATGATAGTCATGTCCGACTCTAGGGGCGGTGCTCATCTCTGTTTTCAAGCCAAAGAGCCAGTGTTGTGCAAGTCTGTGGCCAGCATGGCTGCAAGGAAACACTGTTTACCTTCCCACTTTTCATGGTGGCACCTCTTTATCTACTTGCATTTACATGCTTTCAAACTGCTAGGTTGGCAGGAGCTGGGGGGGAACAGTGGGAGCTCACTCCACCGCATGGTGCCTGGGATTCAAACTGCCAAGCTGCCGACTCTGCAGCCAACCGTTTCAGTGCTCACTATATAGTAATATAAATAATAATTTCCCCAGCTGTTGCTGGTAAAAAGAAAAAGAAAAGTGGAAAATGCTTAGAAAAGAGAGGAAATATTTAGGCAAGATCATTTCAACAGCCATGTCATATGATTGTATATATTGCTCACTAGTTTATATTTTGTGACAATATCATTCAAAGGTTATGGACTGAATCCCTGCTTTCTCAAAGTAGGAGGCTCTCTGCGTGTGCACCCATTGCAGTGGGGCAGAAGAACAGCTAATGGTGAGAAAAGCCAGGAGCAAAAGGGGGTATTTACAGACAAACATGCACTTGCACAAACACAGACAGAAGCACAGAGGTAACCATGTGCACAAAGAGGCACACAGGACAGAGATTTTTGGAGACGGTGTGTGTGTGTTTGTGTGTGTTGTGTCGTTACAGTCATGACCGACTCTTCGTGACTCAATGCCCATGGAGTTTTCTTGGCAGGAATACTGGAGTGGTTTACCAGTTCCTGCTCCAGGCGCCTACAGCACCTGGTATTCCCTGGTGGTCTGCCATCCAAGTACTGACCAGGGCCGGCCCTGCTTAGCTTCTGAAATCAGGCAAGATCCGATGTGCTTAGGGCATCTAGGCAGCTTTTGGAGATGGTAGCTTGAGCTAATGGAGGAGGCACTCACCACTAATTGCCTTTGAGCCTCATTGTGAAACAGATTTTTATACAGGCTCCTTTTTATACCACCACCACCCAAAGACATTCACACTTCACTTGATCATTCATTCCTTGGCAATGAGCGACTGGCATTCCTTATCCTGGTGAATGAAATAGCTGTGGCCTTCAAGTCAAAATAGTTCAGACTTCCTCCATCCTCCAATGTCATCCATGCAGGCAGTCAATTTTGCTTCTGGTCCATCAGAGCAGTGATCAGATGCCGAATAAAAGTGGAAACATATCGAGGACTTTTTCCAGTGTGGAATATGCCATTGGCTTCATCGTAGAACCACCTGCATTTGTGCAGATGGGAGCATCTTGTCTCCAGCTGCAAACCTTTCAAAAGTTCTGAAATCCTCTTTCGAAGCAGCTGTAGGCATCAAAGACTGGGCAAGGTTGACAGCTTGGATTGTCCTCCGCTTCCAAATCCAAGTTAGCAATGAGACACTGGTGTGAAATCTCTCTTTCTCTCTCTCTCTCTTGTTTGTGTGGCATTTTTTAAAAGATGGTAGAAAACAGAGACAAACATTAGGAATTCCAACATGCAAAATTGGAATTGAATGCTCAGCACAGATGATCTGCCATGAGGCACAGTGTCTCATCTGGCATGCTGTGAGATGGCACATAATTGGCACTTTGCTCCCTTTTCAAGCTTAGAACAGTTATGGAAATGTGGAGACTAACTGTAACAAATTTGGGATGTGTAAGTGAAAGCCAGAGATGTGTAGCTTCCAGGTTCCCTGTTATACAGATTTAATTCTTGGCATTTTGACTTGTGAATTGCCTACCATAGCCTGAATCATTGGCTGCTATGTTGATTCGTACATATCCTAACAGGCATCCGTTAGATGTCCAAGAGGCCAATTGACATCTCTCAAGGGGTAACCACATGAGCAGAAAATGTGGGAATGCTATAGGTTTGGGGTGAGCTGATTTGTTTTCCCCCAAATTGATCACATGATGCAAAGGTTAAGATAAACCAGTCCCAAGTCTTCCTGTCATCTGTCGTTTTTCTCTTTCAAACAGGGAGACTTAAAAAAAAAGAATCCTTTTGCATCAGTTCAGGCATGTGAGCACTTGAACCAATGCAGAAAGAGAGGACAAGCTGTCACACACAAAATGCACCTTCATCCACCTCTTGCTTTTGGCCTTCTGAAGGGGGAGGAGTGCATGCACAAGCAAGGCAGTAGCAGCACACATGCTCCCCGGCAAAGCCTCTCTCCCCAAACTACTTTTTAAAAAAGTTCTTCCTCCTGGACAATATTCTTGCTGTAAAAAAAGATTAAGAATGGAGCCCTGTGTTGGAATTGACAACTGCAGTAATCATTAAGAAAGGAAGAAACCCGTTAATGCAGTTCTTTAAACAGCACCACCTGTAGAGCTGGAAGTAGAAATGCAAGCAAAGCAGTTGGATTTAAGCGTAACCTCTTAAATCGAACAGATCCAAATCCCCCAGTGTGACTTCACAGTGAGCGAATGTGAATGGAGTTTGTGACGATCCCCCTTTCCAGACACTGAATTGTGATGGGAATGGTAATGCTGCCACCTTTTATTTACTTAGTAATGCTGCCACCTTTTAAACTCGTCGCCTCATGAATTGGGACTGACTCAGAGATATATAATAAAACAATGATGAAGTTTATTGGGAAGATAATAACTATAACAATATCTGAGGTTGGTATGTGTTGCGTTTAACATATACTGTAACAGATCTAATCAGCTCCACAAGCCTCCCTGCCTTAAATAGCTAGTAAACAGTGTAGCCCTCCCTGCCTGACAGAACTCTCAGAGAGCAGTGCTCTCCCAGCACTCACTCTCAACTTAACTGCACTTCACTCAACTAACTGCCTAGGCTCCACCCTTTTATATCATACAATTCCCCGCCCTCCTGCTGGGATTGGCTGATGATTTGCATATTCATCACTCCTGTCGGCAGAGTTTGTCACAATACCTCCCCCCTTATAAAGAAATTTTAAGAGAGTAAACTTACCTCGGTTTGCTCACTTAAAATCTCTTCTGGAGCCTATTTAACTAATGCACACATTCTTCTTTATCATATTCAACTATACATATCTATAAACTGTTTTATAATAGGTTCAACTTTCTTACCATATAATATCATTAAATGCAATAATTCTTTCTATATAATTACATTTTAAAATGACTATACTCTTATAACATTGGTTAACATCATAAATTAAAACACCTGTAAATACCTTATCGATTATCCTAAAATCAATCTCTGTTAAAATGCGTAAATATATATATTTGTTTTACACATTAAGCTATTTTACTTACCAACATACATACAATTTTTTAAACTTATTTTCTAAATATCACATAAACATTTTGATTTATAGTAAGCTCCAATTATACATTACCTTGCATTTTCATTTTCATTTTCATTTACAGTTAACTTACATTAGCAACAAAACTCACATTTTATGACATTACACTTCCATACTTTTTTTTAACCAACAACTTCCTCTTACATCAGCAATAAAATAACAATATTACATTATTATTATTTAACCATGGTCCATGTAATCAATGTCTTCCGCCTCTTGCTGCAACAGCTGGACGATGATATGCCACGGTTGACCACTTCCTCTGGCACATAAATTCAAAGTCCAGTTTACAGTAAATCGATGCCATTTTTCCTTGGGTTCTTGGAATGTGGGATTCAACTCTTTGACACCACTCCTGGTACAGTTCATTAGAGTCCCCTCAAATGCAGCTTGGCATTCAAGCAACCACTGTATGACATACGGGTGCTTCGCTTTTGTCAGTTCAGTCAGTGGTGTTGCAATGGTGCTCAAATGTGGACCAAACCTCCTATGATATTCCGCAAGACCCCAAAAAGATCTCACCTTCTCTTTGTTGGTCTGTCTTGGCCACGAGTCCATCGCGTCAATCTTCCTCTGCAGGGGGCCGGTCACGCCTCGTCCCACGTCGTGTCCCAGGTAGTTGACTCCCGGATTTCCTAACCGCCACTGGGATGCTCTTTTCGTCCGGTCAACCTCTCGTATCCGTTGAAGCATGCTGTTCACAGGCTGTCGTTGTTTCTCCCAGGTGTCTTTTGCAACCACCGAGTCAGGTCTGTCATTAGCATCCTTCACTTCCAAGTAGGGTTTCTTCTTTACACGGTTTTCTATTTGCTTTTCAGGTTCCTGCAGCTTCCTAAATTCATTAGCCATCTTATTCTCTTCTTGTATCATTTGTTCCTTGCCCAGTGCCACTTTGTTCTTCATCTTTAAAAGTGCTTTCAATGGTGAAATTTCATTCTGGAGTTCACCAATAACTGATGGCTGCGGAATTTTAGCTTCTTTCAGCTCTTCTGCTATTGCTTCATTTTGTACCTTTTCAAGTTGTGCTAAATTTTCTTCGTATTCTTTTAATTTAAAATATTTTTCTAGTCTGGAGTCCTCTGCTGGTACATGAAGTTCCTCACAAGCTTGTATCATTTTCTCCTCTATTATGAACTTTTCATGGTGTTTGGAACTTAAGAAGTGGGTATTCGATTCCATTAAGTCAAAACATCCCTTCAAACTGTTATCTTGCCTTTGTTCCAGACTAAAATTTGCTGCTGGCCCTTTTATAATGTTGGTTAAATCTCCTTCTCCTACCATTTCAGACTGTTGAGATTCCCTCTCAAGTTCTCTAACTGACACTGGATTTATAACTGTGTTGTGTTCATTGTTTGGTTCAGCTGGATGTGGCTGAGCTTGTGTTACTACAAAAGCACTCTGCACATGCTCTAAGACATCTATACCAATTAAACATGCACTTGGTATTTGATCTGAAATTCCTACATCCAAGATTCCTTCCCAATCTCTAATCTGTAGCTTCACTCTGGCCATAGGCAATTCTACCTTAGAAAGTCCTATTCCTTTCACATTTAAAGTTTTTCCTGGGTTTAAATCTTCAGGCTTCAAAATGTCCTTGTGTACTAAGGTTACTCGGGAGCCAGTATCAATCAAACCCAAATAAGGTTTGTCATTTATGTTTACTGACTCTCCTGAGGTTGCTAGTAATTTCTCATCAGTGTGTATACAAAAACAATGAACTATTTCAGCTAAGGGAAGCTCTTTCTCTCCCTCATTTTCACTTTCTGATTCTGACTTTTTCCCTTCTTTGGGCTTGGGATTTCCCTCATGACTCTTTCGAATATGAAACACCCTTTTCTCAGTTTTGTCTTGTGATTTGTTTAATTTTGGACAGAATTGTCTTGTGTGGCCCTCTCCTAAACATTCCCAGCATGTTAATTTATGTTTGTTTTCAGGGCTCCAGTTCCTAACCTTTCCTTCCCTTCTCTCTGACTTTGGTGACTGGGATCCAATTAGTTTCTCTTGCCTTCTTTTATTCTGAGGGGATTTAGCATTCCCAGACTCACTTTGGAAGGGTTTCCTTTGATAGTCCCTATTTCTAGGGGTCACTTCTGAAAATCTAGAGTCTCGGATTATATTAATTTCATCTGCAATTTTAGCTGCTTCAATCATGTTCTGTGGCTTTTTATCCTTTACTAGAAATCTGATCTCAGGATGGAATAAACTGTACAGTTGCTCTAACCCAAACACTTGTTTGATTTCTTCAGCTGTGTTAGCATTTTCCATTTTCATCCATTTATTCAATACCTCTGTCAATCTGTAGGCTAGCTGCGCATATGTATCTCCCGACGCTTTCGTAATTGACCTGAACCTCTTCCTCAGCTGTTCTGCTGAAATGCCAATTCTAGTAAACACTAACTCTTTAAAATGAGTATAGTCTCGGGCATGTTCGCTATCAATTTGAGCATATATTTCTTCCAATATTCCAGATAATAATGGCCTCAAACAGGACATTTTCTCTACGTCTGACACGTGTAAATCATCACAAGTCCTCTCAAAAGAAACTAAGAAGGCTTCGATGTTGTCTCCTTTCTTGTAGCTAGGGAACCTTTTCAAATCTATTTTCTTGGGAGTTTCACTCAAATTATTGTTATTATTATTGGTATTTTCCTGACTAGCTAACTCAAGTCTTCGCAGCTCTAATTGATATGCCATCCGCTCTCGTTCCATCTCTCTTTCTCTTTGTTTTTCCCGTTCCTCACTTTCTCTTTGTTTTTCCCGTTCCTCTCTTTCTCTTTGTTTTTCTTCTCTGGCCATTCTTTCTTTCTCTATCTCTTTTTCTAGTTTTAATTGTTGCAATTTAAACTCCTGTCCCAATCGCCACCTCTCAAGACTCTGGTCCTCATCAGGTTCTGCCTCTCTGAGTGAAATTGGTGTTTCCTCAGACACAATGGCTACCGGCCCCTCAGCCGCCATCCCCCTCCTCTTTGCCTTCTTAGATTTTATTTTTGGAACTGACATGAAATCAAATCTTTTATTTCTTTCTTTCTTAAGAAAGTAAGGTTCAGACTAGGCCACAGCTGTTTTAATGGCAACTGTAAAAAATTTTTTACCTCAGGCCTCTGGTTTCTGACTCCTGTTAAGCAACTGTTGCCAAGGGCAAGATTGGCACAGTGCCCAGACTTCAGACTCTTTCTTTCTTTAAATAATATTTCAGTGTTTAATCTACACAGATTTAAATATATTTCTTCGGCTTTTAACCTGTAACTTTTCTCTGGTCCTTACAATTTCACTTTCCCTCCAAAAGGAATTCTAATTAGCCAACTCCCGCTCTCACAGAGCTGTCAGTTTTAAATCTCCTCAGGCCTCTTCAATTTCTGAGGTAAATTTTCTCCCCACAGACCTTTTACTTTGGAGATTTCTTTCGGTTAACACCCAGGGTAATTTCCAGACCTTTTTCCAAAGCCACCCTCAATTCCACGGCAAACGCTTTGGGTCTTTCACCCTCAAAGGAAATTTGCCTCAGCACCTTTTAATTTTCAGGCTGCTGGACAGCACAGAGTTCCGTG
>JAHTLZ010000204.1:10753925-10814643 GCA_023846285.1 Phrynocephalus versicolor | reverse complement strand
CTTCTTCTTCTTCTTCTTCTTCTTCTTCTTCTTCTTCTTCTTCTTCTAGTCATATCTAGCTTACGGCGGCCCTATGGATAAAAGCTCTAAAATGTCCTGTTGTCATCAGTCCTGCTCAGCTCTTGTAAATTCAAGGATTCAGCTTATTCGACGGAGTCAACACATCTCATATTTGATCATCCTCCTTTTCTGATACCTTCAGGTTTTCTGTGCATTGTTGACTTTTCCAGTGAATCTTAACTTCCCACGATATGCCCAAAGTAGGACAGCCTCAGTTTTGTGTTTCAGGCTTGCTTTACTCTCAGATCCACTTGTTTGTCTTTCTAGTCATTCAAGATATCCACAAAGTTTTCCTCCAGCACCATATTTCAAATTAATCAATTCTCTCCCTATCAGCTTTCTTCACTGTTCAGCTTTCATACCCATACATGGTAACCAGGAATGAAATTGTGAGGATGACCTAGAAACATAGAATCATAGAGTTGGAAGAGACCTCAAGGGCCATCTAGTCCAACCCACTGCCATGCAGGAACCCCCCCCCCCATCACAGCACTCCTGACATATGGCCATCCAGCCTCTGCTTAAAAACCTCCAAAGAATGAGGCAACATATTCCACTGTCGAACAGCTCTAACCATCAGGAAGTTCTTCCTAATGTTCAAATGGAATCTCTTTTCCAGTAGTTTGAGATCATTGCCCTGCGTCCTAGTCTCTGAGCCATGGAAAACAAACCTGTCCCCTCTTCAATGTGACATCCTTTCAAATATTTAAACATAGCTATCATATCCCCTCTCAGCCTTCTTTTTGTAAGGCAAAAAGAACTTGGCCTTCGTCTCCAGCAACACAGCCTTACACTTGAAGATATCAACAGTGGTTTAGGATTTGGTAATCTCATGACTGGACCACTAGGTTATACGGAGCAAATGAAAATGGCAGTTTGGCAGCTGCTTTAGGAATATCCTATTACCATCAGCATATAAAACAGCAGATTTCATAACTTCCTCTGAAGAGAAGCACTCCTGCATCCTTAACATTGTAAAGAGAGCTGTGCTGGATAAGACCACACCATCTATCTGGGTATGCTCCCAGCTGCACCATTGTGTCCCATCAAGCTATCCTCTCTTTTGGGTTCCAATAAAGCAGGCCTGCCCAACAGGTAGACTGGGGGCTACTAGTAGCCTGTGAAGGGTTCAAAAGTAGCCCGGCAGCCATCAATAAAAGAAATGTGAGGGGATAAGTTCTCCACCTCTACCTCCCCCATCCCAAGGACCATCACTGCCCCAGCAAAGCACTGGGTCTGCCAGCCCACTGTCTCAGCCGATCAGGGCAATTCAAAGTCCCCTGCTCTCCATACCGGCCAGTAGAGATGGGCACAAATAAAAAAAATGGCATTTCGCTTGTCGTTTGTCATTTAGGGGGTCCGTTTCAGTTCATTTCCGTTTTTCGCAATTTTTTGCAAAAAATTCATTTTCATTTTTGTTCATTTGTTACCATTTCGTTACCATTTATTTCAATTTTTTGTGATTTTTTTGCATTTAAAGCAGATCACTTGTATTGCCGTAACGAAAACGAAACGCACGGCAAAATTTCCGGTGTTTCTGTTCGTTTCGTTTCATTTTAGAGACAAAATTCGTTTGTCGTTTCATTACGTAATGAAATGAAAAAACAAAAACGGAAACGAAAAATTGTTCGTTTCGTGCCCATCTCTACCAGCCAGATGATCAGCGGCAGTAGCAGTGTCACCGAGGGGGCTGGAAGGGAGAAGGGGGAAAACAGGAGGAGAAGTAGAGTCAAGTCAGGCCCCAGGCAGGTTGGGAGGAAAAGTGCACCTTTTTTAAAAAAAGTCTTCCAGTGGCCTGGGCAAGTGGAAGGGGCTATCTGTGCAAGCATGCACACACCTCCCTTGCACCTGTCCACATCGGCTCGAGCGGGTGCAAGGGAAGCATGTGCATGGTCAGCCTTACCATAGGAATGCACTGAAATATGTTTCCTCCAGAAAGGATTAATTGATTTTCAATGTGTTTCTATGGGAAACCGCTGCTCTACTTACAATTTTTTTTTTACTTATGAACATACCCTCTGAACAGATAAAATTCATAAGCAGAGGTTTTAGAGTAATAGCCCTCAGGCACTTTCATCCAGAAAAAAGTAGACCTCGGCCTATTCAAAGTTGGACAGCCCTGCTATAAAGTTTCCTTCACTTGGAGGGGGGCTGTCCCATGGTCATCAAGGATGGTTGGGGGGGGGGAAGACAACTTGGAGATATGCCAGCCTTGCAATAGGGATCGTTGATGGTGAGAGTCATGCAATCTTTAAGGATCTTTTTGCTGCCCCAGTTGACCTTCTCTCCAAAAACAGAGGTCTGGATGCTGAAGGGAGAAGGTCTGTCTTTGCCCCTTTCTCATGAATTCATATGTACCTCTCCCTTTCTCTCCCCTTTCCCTTTTGGCTCCAGAAGGAGGGCTTTCAAGGGGATTTGACTTGCTTGAGTTGTTTGGCTTCCTCTGGTGGAACCTGGAGTGACACCAGTTCCCTGGTCCACAGGTCCTCTTGCTCTGCCACCCCCCAGGGCTTGTGGTTGGTCACAGAGATGACTTTCCTTGGCTCTGCTCGATAGGCTTCCCGGTCTGACTCCTCCTTCATGTCATCCGTCTCCTCTCCCCTTATGCCCCCCTTCTTTACGCATCCTCTTCAAGGGGGCATCCATCCTGTTCTGGAACCTCTTCATCCTTCACCTTACATCCTTCCCGTCCTTCTGGCTCAGAACTGACCCCCTGGCTATGGGAGAGCTGACCACAAGGGAGTCCTTCCTAGGGTTTGATAGAAACCATGCTGCACCTCCACTCTGAATGGAGATGTCCTCCATGCTGCCCTCACCCTATCTAGGCCAGAATTATGTCCCCACGCTTGCTGACACCTATGCAAGCATGGGGGCATTCCACAATTGCGACGTGAGCCCAATAGCATTGTCTATTTAGCATTTTCATAACCCTGATAGAGAGAGGAAAGGTGACAGAAAGAATGATTTAAAAGGTACTCTTCTTCCAGTGCTGCTCCCTCTGAGATCTGTCTCTTCAGCTGGACACTCGGTGACTTTGCTGACACCCTGAGACCCTCCCACCCAATGTATCTTTATTTGCATGTGTGAGATCCCATGCCCACATTCTCTCTCTCTCTCTCTCTCTCTCTCTCTCTCTGTGTGTGTATGCTACAAAGGTCTGGTGGCTGCAGATGCCCATCTCCAGACCCTGGAAGGCTATATCTGGTGCTGTGACCACCCCCACCTCTCCAAAGCCTTTAAAAATCAACTCCCTCCCACTCCATTCAGAAGGTCACCAGTTTCCCACCCTGTTCTTGCATAAAGGCAACATTTCTCTGTTAAATACTTTACATGCTTCTTCTCCTCCCCATATAATGAACTTCTCACTGAACGAAACCCAGTGTTTAGTTTTAGCAGCACTCTGGAATTTGTTTTGGAGTTTTGTCAAGTAGCTTCTGACATGGCTAGTGGTCGCCCTCCAGAATGTCCTCTCCTCCATTGATCTGTGCAGGTCTTGCAAACTCAAGTCTGTAGCTTCCTTTAGGGAGCCAATCCATCTGTTGTTTGGTCTTCCTCTTTCCCTGCTGCCCACCACCTTTCTCAGCATTGTTGTCTTTTCTAGAGAAGTTTCCCTTCCATGATGTGCCCAGTTGGGCTCAGTGGCAACATATTTGCTTCTAGATATAGTTTAGGCTTGATTTGATCTAGAACCATATGTAAACCCCACGTGTTTGCATTTTTAGAGGTCCGAGGTATGTGAAAAGCTGCTCTCCTCCAATATCACATTTCAAACAACTCAATTTTATAGGACGGTCTAAAACCCTCTGCAAGAAAAATCCCACCTGCCTTTTTCCTGGGGTTGATTTGCATTTTGAATCAAACAGTAATATTGCTGCCCGCCAAGCCATCTGTTGGGGAGTTTATTACAACGTGTAAAGCAAAGCCTTCCCATTAAATCCAGAATAGAAATGATAAGTAGTTCAGTCCACTTCCCTGCATTTCCGGTATAGATTGGTGTCAGCTGAGTAGATGAACATCTGCACAGGTGATGGATTTTCTGAAAAGATCCAATATTCTTTGATGAAAAGGATAGCAGCTCTCAGTTCTGCCAGTGCCAGGAGTATTGCTGAAATTAATGCCCTGGGAGAGCTCAAATTTCATTCTTTTCTGTTCCACGTACAGCTCATTCTACTGTGTTGCTGGCTGATATGCACTAGGTACCCAATGTTATACTGGTAGAACAGCAACATACTGTACTAGAATGAAATACTGTATGTAAAATATGCAAACACACACGTCTATATAGATGCCAGTGTTAGGAAAGAGGAAAATCATAGCAGAGATAGGAACATTTATTTATTTTAATGTATGCCCAGAGCACATCTGATCTCAGAAGCTAAGCAGGATCGAGCCTGGCTAGTACTTGGATGGGCGACCACATACCAGATGCTGTAGGCGCCTGAAGTAGGAACAGCCAAGACATTCCAGTGTTCCTGCCAAGAAAACTCCATGGACATGGGGACATGAAGTTGTTGTGTCAACTCCATGGACAACTGTAATGACACAACAACAATGACTAGGAAACCTTTCCTCCAGGTGTTGATGAACTACAACTCCCATCATGCCTTCCCACTGACCATTCTTGATAGATCCCATAGGAATGAGATATCAGGATCATCTGGAAGGCCAGCTTTTCCCCAGCCCTATTCTGAGCAGTTATGTGAGCCGTGTTTCTATTATATCAGTTTAAAAAACAAAGAAAAACAAAGAAGACAAAGACCTTGTTGTGGCACCTTAAAGAGGACTAATTGCTGTATTTTAATGTGAGCTTTTGTGGACAAGACCACTTCCTCAGTTTCTATAAATGTTCCAGTCCAACAAAAGCAACTTCTGAGTGCCACCTGCCCACCCTCTACTGGTTGAGCTGGAAGCCACTGCCTCCCCTGGCAAATAATTAGTTTTTAGGAATGATCAATACTGGCCTTTATTTGAACCAAAGTAGCAGCAGATACAGGAGTTGCAGTTCTGACACCTCAACTTACCTCCACCTGCTTCCTTGCACTACTCCACCCCAGGTGGATTCCTTTCAAGGGGTGGTAGTGTTCCAGCTAACTTCCTGGTGGCCTTGAGAAGTTCCAGAGTCAATAAACAAGAAGGATGGGTCAAGGCCTCAGCTGTAGACTCTCCAAGGATGGCTGGTATAGCAAGGTGAGGAGGGCTGCTTTCCTTCTTCTGGAGCCTCCTCTTCCTCTTACACTAGTGCAGCCAAGTTGTGTTGGTGTGGATGCTGCCACTTCTCCTGTTGACTGGCAAATTTCTTCTTCTTTCTTTGTCCATTTGAACTTGTACCTGGAATCTTCCTCCCAGCAGCTTTCTGCTTCTCTGGGGATCCCATGCCAATACTGCTTACCCTCAAGTTTCTCCCTCACTTCAGGTCTTGACTAGAGATGGGCACCTTACGAAAAACGACACACTGTTTTGTCATTTCGTAAGCTTCCGAAATGTTACAAAACCCAATGAAACAGGAAACAGCATTTCGTTATGAAATGAAAGGAAACATTTCATTTTCCCTTTGAAAATGAAACGTTTCATTACTCTGTAAAATGGCTGCCTTGTAAAAAACTACCCAACACATTTAGCGCCTCTAGGGTAAGGAGTTGTTTTGTTATTATTTCATTTTGTTACAAGATTTTTGTTTACAAAAAATCATTTTAAAACAAAATGAAACAAACTGCTAATAGAAACAAAATGAAACTCTATTTTTCCGTTTCATGCCCATCCCTGGTCTTAACCTCTCTTTCAGTTTCTCCCAAAGCTACCAAGTTGTCTTGTTGTTCCTATTTTATTTCCACCAGTGCTTTCTCCTCAATCTCCACTGGTGCCTCTCTCACCCGCTAGCTCTTTCATTGGTACCTGATCCCTTGCTGACCAGGGATTCAGGAACCAGGGCTGCAGGATGAGTGCCGACATCTCCCCTGGCACACACCACTGGCAACTTCCTTACACATTTATATGTACCATTTTAAAAAAGACAATGCAAACAATAATAAAAGGATATTTTTCAATAGCAGAACACTGCTACAGTTCCTAAAATCAATAAAACAACAGTTTTTAAACCCAAGAGTCACTAATATAATAAAACATCAGAGCAATCACTAAAATGGCTTGGGAAATATATTTTAGAAAGGTTCAGTTTAGTAACTAAAATCCAATAATGGTTTAGTTTTTGGGGGGGAGAATTGATGGGTACCTGCCCTGTTGATGTGGATGAAGTGTAGAAGGAGAAAAGACCATCTCCACACATAATGGAGCCTTTTAAATGGAATCAGAATAATAGCTTTTAAGCAATGAGGCCAGTATCACATTTTGTGCTTACTACATGTTGTATCCGTGTGAGAAATTATGAGTGGCTAGACTACAGCAAAAGGTGTTCATTAATAGCCCACACAAGGACAGCTGAGATTCTAATCAGATTTAATTAGCACAACTGCCCTCTTACAAGTTAAGAACTATTTGGCCAAAGCTTTCATCAGGATCTGGCAATCAGTGTTTGAGTACAAGGACAGCGTAACTTTCTGTTGTCCATTTGCTAACATTGACATAAGATAGAAATTCATACTTAAGAGGTGTCATCCAAGCCAAATGAACCACCATTTTGAGGAGTTTGGGTCTGGATCCTCCCACTTAAAGAAAACAGTACCAACACTGTATCTTTTTAGAAGTAACATAATGGCTGTGGTCTCACCAGAGTTTTCTGTATATTTTTGCTGCGGCGAACTGCGCAGTAAAAGATCACGTCCTAACCGTGAAGGGAAGTAATTTGTTGCCCCGACCGACCACGCCCCTGGAAGCGCACTTTCACTGACATTTTTTAAACCACCACTAGGGGTTGGATTAAAAAATTTCCCTTAACAATGCACAGTTCTTTGCTACTCTAACAAGGTGTGACCCCAGAAAATACGCAGTAATTAGCTTCATACCCATTTTCCTGCCACTTCCTGTGGGTCCGGCAACAGAGACTAAGAAAAATGACCCAGGAAAAAGGGAAAAGGTGCGCAGTAAGCAAGTAGAGATGGGCACAGAGCAGTAAAATACTACTCTGTCAACAGGACACTAACTGCGCATCAAACACCACGTGACCACCAGAAAAAAACTACGCATCAAATTAAGATGTGGAGAAAACTTTAGTGAGACCGTGTCCTTGACTGTTTTTTCAAGCAGCAGTGAATAACATGTTCTTGCTACTAATCAAAACCCCAACAAATTACTTATTATGTAATCAGCAACAAGTAATTATTATGAGTTGTTTCATCTCAGCAGCGAGGAATGAGTAGTGTTTTAACCTCAGCGTATTTCTAACTTTCTTCCTACCTTATTGGATATGGCATAAATGTTGAGCCGAGCTTGACCCTAATTAAATTAATTTACACAGAGAAGACTGAAGGTGAAAAGTGAATTCATTGCATCCATATTTGCAATGAAAATACCCATTTTACTTCCCAAGGGTGCCCCCATGCCAAAGCAATCTAGCCTCAGAAATCCATTTAGTTAAGGGGGGAAATGAACACAAAAGCAGGGGTATAAGAAAGAAGCATACAGCGAGATGTACACACACACACACACACACACACACACACACGTGTGTGTGTGTGTGTGTGCATACACCAACACAGTATTTAATCAATAGAAAGCCTATTAAAATCAGCACATTTGGACCGCGTGGTTTAGAATTTTTTATTTAAAAATGAACTTCTATGCCATTATTTGTTCCTGCCCTCTTTTTGAAACATGGGTCTGATTGTATTTTACATTTCTGTTACATTTCAGTTTTACATTGCTCCGAAGTGCCTTATAAAGCATGTATCCTTAAAGGTAGTCTATAAATACTTCTATACACGAGCAATAAAATTGTTCTCTATGGCACATGAAAACAAACAAATCTTTTGACTCCTCAGTATTTCCTGCTATAGTCAAAGTAGGATTTTTAAACAAGAAAATTTCCTTTTAGCTATAATCCTTGCTCACCTGAGTAATTAACAAAAAAATCCAAACAACAATAACAACAACAAGACCAGGCTAAGCCACAAAATAACAAAGAGACCATGTGGAACTAATATCACTGAAAATAATTGCTGAAAGTTTAGAATGCAGGTAAATGCAAGCATTTGTTGAACACTAAAGCTGATGTCAATAGATTCAGAAATGTTTGAAATCTCATACGTTACACCAATAACACGAAAAACGTCTTTCCGCAGAAACAACAAGGATGGATTTCTGCATAAGCACACATATATCTCTGAAATGTTCACCCAATGCCAGTCCTTAAAAACAACGGCAAATGAAACTGGCTGGAGTCACTGAAAAATGGAGGATGCAAGAGGCAGATCTAAGGACGGGGAGCAGTGGCATATAAAGGGTTTTAGATCACTCCCATTACAGCAGAAGCACTTGAGGTAGATGGTGGTGGTACATTGTTTATTGTACAGTGGAACCTTGACTTACATACTGGTTGACTTACAGCATATTTGACTTGCAGCAAGAAGGGGCCTGTTTGACTTGAGTCGCAGGCTTTGACTTACATCTCGGAGCCCCGACGCAAGGCACCGGAATTGGGCGGCAGCCACAACCCAGCATCGCGGCTGCCGCCTCCAAACTGCTCCTGCCTTCTTCCCCTCCTCCGGCAGCGGCGGCTTCGGCGAGGTCAGCTCTGAGCACCTGGAGCTGGTCCTCGGCCTCACCGAACCCGCCGCTGCTGCCGGAGGAGAAGAAGGGCCGGGAGCTTGGGGCTGGCCTCGCTGGTTAGATAGTCGGCTTAGTCTTGTAAAAAATCTGGCTGCAGAAGTCTGGTCCACAATGGAAGCATTTTAGTTGGTGAGCTGTAAAGTTGTGGGACTCTAATGGTAAGCATAGAGTTGTTCAGAACTTGGAACGTCAGGTTAAAAATCAGTAAAACTTAAATGTTAGACATTGTTGCTATGAACATTAAAAAGTGGAGGCATATAACTTGTGGACTATAATTCCACTGCCTCCTCCTCTCTTTGAAGAGACATTTCATTTATATCCCCAGAAGGAATCTCCTATCTCAGTCAAATTTGTGTTAAATTGCTGTTTTCGGGGGTCTTTTTCATCATCTGGAACGGATTAATCCGCTTTCCCATTACTTTCTATGGGAAATGTTCGTTTGACTTAAGTCATGTTTGACTTAAGTCTAGACCACTGGAACGGATTAATGACGTAAGTCAAGGTTCCACTGTAAATGGTTTTGAGTCTCTGAGAGAGAGAAACAAGGCAAATATTTATTTCCTAAAGATGCAGCCTGGCAAGAAATTCTCTGGGCTTGCTCGATGACTACCTTTTCCTCCAGCTTTATGGGACTATTTTTATTATTTATTTATTTATTATTAGATTTATGCCCCGCCCATCTTCCCAAGGGAATTCTGGGCGGCTTACAAAGCTGATCAAGTCAGCGAATGCACAATACAAAACTAATACAACAGACAAACAGACCAGACATATAATGAAAACAAGCAGCCAGAGAGCACCCTTTGTTTCAAAAACCTCGCTGCTAATATAACAAAACCCCAAGAGAGGCAATCGATGGCGGAAAACAACTACAAATCAGATGGTCTTTAGCCAGCCTTGTGAGATATCAGGGATGATGTGATATTAGAGATGGGCACAAGTCAGAAAAACAGTGGTTTGATTTGAGATTCACCAAGGTAGACAAATCACAGATACTGAATTTATTATTTTTCTGACATATTGATAATTGAGTTGTAATTTTTTTCCACTTCAAATCCCTAAAAAATTGGTCCCAAGTCACCTAGAGGTATCACAGTTTCAGGGAAGCTCACCCTGACACTCCTCTACAAGTCCTATTCGTTTGGTGAAGGTTGGTTTTGGATGTCCAACCTGTATAGAGGCGTCTCCTGGGAAAATCCCCCAGGCACCTACAGACACCATAATTTCAGAGGTGCTACCCCCACCATTCCTCTAAAATCCCTCAAGGATTGTTGGAGATTGAGTTTCAGACATCCAAGCTATACACTCGCAAATGGGTCGCCAAGAAAAGTGCCTTCAAGAAACTTTGAGGGATTGTAAAGGAGAGTAAAGGGAAGCTCCCCTGAATGTTTTGTGTCTCTAGGTGCGGTGAGGAGCATTTTATAGCATGAAGAATCAGAAAATCAAAAATTGATAACAATTAATTGATTTGTGTTTATCAGTGGTATTGATTCATAAGAAGACGAACTGATGGATTAATAATTTTTGGATGAATTTTCCAATTCATTTTTAAATTTGTGCCCATTTCTATATGATATGTAATGAAAAAAACGTGAAGATTGGGGAAGGTTGTCCTCCTTTGATGGATTTTGTCCCTTAATACAATTGGGGGGGAAAGTAAAGCACCTTCCTAATGCTGCGACCCTTTAATACAGTTCCTCAGGTTGTGGTGACCCCTTGCCCTGCTTGGAAGAGGCCACAAGTCCCATAGAGAACTGCCCTCTACAGGCAACCTCAGTCAATCGCAGCCTCTGGTGCCATTGAGGGACATCCCCTCCAACCTATCAAGCTGTAACTGATTCTTTCCCCCGCCGATTATGCCTTTTTCTTCACTGGCTCATGGCGACCCCTGTGAAATGGTCATTTGACCCTCAAAGGGGTCCCAAACCCCAGGCTGGGAACCACTGCACTATAGTAAACAGGGGTGGGGAGGGAAAACAAATTGACCTTGTAATTTGGCATATAAAAGTATCAACCTACAGAAGCTTCTCTCTGCTCATGGTTCAGTGCCTGTCAGGACCAAAACAGATGTGGTATTACTGATGGAACAGGGTGTATGTTTCAAAATAATTTTAAAATATTCACTGAGGTGAAGCAATCCAGACTGGTAAGGGGGCTTCCCAGATACTTGGAATGGCCAGAAAGACAAAATAGTGGGTCCTTAATCAAATCAGTCACTGCAAACAAATATGTTGAAGCTGAGACTGCCCAGCTTTGAACACATCACGAGAAGTCAGGATTTTCTGGAGAAGACAATAATGCTGGGACAGGTGGAAGGCAGCTAAAAAAAGGGAAGACCCAATACAAGATGGAGTGAGTCCCTTAAAAAAACCTACAAGTTGGAGGCCACAAGAGTTGAGCAGAGGGCATTTTGGAACTCATTCATTTGTAGGGATTCCATAAGTCGTAAGTGACTTCCATAATACAAATTCCAGTGCGAGCATATCACTGGAGCTTGTAAAACCACAGCAGGGCTGCCAGTGATAGGACCTTTGGGAAGTCACCATGGAATGGAAGAGACTTGATGGCACACAGCAGCAAATAGCAAAATTCCTGCTGGCAACCTTGTCCACACTATGGACCCAAATCCAAATTAACTCTTCTGGTGGCAGTTAATAACTTCACCTCTCCCTCCCTTATCAGTCACTTGGATAACATAACATCTGCTTTTTTAAAAGAACTTTCAGTGTGCAAAGATGCATTGCCTCCAGCTCATTCGTATTGACATCCTCCTTCAGTCTCTCTTTCTCTGTTTCTGAATATGTCAATCAGGTTCGCTCCCTCTTAGTCTCTCTTTGCCTCAACTGCCCACACAACAACATGTGTTCTTCTGTTAGTTCATTTTCTGTTGGAAATCCCCATGGATCCTTTCGAGCAAAATCCTACTGCCACAAAGCATAACAGATGTTGCTCTGACTAAGCAACACATTATACTTCTTTCTTCCATTGGGTACAGCCACCATTGGGCTGTGTCTGCAGACCTCTGTAGAGTCACTTGCATTAGAGAAGTGCTTTCCAGGGAGAAAATTCTGCTTGTGTTTAGCTCAGGTCCTGGTCACACCAGGAAAATGTTCCCGAGTCATTCCTCAGTTAGATCGTTGCATAAATTTGTTGTTACCATATCATTATCCTGGCCGTCTCTGGGTATTTGTACACAACCCCTAAACTCCGCCGCGAATGGCTCCCAGCTCCGGAGCTTAAAATTGTTTCCCCACCAGCTCCGGAGTTTACAGATAATTAAGTGTGACCACGCCCACCTAAGCGTGTCCCAGCGCACTTTTCAGGCACCTGCTCTCCGGAGATGAAAATTCCTGATGCGGATATAACGTAGTGACTGCTGGGCTCTCCTTGCTTCTGTTTGTTCTTTTTTTGCCCCCCGCCCCTTTAAGAGATCTGAATGCAGTGCCGGGATGGCAGAACGGAGGTGAGCGGCATTCTTTTCTTCCTTTTTTTCTCCCTCCCCTCACGCAGCCAGCAGCCAGGAGTGCGGAGGGGGTGGGAATGCAGGAACAGTGACAAACCTCTAAGATCTCTGGTCCGAATTTAAGTGGCCAGCGGATCTTCGGGGTCGTGTGAAAAGGCTCTCTGTAACTGTGAATAGGGATGGGCATGAAACCGAAAAATAGAGTATTATTTGTTTCGTTTCTACTGGTGGTTCATAAAAAAATTGTAACAAAATGAAACTACAGTGGTACCTTGTATAAAGGAATTAATTTGTTCCAAATGAAATTATGTTAAGCAAATTTTCCTTTATGCAAATTTTTCATACGAATGCATTGAAAACAGAGTAATCCCTAATTGCAACCATTTTATGTTGTACGGATTCGCCCCATAAACAATTCTGTTAAGCAAATTTCCCCTATCTCCGGAATTTTTTTATGTTGTACAGATTTTATGTTATATAACCCATTTGTTATAGAGGGTCCACTGTATTTGCTACTCTATAAAATGGCTCCCCTGGGTCCTAGAGGCACCAAATTTTGGTGGGTAGCTTTTTACAAGGGAGCCATTTTACAGAGTAATGAAATGTTTGGTTTTCAAACGAAAAAAGAAGCGTTTCATTTGGTTTTGTAACAATTTCAAAAGCTTACAAAATTATGAAATAGCATGTTGTTTTTTTAGAAGGTGCCCATCTCTAACTGTGAATCTTTTCCCCCTTGCCAAGATGGTAGGATATTTTTTTTTTTGCACCAATGACATATTAAAACATGCCTTATTGCTTATGTGAATATCCCTATTGGTCATTTCCCCCACTCTCCGCTCCACATCCTCCAAAGCTCCTTCCTCCCTTTCACGCTCTTTCTCCCATGCCTACCTGGTGGTCCTCTGTCCATCGCCACCGATTTCCCCATATTCTTTCTTTGGACAGGACAGCAAGCTAGCTTTTTCCATGGCTTCAGATACTAGGACGCGGGACAATGGTTTCAAACTACAGGAAAACAGATTCCATTTGAACATCAGGAAGAACTTCCTGACAGTGAGAGCTGTTCGGCAGTAGAATATGCTGCCACGGAGGGTGGTGGAGACTCCTTCTGTGGAGGTTTTTAAGCAGAGGCTGGATGGCCATCTGCCGGAAATGTTGTGATGGGGTTCCTGCATGGCAGGGGGTTGGACTGGATGGTCCTTGAGGTTTCTTCCCACTCTATGGTTCTATGATTCCCCTTCCCATCTTGCAACAGATTGGCTTTGTGTGGGTGGAGCCAGTCTACTTTCGTGTACTGTCCTTTCTGTCCAAGGCAGAAACCTTGTCATTCTCCCCAAGTGTTTTTACATGCAATGCAAACAAACTTGTTAGAAACCATCAGGGAAATAGGACTGAAGGGTAATGCCTTTCAAAGCTGCCAGTCAGTCAGTCAATCATTCACCCAACCCATCTATCAAATGGCAAGCCCCATACTTTGCATGCTGGAGATGGATTCCATCATTGCTCCTTGGCAGCTGAATGTAGAGGTCAGAAAACCTCCTGTCTGAATCCTTGAAGAGATCTGATGCCCAGGACCTGAGTGGGAAATTCAAGGGAAGGTTGGCCGGGTGGGTCTTTAAAGTCCCCACCTCATCCCTTTGAAGGGTGCCTGGCTGGGCCATGGTGGTGGTGGTGGCAAGGAGGGAATAATGTTTCCCCCCCCTTTTCTTTTTCTCCTTGCCGCAGCCTAGCCCTGTGGCGAGGGAAAAAAAAGGGGGGGATGTTCTTCCCTCCTTGCCATTTGGGGGGTGTTGGGGGTGAAAGCTTCCCTCCCGACACCCCACCACCCCTATCACCACCGCCAACCCAGATAAGAGTGTTTGCTCTTATCCATGGAATACACTATTCTATGTGAAGTTACTTCTTTCTGACAGGTGTCAGCAGATTTCAAAAAATGTTGCTAGGTTTTGTACTGCTGCAATAGTTGTACGTAGGCACATGATTGACAGTAATTCTAGCTCCTGATGGTCATATGGAGTGTGGTTTCCACTTAGGGGCCCGATGTTGACTTGATTGTCGATATACTGTTTTACCTATTTTTCTGATACTAATTACATACATAAAAGTCTTGTTTGTATTTTGTGGCTTTTATCAAAAATTTTATATTTTTACAATGTTTATTCTGGTAATTTGATGTTTTAGTACTTCTTTGATTTGGTTAACAACCGTAAATAAAGATCTATCTATCTGCGGGAGTGGTGGTCTTGGATCCAATTCCCCATGGATACAGCGGTCCTACTATGCTGTTATGGTTTCTTAATACATTGACTTGGGAAATTTGCAGGTCAGTTCAGACATGGGAATGACGTCTGATTGGGTTGAACATAAAATGCTCCAGACTAGATCATGACACGTTGCAAATCTCCAAATTGGACTACACACTGAATTAGAGGATCTTTGTACTATTTTGGGTTCTGATGCATCCAGAAGGTTCTGTGTTCATTCCATGGCAATGCCAGTTATTTCTTATTGTAAAAATCAGGTAGTTGATGGTGTGAAGGACTTTTGCTCAAGAACCTTGGTTCTCCTTATTAGGATACAGGATTATAAAGAAAGCAAAACATAAATAATAATAATGGGGACTGGTCCATTCAAAGGTTCTTTATACTATGCCAGAGGCAATAGACTTTCAGCCACTGAATGCATATGACTTTGCAGTGAATTTTGCCCCTGGAATTCTGTTCTCCTCTGAATTGGTCTCATTTAGATTAGAGCACAGAAATGGGCCAAAAAGCCCATTTTTTGTGTACTGCAATAATAATGTGGTGGCTTTTGTCAGATTTTTGCATTAGTAACTAGAAAGGAACAGCTTTTAAACTTGTTTATTGAATCTTAATGATCTCCTGCCGGTATACTTCCTACCAACAAATCTTTAAGAAGATACAGATTTGGATTAATAGAAAACTAAGGAACCTTCCTCCATCATTAACCTGTTTCATTCTGCTTTTCTCGTCTTTTTCATCTGTTTTTTTCAAGCAACAAAAGTGTGAATTTAAAAGGGTCTCCTTTATTGTTTTTATTCTCTACTTCCCCAGTGGAAAGCCAGAGAAGACATATTAATGGAGAACAATCAGTTCAAATGTTCCTCATTCTCTGAGGATATGTGCTATCCATTACTGTGACAGATAAAAGAACACTGATTAGAGGGAAAAATCTTCAATGTGGCTTTTTTGTTTTTTAAAAAAAGTTCCTTAACCTTTGGGGAATTCTTGTGATTATAGACATCTTTTATTTCTACATCAAGAGGTTAGTGTGAACGCTCTGTGACTTCAAAATGAAAGCTGTATTGTTTCATTTCCTTCCTATGTAACCAAACACCTTGTAGGGGGGAAATGAAAAGCAAATTTCAGGTAATACATAGATTCTTACCATAAAGACCTTTTGGTCTGTTTCAAATTAGGCTTGGTCTTATGCACCTATTACTAACTGAATGGGCTTGATTTATATGCTGTCCAGATTGAAGCAGAGAGGCCTTATTTGGTTTTGGCGTGAAGGCAAGTAGATTTACGAACTGATATCTATCCGTATGTGGGGCACAAATCAAGATTAGAGGGAGGGACAGTCTTTAGAGCAGGGGTGGAGAAAGATGTTGTGGATGGCAACTCCCAGAATCCAATCCTATATTGCTAGTGAAAAGTCTGAGGAAACTCCAACGGGTCCAAAATGCAGCAGCCAGACAGCTGACTGGGCTGGGGTACAGAGATTACATTACACCTCTATTAAAACAGCTCCACTGGCTGCCAATCAGCTATCGGGCATGATTCAAGGTGCTGAGCTTGACCTACAAAGCACTGTATGACCTGGGCCTAGCTATCTCAAAGATCGAATATCACAGTATGAACCGACTCGGGTGTTAAGGTCATCAGGAGAGGGCCTTCTATCCATCCCACCACCCTCAATGGCCTTCTCAATGGCTGTGTGCAGACTCTGGAACTCCCTCCCACTAGAGGCCAGGACTGCCTCATCTCTGTTGTCCTTCTGGAAACAGGCAAGGATCTTTCTCTTCAGGCAAGCTTTCCCTGAATGATGGACTACCATGTGTATTTCATATGAATCTATAGGTTCACATAGACTTTGTGTTTATAACTACTTATAACCTTGTAGCTTTCATGTAATGTTGTCTATTAATGCTGTAAGATGTCCCTCAATTCCTTGTTCTGAACATGTCTTAATTGTACTGGACTATATATTATCCCTCATTACTGTAAGCCGCCTTGGGTCCGTTTCCAAGAAGAAAGGCGGGGTAAAAATAGTTGAAAATAAAGTAAAATAAATAAAATAATAGTGATAAAGGACTGTCAGAGTTGTGGTCTAAAACATCTGAAGGGCCAAAGGTTCTCCACCCCTGCTTTTGAATATATGATGCCATGTATATCGGTGCTATACATTTCACGTGCATCAATTCTAAGCCTGGCTTTGATTTTCTAATGGAAGTCAACAAGGAATCAATGTTTACAAATTGTCACTGAAGTTAGGCTCAGATGGCTCCAGATCAATGCACGATCAATTTCAAAGCCCAAATCTGGCCTCTGAATTGAATCAGGAGACCTGTATGTAGCCCTATTTCCAATAGTTACATTCTGCCTTCATAGCAAGTTGCCTTAAACTAGGGATGGGAAGACATTTCATTCGGTTCTTCTTCTGGATATAAAGAACTGTTCAAAATTGCTCTGTTATCACAGATGGAAATAACATGGGAGGAGGTTATTCTTGTAGACATACAGTAATGTTCTATTAACATAAATAACTTTTTGAGGAGTGTTCATTGCACTTTCTAGTTATTGACTGATAATTCTTTTGGGAGACATTCTGAGCCCTTCTCCCAAGCTACAACAATTACTTTAATTTGGGGTGTTAATGGTAATCAGTTACAATTAGGAGGTTTTACAGAATGTTACATAACAAAGTTCCTTTTTGAAGCTCTTATATTTGCTGAAGGGCTTGGGACCTAAATATATCCTTTAAAACCATTAATTTCCTGGTTATCCTGACCTTTCAAATGAAGTAAGGTGTCATATCAACTCATTTCCAATTCAAGACATGGATTAAAGAACCAGGAATATCAAGTGTGGTGTAGTGGTATAATGACACACTAGGATTTAGGGGGTCTGGGTTCAAATTTAATCCCTGCTCAGCCCTGCTCATTGGTGATATGGAACAGGTCAAGCCATTTTAAAAATATTTCACCTACCTTGAAGGCCCTATTAGGATCACTATAAGCGAGTTCTGACGTGTCAACACGTAACAGCAACAATTAAACCAACAAGCAAAGAGGCATTCATAATTTGCCAGCTGCTTTTGAAATAGAGCAAATAAGGAAGACAGTTGTTAGCTTAAAAGGGCAATTACTTGGTCAAATATTGCAGGTTTTGCTCCATTTATAAAATGGGGGAATATATTTTTGCTGCTTTCATGGTGTACAAGGCTGATTAAAATCAGTCCAGCCTTTATGCTGCCAAAATGGCTCTTTTCTGTTTTCTATAGAAAATTTCATATATTTTTTTCATGCTAGGAGGATTTGGTTTGGCTTTCTTCTCTGCAGGCACTGCTGTAAAGAATGTGTGTGTAGCACCATCACTCACCTCTCTCAACAAAACCTCTCTTCCCTAACCTACCTCTTTTAAAAATAGCTTCCCACCCAGGTGGGCATGATATCCAGGACAGGGTAGGGAGTAGGGGGATGGACATGCAAAAGCAAACTGCTGTGAGTATCGTTTTCTGTGAAGCTGCTTTCTCATTGGAAGCTTCTTAAAGCGCTACATTTCTGAAAAACTCGTCTACCGAAAAATAACATGGAAAAGGTACAGTGGACCCTTGTATAACAAACAGCTTGTATAACATAAAATTTGTACAACATAAAAAATTCTGGAGATAGGGGAAATTTGCTTAACATAATCGCCTATGGGGAGAATCCGTACAACAAAAAAATGGGATCACTCCATTTTCAATGCATTCCTATGGGAATTTGTATAAAGGAAAATTTGCTTAACATAATTTCATTTGGAACGAATTGATTCCTTTATACAAGGTATCACTGTACTTCATTGTCTCAGAATGCAGAGCATGAAAAATTCGTAATTTTGAATTTTGCAAACTACATCTTGATTGCCAATTCAGAATGATTCCATTTGATTCCTCACCCACCTTCTCACCACTCATCCTTACTCCTGTCCTACTTTCAAGTAATGCTCGGAAGAATTACTGATCTCTGGTGACATAAGCTAGTTTAAACTAGCTTAAACCTATATATTTCTAGAGACTAGAGCAATAATTCCTGGAAGCAGTTACTTGAAAGTAGGGTTTGGTTGTGTCTTGATTTTTTTTTTTTAAAAAAAGCCCCAACAAACTGAAGAGCCAATTTGTGGCTTGTTGATTTGCAAGGCAAAATTCGTGGCTCACTGTTTTGGCATTCTGTCCCCCTCTCTAGTCCAGACATTTCAATATTTTGTGACAACAGTGTTTAGTCTTTCTGCCCTTATACTTCTCCCCAATGAGGAAGAAGCCTCATTTTCAAACTATTTTGTGGGAGGAAAAAACATAAACGAGAGCTGAATATATGATTATCAAAAAGACAGAATCATTTACGAGAAAATATGTTTCTGATTTGCAGTTAATGTGCTGTGGAAGGCACTCAGAAGGAGTGGGGCTGTTTGGAGGGGCAGTCAATGTCATTTGCATAATTTCATGGTAAGTTAACTGGCTGAAATTCGAGCGTTTTTGGGGTCCTTTAGAAATCTCTGCCCTTTTAAAGTAGTCTCCCCCCACCCACCCCGGTGGTCTTAAATGATTCAGGATCCCATGTTCCCAGATGATATCCCATTTTATAATCATGTGGTCAACATTGTGGCCGACAAAATGCCAGTGTCGGTATTTGTGATATATACTCCCTCTGCCCTGTCTGGCATGATAGCAATTACAAAAATGCACTCATGCTGTCTGTATCAATGTATGGTGATACAATAATATGGATGGTTCACAGCAATATCATGGGAAAAAATCCAGCTGGTTTAGTTTCACTGACATAAACTGGCTATGGCCATCAGAAACAATTGATTTGCATAACGTGAAAGCTTCCTATTCCCCTCCCCGGTTACACTTATGGAGACTTTTGCCCTGGGGAAACCTTTACAGCCCCTGGTTGGGGCAAGGGGAACCTTTAATACAGGCTTGTCCAAACTTCAGCCCTCCAGATGTTTTGGACTGCAACTCCCACAGTCCTTTGTCATTGGCAATCTAAGCTTAGAATTCTGGGGGTTGTGGTCCAAAACATCAGGAGGGCCAAAGTTTGGACATGCCTGCTTTAATAGAATTTAAAAAAATCATTACAGAATCAATTCCACTGGGATTAGCAATCCAGTGCTTTAAATACTGCCATTCAGTGTTGTAATCCATGTTGGGTCTTTTTCAAGGAGAAAGACAAGGTAAAAATATTTTAATTTTTTTTGGTCTATCAAAGCCCTCCCCCCCACTTGAGGTTCACTCAGCCTTCTGTCCTTTTGAGGTTAGTTGGGTGGGGCACTGTGTTATCTGCATAATTAAACTGCACAGATAGTGCTTTAACTGCTATGGGGTGGTATATAAATTTTTCTTTCTTTCTTTCTTTCTTTCTTTGGCCGTTACTTCACGAGCCGCTCGCTTCGCGGCAAGCCGTCATTTCTGTGCGAACCGATCGCTTCAGTCCGCACGCTCCTCCTTTTTGGCTGCGACGTCACCCCGACCATGCCCCCTTTACCGTGCTCCAACCGGGGTGAGTGATTCCCCTGCCATGGGCCGGGAATCTTTTCACTTCGCATCTCGCTTTGCTCCCAACGTCACGTGTGGTCTCGGTTTTTGGCTTTTATTTCAAGTTTTTTTAAAAAAATATTCAAACAGGGATATCGATGCATCGCTATATTGTTTCATCGCTTTGCGCTGTTACTTCCTCGCTCGAGTAGCGGCGGCGGCGGCGGCGGCGGGAGCAGGAGGAGCCGCCGCCGCCTCGCCCGGCCAGAGCAGGGCACCCAGGGCAGGCAGCGTGCAAGCGGCGGAGGGCGGGTGGCTGTGCCATGCGGGGCTCCCCCCGAGTAGCAGCGGCGGCGGTGGCGGGGGGCTGCCAATGATGCCAGGAAACAAAACACAGGATCGTACAGTAACCACGCTCTGTCGTGAATGACAGCCAAGCATTGATGCATCGATACGCCGAGTAAATTTTTTTTAAAAAATAAAAGGAGAGTGGAACCGGACGTTGCAAATCAGCTTTCTAATGCGAAGGGAGCACGTGAGGTAGTAATCGATTCGGTCCCAAAAATGCCCCGCGTGAGTACAGAGAAACGGGGGTGGGAGCGAAGGGAGACCACGTGACCACCACGTGACCGCCTCCGAATTCAAATCGAAGGCAAGGTCAATTCGAAGCGAGCCACCTCGTGAAGTAACGGCCTTTCTTTCCTGCCTTTCCTTGCCTTTCCTTGCCTTTCTTGTTTTATTTCAACTTTGAGGTGTGAGTCATAAAGAGGTCAACCTTTTCTGCCAGATGGTGTGACTAACCAATGAGTCTTTATAGCCTGGAATTCCCTTGTTGACAGTGGCAAGGAAGGGTGGAAGAGAAGGCAGGGAGGAATGGAATTAACTCCCACCACCATCACCTCTAGAGAGACCAAACCATTATGGGCTGATGGCAAAGACCCCTGCCCTGGCCTGATTAGTATGTGAACACCTTGACATGGTGAGCTACTCTTAGAAAAGTAAGTTTGTCAATTCAGGATGCAGTAAGTAGATTCTTACTGATCCCATGGCACTCTTTAAACTGGTGAGATGATATCCATGGAATATTATATAAATGTATCTCATACAGGAAATCAGGAGCTATAGAGTTTTACTGGCAAGCGATGGATTTTCCTTTAAAGGAATGGTTCCTAACCTCGGACAACCAATATGTTCTCAAACTGCAGTTCCCAGAAACCCTGGCTGGCACAGCTGATGGTAAAGGCTTCTGGGAACTGAAGCCCAAGAATACCTGAGTTACCCACGGTTGAGATTAAACGGTAAGGATCTTGGTTTGATCCTCTTGGCCTACTTACATGGTCACATCTCCTTATGACCCTACCATTTGGTGGCTTCTTATCATGTATCTAGTTAATTTCTTCATTCAAAAGGCAGAGATCTGTCTCTCAAACATTGTTTGCTCAGAGGAAAAGCTTTAGGCTAAAATAAGCTGATTTTAAGGATGGGTTTGTGTTGTTTTTGTTCTAGCCCTTCACCTTTGGCTTCTGGAATTCACAACTTGAACATCTCTCTGGAATAAAATGAAGGAAGGGCTGAAGGTTTCCCATTGTTTGGAAAAGGTCCCTCACGCTTGCCATAATATTCCTTGGCTGAGATGCATATTTGAATGACACTGTTCCACAAACTTCGACACTCGTTCACATTGGCAGTGATGGACCAAGCATGTTGAAAGAGCTCAGCAAAATCACGGAAAGTTTGAGATCCTCCAACCTTCATCTTTCCCACTATCCATTTTGCTATTTGGAAACAAATACTCTCAGCAGGAAGCAGTTGGTTTCCTTTAGGATAAAATGCTGCTGGAATCCACAAGTATGTGCAAGAATATTTTTGCACATCATTAATTTATGGGCCCAACACATTCAGGGTTTTTTTGTTGTTGCCCATTTTCTCTAATGACCAAAGTGCCACAATCAACACTCTTTATATTATCATTTTGGAGACAATGAGGTTGTAGTTTTTTCTGCAAGCGTTTCCCTCAACCCTCTATTTTTGTTTTCCCTAGCAAGGTAAAATTATTAAAGACGAAAGAAAGTGGAGAGAGGTTATATTCATCCTGCCACTCCTGTTGATTTTGCTCATGGGAGAAGTTTGAAGAGCAGAGCTGGCTCCAAATGAGCCATATCCCTAGTTTGAAGCTACATTACATCAAAGCAGAGTTTCTTCAGAGAGAAGAACTTCTGCTCTTTGGAAATATGGTGGTACCTCGGATAACGAATTTAATTTGTTCTCTGAGGCAATTTGTTATCCGAAAATATTGTTATCCGAAACATGGTTTCCCATAGGAATGAATGAGAAACCAATTAATCCATTCCAGAGCCTAGGAAAATGACAAAGACAACTGGTTTTTTTTTTGCTCAAAACTCTTTATAAAGTGCACTTTAAAGGTACAGATACAATGCACCTTGGGATAACTCTTTTTTACCAATGCATGCTGGAAATTCGTTATCCGAGGCAGCCCATAGGGAAAATTCGTTATTCGAGGCAGCCCTATACCTGGAAATGGTGATTCATTATCCAAAAAATTCATTATCAGGGACATTGGTATCCGAGGTATTAGTGTATTAGTTTTCACAACAGCAATCCAATTATAAAGGGGGTGGAGCTTGGAGCATCTTGGCCTTTGTGTGTTGGCTGTACATGCTGAAGACTGCCTGTACGCAGTTACCGCGAGTGGTTAAGAAATGTGGACTAAGAACTATGAAGTACCGCTTCAGCCTTCAGGGTCATCAAGCAGAGGGTGGCAGCCCTCTGTTGAGCATGCTGTGTTGTATCAAACAGCGCTAAGGGCTAGCTACACAGCCTCCCTCCAGCTCTGTCAACCTCTGCTTCTAGGCTATTTTGCTCTCAAACTTGCAGAGAAAATCAAGGCTGGAAAGCTGGGGCTATCTATTTGCTGATGAGTGACTGTTCCCCCCACCTCCCCATATCTCACGAGTGGTAGGAGAGTAAAATAACCTTAGCAACATCTGGAGAATCACCACTTCTTAAGTTCTGGCTGGTAGAGAGGCTCATATTGCATATTTGAAGAACATAAAGACCAGATTTACTAACAGATGGAGTGAGTTTATCTGGAAGTTGAGTCATGGCTACTGGACTTATTTTTGAGAGATAGAAATGTTTCGCTCCTCAATGAGCAGTGAAACGTTTCTCTCTCTCAAAAAGAAGTCCAGTAGCCATGACTCAACTTCCAGATAAACTCACCTGGGTGACTGAGAATCTTCACAGACAGATGGAGTGAGTTGTCCACCTTAAGGCAGCCGATCCTGGTTGTCATAAAACAGCAACAAATAAGGAATTGTTGTATCTGCTACCATTGTGTTTTTATTGCCAGGAGTGAGGAGAGGTCTCTGTGTGTTGACCTTTGTCTCCTGGGTGGCTTCAGGTAGAATGTGGCTTGATTTGGGAAGGGCTGGGGGCTACCACGTGTTCCGAAGCGCTTCTTCATGCCACCTGTGGTCTCTGAGGCAAGTAAGTAAGTAAAATTTGTGTATAGCGAAAGCCATTACAAAAGAATTTTAAAAGAGATAAAATAGCAAATACAATATACAGTATACTTTTATAAGCTATATACAAATAAACTTTACTTATATACAATATACTTTTATAGAACATTAGGAAGAACTTCATGACAGTTAGAGCTGTTCGGCAGTGGAATATGCTGCCACAGAGGGTGGTGGAGTCTCCTCCTTTGGAGGTTTTTAAGCAGAGGTTGGATGGCCACCTGTCGGAAATATTGTGATGGGGGTTCCTGCATGGCAGGGGGTTGGACTGGATGGCCCTTGAGGTCTCTTCCAACTCTATGATTCTATGATTCTATGATTCTAAGCTATATACAAATAAACTGTACTTATTTACTTACTGGTCTCTGAGGTTTATTTCAACAACTTGGTTCTGTGAAGTGTAAGAATTTTAAAGCTCACATCCTCAGTGTGAGAAGATAGCAGCCAGCTTTCACACACACACACACACACACACACACACAAAACCTCTGTGAACCACTCCCAACAAAGAACAACAGCCCCCTGACTTTTGCATAATAATAATAATAATAATAATAATAATAATAATAATAATAATAATATTGTACTGGCCTCAAGGCCAAAACCTTGCATCTCAGCTGGCCTGTTGACAACTTTAAATGTTACATATTCTTAGGGGGACATCATGATATTTTCCTGAATCATGCATATGCACACTCAGTGTTCAGTCCCCCTTTCTGTCTTTTGTGGAGGCAGCCCCCCCCCCCAGATACTTATAGATTAGTTCTAACTGGCAGTCTGCGCCCTTTATTCACCAGCAAAGGGACTGACTTTGCGAACAGAACACAAATGTAGCTTTTAAAAGGTATCACCCATGCCAGCCAGCTGTATCTCTGATGGCTTTCACCCATCTGTCAGCTGCTGTCAGTGGGGCCTCTATGTTTAGACACCAGAGTTCTGTTTAATAGCTGGACTCACAGCGCTGCAAATCTTCCCGATCAGATGGCAGAAAGGCATTAAGCAGACATGAAGCTCATACACTCCACTCTGTACCAGACTGGATACAAAAATTCTCTCCGTAACACATTTTGTTACCTTAGGAAATTGATGTCACTTTAAAACAAATCCAGTGAACTATACAGTCATAAGAAGCTGCCCCAAATTGACACTATTTGTCTAGTCAAGGATTGTCAACTCAGATTGACATTAACTCTCACGGGTTTCAGGCAGAATTTCTTCCTAGCCTTACTTGGAAATCCATAATGTTCCTGGCTGGTCTCCCAATCACACTTAGCTGACAAAATTCAGAAGAAATCAGTGGGCTCACAGTGCTATTGTGACCTGTGAACCTTGTACATCCGCTACATTGTCCTTTAGCTCTGCCTTCCTTCTTTTATTGTATGGGCAGGCAACTGTGGTTGATTTAGTCTAGTTTTGACCATCCATAAGCCTCCACCATTGATATGAGTGGGCAGTGGCATAACATTGAGAGGGGGCAGAGGAGCGGTTATCCCAGGTGCAAAATTCTTAGGGCATCCAGGTTGTCCCACTGTGCATACACCTGCACTACTCCTTGTGGTCTTCTCCCTGCTCCCAGCAGTCCAAATTTGAACTGCCAGGGAGACCTGGGCCCACCTCCACCATGACTGTGGACTTAGAACAGCTCCATGGGTGCTTCATGGTGCCCGCTCTCACCCCCACAGCCCACCCCACCTATATAATGGAGGGACACGTGATCTGTGTCTCCCAATATGTGCCATGACCCTATACCTCAGATGCTGGAAACACACTCTACGCCACTGTAAATGGGTTCCTCTGTTTTTGTCTCTCTAAACTGTAAACTGCAAACAATGCCTTTTCACTAAAGCAAGGCCTCAGACCTAGCTTTAGAGAAGGTGTGCCAGTTCTAGAGGTGTCCAAGAGCTCAGTCCTCCTTGTATTGACCATAGTTTTTCCTCTGATATTCAGGTCCACAGAAAATAGGAGTGGAGGTCATTTCTGGCTCACTGGCCACACATTGCCCAAAGGGGTGTGGCCTTTTTGGTGGTGTGTTCTGCATACCAAAGTTTAAAACAGATTAGACGAGAGATTGGAATAGGTTCTGCAGAAAGCAACAAAGATTGTAGAGGCCTTCAGAGAAAGGTTGCAGGAACTGGATATGTTAAACGTGGAGACGAAAAAGACGGAGATGGGACATACCAACCATAAATTCCTGAAAGGGTTGTCCAATAGAAGGCTAGTACTTGTTCCCTACAGCTTCAGAAGACCCAATGAGATCTAAAGGTATTAAGTTATAGGAGGGCAAGTTTAGGATGAACCCAGGATAATTTTTCCACTGGTGAAAGCACTTGGACAAGAGGTCCTCCTATTACTTAGTTGTGATGTAGTCTTGTCTACTCTGGCAGCTTTCAAGCAGAAGCTGAATGGCTACCTGTTGACAGTGCTCTAGCTTTCGGTTCCTTGCATTGACCAGTAGCCCAGTGGTTCTCAACCTGTGGGTCCCCAGATGTGCCTGGACTTCAACTCCCAGAAACCCCTGCCAGCACAGCGAATGGTGGAGGCTTCTGGGAATTGCAGTCCAGGAACATTGGGGACCCACAGATTGAGAACCAGCGGTCTAGATGTTCTTCAAAGACCCTTCTAACTTTGTGATCCCATCTTTCTTGAATTCTCATATAAAAATATAAGAATAGAAACTGGGCATCTCTTTCCCCATCCAGTCTGAAACCTTAATTAGAAAAGAGATATGAAATGGACGTCTTTCTTTTTTACATCAAAGGATGTATATAGCCCAACAATAAAAGGTGAGATGAACTATAGGTAATGTTTTTCACCTCTTTTAAGATTCCCTCTTGAATGGGAGTGTGTTGCATGAGTGGCCGATTCCTAAAAATTAAATAAATCTGCCCAGGATCCATCTGGCAATTGATATGCTCCTTTACCTTTGATCTTAAGCCCAAAAAGAAAGAGTGACAAGAAGGGAAGCCACAGCTGTTGTCAGGATAACATAGCTACAGATTTATTCTCTTCGTCTAAGAGCTTGGGAAACCACACCTGATGTACAATTAACATCAACACATTTCTGCCAGGCCTTGGCCAACCTCTTTCGACTCTAGACCTTTTCCAAATCATCTGTGTTAAGGTCAGCAGCAGGGAAGTACTACATCACATCTGTTGGCCCTCTGCTGCACTTCCAGCTTTGACCATGACAAATGAGGACATTTGCAGAGCATGTTCGCAATTAAGTTTAGCATTCCCATTGCCAGATGGCAGATTAAATTGAAAATCTTTGAATTGAAGGCCAATAACCTGTTCCATGATCTCCATCTCTGAGGAGAAAGGATGAAATGGGACAGAAATGGCCTTTGGGCTTTTCCTTAAGGCCATCTGAAGGACAGTGGATGGAAACGATGAAAGATTTCCCTTGGAAACAACTGTTTTAGATAATCAGTGAGAGAGATGTAGATCTGAAACACTGAGGGCTTGTCCACACTGGCGTATAGATATGATATATGGATAGTTGATGGCATGATTTAGGGGAAACAGTTCCAGGAAGAGAGAGGGACAAGGGCTAGAAAACAGGAATGTCCCACCCAAATCGGGACACTTGACAGATCTGAGTGAAAGTAGGGGAAGAAGGAGGAAGAGGTAGCAGGGAGAGGGGGAGGAGGAAAACAGAAAGGCAGAGGGATCATGAAAAAAATTCACTTCCCCTGACCCTCTATAGAGGATCAAGGGAAGCACTAGATTGACAGATGATCGGGCTACAATGGATCATTTGCTGTTCAGGTGGGAGGAGCACATCAAATGACACGTCACTCCTCCCTCAACAGATCCTTTGCAGCCTGAAACACCCAGTGCCCAGAATGGTTAGTCTGAACATGTCCTTAGATTCTATTCCTTACAGAGACTGACACTCTTTGTTGAAGCCAATTGTTGGCCTCTGCAAGAGGACTCGGGTTCTTTAGCTGCGTGGTCAATTAGGACCATCAGGATCTCCGTGCGTATAGTCTTCCACCTCTGAGAGACAGTCAGGGAACATATAAGGCAGAAGTGGCTGCTTGCAGTGGCTTGCCAGTGGTCGAATGGCATCTGAGGAACGATCCCTAATGGATTAAGCACTTTGGGATGACACAAGAATGCTGCCATCCCCTTCTTGGCATCCATAGAAGAGTGGTGCCTCACAGTCCTTGGGTGGCAGTCAAGGGACTGGGAAGTCTGAAGATGAAACAGAACTTTCAGAAATCCTAAGTGGGAGGTGGGGTGGGGTGGGGTGGAAGGGAGGAAGATATTTGGCTCATGAGTGACAACCCAGGGCTTTGGATGATGTTGGAGTGGGTAAATGACCCACCTAGATAAAAGCGTCCTGCCTTAAGAACACTTACACATCCCTCGTTGCTATTTACATTAAGCTCAAAGCCGAGAGGCTAATTTGCACTGATACGGCACTTTGTGCAGATTGCCGTTGATTGGCCTTTTATCTTTTGTACCCCACAGAGTCTTCATATGAGCTGTGTTATGTTCCAAGTGTTTAATCAAAGTCTGCTGCAGTTTGTAACTTTTAATCATAGAATCACAGAGTTGGAAGAGACCTCAACGGCTATCCAGTCCAATCCCCTGCCATGCAGGAACCCCCATCACAGGACTCCCGACAGATGGCCATCTAGCTTCTGCTTTAAAACCTCCAAAGGAGGAGACTCCACCACCCTCCGTGGCAGCATATTCCACTGCCGGACATCTTTAACCATCAGGAAGGCAAATAGGGTGTTGAGTAGTTCTATGTTGTCCCTGTTTCCTCTTAGTAATTAGAGATGGGCACGACTCAAAAAATGGTGTTTCGTTTGTCGTTTGGTCGTTGAGGGGTCCGTTTTGGTTCGTTTTCATTTTCATTGGTTTTTTTTTTTGCAAATTTTTCATTTTTGTTTTCA
This sequence comes from Phrynocephalus versicolor, assembly GCA_023846285.1. Lineage (NCBI taxonomy): Eukaryota > Metazoa > Chordata > Lepidosauria > Squamata > Agamidae > Phrynocephalus > Phrynocephalus versicolor. The sequence goes on along the minus strand of JAHTLZ010000204.1, from coordinate 10,786,192 downwards.
TTGCATAACGAAATGAAAAACGAAAAAGAAAATGAAAAATTTCTGTTTCGTTAGCATTCTTTTCAGTTCAATGTATTTGCCGCAACCAAAACGAAAAACACAGCAAAAATTTCCGTTTCCGTTTCCATTTTCATTTTGTTTTGAAAATTTTTTCGTTTTCATTTTCATTGCGTAATGAAAAGAAAAAATGAAAAAAAAAATTCGCTGAGTCGTGTCCATGTCTATTAGTAATTGTTTCATCATTTTGTTAGCTAACAAAACGAAATGAAACGGGGAAGCAGTGTTTCGTGAGTTTCGTTTTATAGAGTAACAGATCGGTTTTTTACTGTTTCATTTTGTGCATTTTTTAAAAAAAATATTTCTAATGAAATGAGACAAATCGCAGGGGAACGAAATTAAGTGAAACAAAACACTTTTTTTCCCATTTCATGCCCATCCCTAGTTATCATCACTATGCAGAGAGCCTATCATTTCCATATTTTTCCTTTTGCTGCAGACATAACCAAAGAAACCCTTTTTACTATCTTTAATCTCTCTGGCAAGTTTAAATTCATTTTGCACTTTAGCTTTTTTTTTTTTTATCACCCGCTTGCATATATTAGCAATTTGCTTCTATTCCTCTTTGGTGCATTTCCCATTCATGGCCAATAATTCCCTACCCAAGTATACCCTAATGCATACCTAAAAGGAAAAAGGGCACTGCCAGGTCCAAGAGGACTCCAATGTGGCTTACAGGAGCTGTTTGGGAAGTGATCAAAAGCAAGAAAAGCTCATTTAGAAGATGGAAGGCTTGTCCAAACAAGGACAACAGGCAGAAACATAAATTCTGGCAGAACTAATGCAAGGCAGCAATTGGGAAAGCAAAGCAAGACTTGAAGGAGCTAAAAACTCTCAAAGAAATGACAAGGACTTCTTTAAGTATATTAGAAGTAAGAACCCAACTAGGAAGGCCATTGAACCTTTAGACAACAATGGAAGGCAAGGGATTATTAAAGAGGAAACAGAGATTGCAGAGAGACTCAATGAATTATTTGCTTCAGTATTCACTGAAGAAGAGAGAGACCACTTGCCCCAAACACAGCCTATCTTCATAGGGTGGGAAACCGAAGAATTCATCCAGATAGAAATAACCAGGGAGGAGACCCTTGCATGTCTTGTTAAACTAAATGCTAACAAATCACCAGGACCAGATGGCATCCATTCATGAGTTCTCAAGGAACTTAAAGATGAAATTGCTGAAGTCCTAGCCAAAATATATAATATTTCCCTTAAATCAGGCATTGTGCGTGATGACTGGAAGGTAGCAAATGTAACACCGATCTTCAAAAAGGGATCCAGAAGTGATCCAGGAAATTACCGACGAGTCAGTTTTACATGTGTCCCAGGTAAAGTGATGGAAACCATTTACATTTATAAACTGATGGGGTCAGACCTCTCTGCAACACACCAGGAGAGGGACTTTGGTGTCCTGGTGGAGAGCTCAATGAAGCTTTCAACCCAGTGTGCCGCAGCAGTGAAAAAAGCAAACTCAATGCTAGCGATAATTAGGAAGGGTTTAGAAAATAATTCAGCAAATGTCATTTTGCCTCTTTATAAATCTATGGTTAGGCCCCATCTGGCGTATTGTATACAGCTCTGGTCACCATACCTCCAGAAGGATATTATGGAAATGAAAAAAGTACAGAGGAAGGCAAACAGAATGATTAGGGAATTGGGACACCTTCCTTATCATCTGAGGCTGCAATGGCTGGGCCTCTTCACTCTTGAACAACGGCATCTAAGAGATTACCTGATTGAAGTTTATAAAATCATACACGGTATGGAGAAAGTAGATAAGGAAAAACTGTTTTCCTTATCACACAACACTAGAACTAAGGGGCACACCATGAAACTTTTGGGTGCTAGATCTCAAACAAATAAGAGAAAGTACTTTTTCATCCAGATGATCACTGGTCTGTGGAATTCCCTGCCAGAAGAAATGGTGACAGCTGTCAGCCTTGACAGCTTTAAGAAAGGATTGGACAAGTTTATGGAGAAGAAGGGTATCAATGGCTATCATTATGGATGCCTAAGGACAACCACCGGGTTGGAGAGATAGGCAGGATATCTCTCAATGTCATTGGTGGGGAATCATAAGCAGTTGAAGACATCTGCTTGGGAATACCCTGAAGCAAATGGTGAGCTGCTGTGTGAGACAGAATGCTGGACTGGATGGGCTGTGGCTTGTTCCAGTAAGTATGGTCTTATTTTCTTATCAAAGCATGGGAAAGACTTAATAGGTTCAAGATTGTTAACTGTATAGCCTTCATTTTCAGTATCATTGAGGATGGAATGCTTTCTTCTTTTATCTTTAATACAAGATGAGAAGCTGCACTTCTCATCTTGTATTAAATTTTAGAATCTGACTGTTTGAGTGCCTATGACGTCTTAAGCCTCTTGTGTGATATTTGAGCACATGCACATGTGTGCCTTGGAAGGAATGTGGGTGGCAAACACAACACACAAGGCAGTGATCCAGCATTCTACCACTAGCACAGCAAAGCCACTAACTAGGAGTATTCCCCCCCCCTTCAACAGATGTTTTGGAGTAAAGTGAATACAATGCAAAGTTGATGGTGTTGGGAGGGAGGAAAGGGGAAGAAAACTGGTGATCCAGCTTTGCCTGCACACTGGAGGTCAAACAATAGTTGATGACACTGTGTTTCACACCCTGCCCTACTCATTCCAAATCAAACTCTTTTATTTTGCTCATGCTCATATATTTTTTCACTATTCAGACAAACACAAGAACGTACCAATGTTTTCCAGAACTCAGATTCAGAAGGAAATGGGTGAGAGTTCTAAACTGTTTTGAAGCAAAGCCACTGCTATTTGTAAAAGAAATAATTCAAACCAAATCGAAGTGGATGATATTATTATTATTCTGCCATGTCCTTGTAGAATGTTGGCGATCAGTAGCCTGAACTGGTTTCTGTCTAAAGCTATTCTAAACAGAGCAGCTGTGCTCACTGCGGACCATTGGCTGAAGACAGGCTTGTCCAAAATTTGGTCCTCCAGATGTTTTGGACCACAACTCCCACAGTCCTTTGCCATTGGAAATACAGGCTTGGAATTCTGGGAGTTGTGGCCTAAAACATCTGGAGGACCGAAGTTTTGACATGCCTGGCTTAAGAGTTCTTAAGTAAGAATGTTCTTCTATGCTCCAGGCCACACTTCCCATCTATGTTTCCTTGAAGGATAACTTGTAGCAGATGGTATTTCTTATTGCGCATTATGTGTCCGAAATACTGCAATTTCCTTGTCTTTACAGTATTGAGGATTTCTAACTTTTTATTCATGCACTGTAATACAGCCGCATTAGTGACTCTGCCTGTCCAGGGTATCTTCAGAACTTGTCTGTACGCCCACTTTTTGAATGCTTCCAGCTTCCTGCATAATGTGTCTCTAAGGGTCCAAGTTTCAACACCATAGAGAAGTATGCTGAATACATAGGATCGAAGTACAGTGGTGCCTTGTATAAAGGAATTAATTCGTTCCAAATGAAATTATGTTAAGCAAATTTTCCTTTATACAATCTTCCCATAGGAATTCATTGAAAATGGAGTAATCCCATTTTTATGTTGTACAGATTCACCCCATAGGCAATTATGTTAAGCAAATGTTCCCTATCTCCGGAATTTTTTATGTTGTACAGATTTTATGTTGTACAAACTGTTTGTTATACAAGGGTCCACTGTATTTGAGTACAAAGTCTGATAGATAAATCACAGTTGGTCAAGACTTTCCTCATTTGCTGGAATGAATCTCGAGCTTGTTCATTTCTACTACAAATTTCACATGAAGGATCCCAGTTATCTTTGACAAAGCCTCCAAAAGCATCCTAAATATGATATTCGCATACCCCAAATATTTGCTTTGTGCCACATTCCCATAGAGAGATCCAAGGGGCTGTCTGCCCCTTGGATACTCCCTTGTGGGGTCCCACAGGGGTCGTCTCTCTCTCCCATGCTGTTCAACATCTATGTTAGGCCGCTGGCTGAGGTCATAAGGAGACATGGAGTCTGCTGTCATCAGTACGCCGATGACATGCAGCTCTACCTCTCCTTTTCCACCACTGCAGATGAGGCTGTCCAGACTCTCGATCAGTGCCTGGACGCAGTCATGGAATGGACCAGGGCCAACAGGCTCAGACTCAACCCCGACAAGACTGAGGTTATGTTCTTTGGGGCTTCCCCATCTGGCTATCGAGGCCCTTTTCCCACCCTGGAGGGTGTTTCCCTCTGGCCATCGGACACTGTCCGGAATCTGGGCGTAGTCCTGGACCCAGCACTCACCATGGAAGCCCAGGTGGCCGCTGTGTCCAGGACTGCCCTTTTTCATCTCCATCGAATTGCCCAGATTCGTCCATACCTACATGGGGACTCACTCAGGACTGTGGTGCAAGCGCTGGTGATCTCGAGACTAGACTATTGTAACGTGCTCGACATGGGGCTGCCCTTGACTCTCCTTCGGCGACTGCAGCGGGTTCAAAATGTGGCGGCCAGACTGGTGGCAGGTGTGCGTCGGTTTGACCACATCACCCCAGTTCTGGCTCACCTGCATTGCTTGCCCGTTGCGGCCCGAATCAGATTCAAGGTCCTGGTTTTGATTTATAAAACCCTCCATGGCCTAGGACCTGACTACCTGACAGAGCGGATCGACCAGCGGACAACATCAGCCCATCTGATGCTGCGTGTGGCCATGCCCAGGGAGGCTTGGAGAACATCCAACCGTACCTGAGCCTTCTCTGTGGCTGGCCCTACTATGTGGAATCACCCCCCACAGAAGTGCACCTAGCAGAGTCCCTGCCAGCCTTCCGGAGGGCTTTAAAAACTCTCCTATTCCGGGAGGCGTTTGGTGATTAAATAAAAGCCCGCCCCGCCCCCCCGCCATCTGCTATTTCTGCTATTTTTGGTTGCTTTGTTCTGTTACTTGGTTAATTTATCTTATTTTAATTGTTATTTTGTTATATTGCTTTGTTGCAAACCGCCCGGAGTTCCTTTGGGAAGACAGGCGGTATATAAGCTCAATAAATAAATAAATAAATAAGAAATAAATAAGAAACAGCCCATCCTATCACCCTGCATTCCTGATGTGACAGAGCAAGGCAAATCATACTTGAAATGGTCACTACAAATCTCCAGATTTGCCACAGGACAGAAGTAAATGTGGTGGTGGTGGGGGGAAGGAGCTCTTGAGAATATGGGGTGTTATAGTAATATCAAGAAGTTAATGAATCTCCCTTTCTGTGGGAAGCATCAATAATTTATATGAGCAGTGGGATGCTGGTACTGTTTGCTAGCTTCTGCTGCTCAGGAGAGCAAGATGGAAGCTTTCCCCCCCATAGTTCTTGAGGATTTTGGAGTATGCACAAGGCATCCAGTCGATTAAGCCCTGACAGGACCTGTCAGTGAGCCCTGGGGGATTAAGTTCTTCGAGGAACTGAGAATAGAAAGTCACTTTCCATGAAAGACTGAAGCCAGAAATTCAGGTTTTGGAGTGAGACATTTTCCCCAAACCTTTTTTTACCAAAAAGAACAGAGAAGCCCATCTTCACTAGCTCTTGGGTTATGAACTGTCGTGAAGTATGGGTTGAAGTTAATAATTAAGAGGGGAAAAAAACTTCAACCTTAACAACAGAGTTTACAGTGAACGGCCTTCTCCCATGAGGAAAGATAAACAATGTAAAAAAACAAACACGAAAATAAGGAAATAACATAGACCGACTCAATTCTGTAGAAAAATAGAATATTTGTATTGTTTGACAAAAGATATATACATTAAACACAAAAATACAATGCTTGACTCTCAGCTCTATATAAACAATTTAAAACAGTTCTATACCTGCTCATACTCAGCAATCCCTTTCACAACACAATGAAAGAACCCAGAACTGTAACTTAAACTTTAAATGTATACTATTAGTAAAGTATAGCCCTCAACTTTAACAAATAAGTATACAACATATACAGTAGGCAGAATAATACACAACAAGCAAATAGCTCAAACAGTGGACTAGATTTGGATAAAAGAGTAAACATTGGTGGAAGAAACACCAGTACACTGGTACCTTGACTTTTGATACTTAATCCTTTCCAAAAGCATCTTTGGAAGTCGATGAAGTTGTAAGTCAAACAGCATTTTCCGAAAGGAATGCATGGAAAATCAATTACAGTGGTACCATGTATAAAGGAATTAATTTGTTCCAAATGAAATTATGTTAAGCAAATTTTCCTTTATACAAATTTCCCATAGGAATGCATTGAAAACAGAGTAATCCCTAATCACGACCATTTTTATATTGTACGGATTCGCCCCATAGGTGATTCTGTTAAGCAAATTTCCCCATCTCTGGAATTTTTATGTTGTACAGATTTTATGTTATACAAACTGTTTGTTATACGAGGGTCCACTGTAATACGTTCCGGAGGGAACAGATTAATAGGTTTTCAATGCATTCTTATGGGAAGGCTGTCCCAACCCCACTCAATCAAGGGCAGCCAAAGGCTGCTTTCCCCTTTCCCACCAGACAGCTGACTTTGACAGGTAAAACCTGTCAAAATCAGCTTGGGAGGGAGTTTGCGGAGAGCAGTTTTTGGCTGCCCTTGATTGAGGGAGAAGCCCGGGTGCCTTGGAAGGGAAGTGCTTCCCTTCCCTTCCAAGGTGCCCAGGCTTCTCTAGCCTGCTTTGTGCTTTCCCACCAGATGACTTTGACAGGTCAGACCTGTCAAAGTAATCTGTCTGGTAGGAAAGTGGAAAGCAACTGAAGGCTACCCTTGATTGAGGGAGAAGCCCCGGTGCCTTAGAAGAGAAGCACTTTCCTCTGTGTAAGCGCTTATGTGGAGTTAAGCATTTCCCTTCCAAGGTGCCCAGGCTGCAGGAAGATGCATCCATCCCAGGGATCTCCCGGGGTGGATGCATGTTTGCCCATCCCGTGCAGCTCGGAAGGCAAGCGGTGGCGGTGGATTGCCACCGCCAATTCTCTTGCAAGCCTCCCGGGCTGTGCAAAGATCAATGGGTCCATGCTTTGTTCACCCAATTGATGGGCAGAGCATGGACCCATTGGTCTTTGCCCAACCTGGGTGACTTGCATGGGAAGCAGCGGTAGCAATCTGCCGCTGCCGCTTGCGAAAATCCATGGTCCCTGCAATCTTTAGGTAGCCCCGGCACCTTGTAAAGGAAGCACTTACCTCCAGGGTAAGTGATTCCCTTGCAAGGTGCCTGGGCTGCCCAAAGTTGCATCATTTCCCAGGACATTGCCGTCTATTTATTTCCTTTGCAGAAGGGTTGGGTTTCTCAGCACTTTGGCCATTTCATGACCATTGAGTGTGTGTCTTTTTTAAAAAAAAATGTATTTTCAAAGATATATCAATTGTTCACTAGTGCAGGGGCTGCTGGTGCCATTACCTCCAAAACAACACCATGAATACATTGCTCAGAAGGAGACAGCCTTCCCTACTGCCCTTGTGGGCGAGAGGAGGCTTAAAAGAGAGAAATTTTCTGCTTTGAATTGTATTTATTTATTTAATATTAAGAAAGAGTGTGGCATTTAACATCTTATTTCTTTTAACTCTGTGCTTCATGATATACTTCCGCCTCCTGATGCTCTGCAAAAGAAAAAAGAAAAAAGAAAGCAAGGAAATAATGGAAAGGGGATGAATGAGTACAGGAGAAAAGGGGAAAGGGGATGAGAAGGGAAGGCTCAGAATAATCCATTATTCTACTAATATATACCACTTTGGTTATTTTTATTTTAAAGGACAAGGGGGAGGCCCGATTGTCCCAAGAAACTGTAGAGAAAATAAATTGATATAAAGTTAAGGAGCAGTGTAGCCTGCCATAAAGACTCAAATAGAAAGAAATGAATACTTGCAGATAAAAGCAATGTCAACACTCCTACTGAAATATAGGATCATTCACACTTGTATATAGGTGTAAAAGTAGGACAGTAAAGAAAGCTGTCAAAGGGGGGGGGGAAACACAGTTTATTCATCTGAAATATGATGATGAAGGACAGCTTTGTGAACACCCTGGTCTTCCAGAAAGATGAACCCGTGAGAGCTTGATCAAATCAAACCTGAACTATCTCTGGAGGCAGAAACTATGAAAGGGAAGCTGTCTTTGGACATCTCGTGAGAATGGAAGGTTCACAGGAAAACATAATACTGGGGAGGGGGAATGAGGGAAGCAGGAAAAGAGAGCAAATATGAGATGGGGTGATTCTCTGAAGGAAGCAACAGGCTTGAGTTTACAAGAACTGAACAGGGCTTGTGAGGACTGAACATTTTGGAGATCACTCATCCACAGGGTCAAAACAACCTCCATCTCCCCATCAGATCTCAGAGGACTTAAGGAGAATTAGCTTAAAACTAGCCACGCCTGCTGAGGAGTTCTGGGAAATTTAGTCAAAAAGCATAACTTTTCTGAGTTTAGTTTCTGATTAGAGCCAGCTTTCAGCCCCAACCTTCTGTCTCTGTTGCAAGAGGATTTTTGCTCCGTCCTTGTTGCTATTATGCCAATTTCATTTTTTTTGGAAGAACTTGAGTCTCAAAAGGCCTCAGGCTCAATCAGAAGCCTCTCTGACAGCTTATTTTACAGAAGGATGTCAGTATCTTACATTTTTTCCAGTCACGGTACTGTAAAGATGGAGAACATTAACCTATTAATCAGCCTTTAGGATTATAGGAGGGCTGGGGAGGCGGGGAGTCAATTTTGATCAAAGCGAGGCAGTCAAATGACTGATGTGCCAGTTTTGCTTTATCCACTTAGCGTAGTACCTGAGAAAATCAAGGCAGCTCAAACCTTTTATCTCCTAGGTTTCCTTCTGTAAGAATGGGGACGATAAAAAATTTAAAGGCCATCCTACAAAGAACTTCTGAGGATGAAAGAAAATGGTTAAATCCAAGTGGCGTTTTCTTCCATCTCTTGCTTGTGAGTGAGTTATGAAAACCTTGTTCATTGTGATCCTCCACGCCTTCGTGTGCATTGATTTCTCCCCTCGGCACAATACAATTCCGACAAATCAACTCACTTTTGGACGTCTTGTTCTCTAAAGAGGTGCTGAACAGCCACGAAGACATGTTGACGGCCTTATCCAAATGTTTCCTTCTTCATGATTCATGGGATTAGTTTTTCCTTCACATACACCTTCCAGTTGACCCCCCAAGACCAATTTAGGCAGAATTGGTCATCAACATTAACATGATCTAGTAGGATTTTGATAGGAGACCTTCCAGGCATAAAGGAGATTCCAACAAGGGCAAGGAAAGAATCCTGCATTAAGCCCTGCAAACTCCTTGTACATCTCAGCTGCCTTGAAAACCTATTAGGGTTTGAAGCTTGGCAGTGTATCAGGTCACACACAGTTCATCTGATCTCCTCATCCTCTGTCAAAGTAACAGGGAATGCCATTCTTATGGAAGAGGAAATTAATTCTGGAACTTCGACAAGTATGGGTTTCCTACATAGGAGAACTATCAAACTATGACTTCTCTCTATCTGCTGTCTAAAGCAATCTGGTCCATTTTATTTCTTCTTCACTCTGCCACTTACTGATGTGTGTGTATGTAAGGCTCAGAGCAGTCTAAAATTTGGTTTCATTTATATAATATTGCCATCTTAATTTTATACACTGTCATCTTAGTTTTATAAAGTGATTGCCCATAGTTACACCATAAATGGAAAAATGTTCCCATAAACTGTTTTGGTTATGGAGCAAACTATTTTTAATTTGTTTTAGATTATTTTTACCCCGCCTTTCTCCTTGGAAAAGGACCCAAGGCGGCTTACAGTAATGAGGGATAATATACAGTCCAGTAAAATTAAGACAAGTATTTGAGAACAAGAAATTGAGGGACATAGACAACATTACATTAAAGCAACAGGGTTATAAGTAGTCATAAACACAAAGTCTATGTGAACCCATAGATTCATATAAAATACACATCATGGTAGTCCATCATGCAGGGAAAGCTTGCCTGAAGAAAAAGGTCTTTGCCTGTTTCCGGAAGGACAACAGAGATGAGGCAGTCCTGGCCTCTAGTGGGAGGGAGTTCCAGAGTCTGGGTGCAGCAGTTGAGAAGGCCCTTTCATGGGTTCCCACAAGATGTACCTGTGAGGGTGGCAGAATGGAGAAAAGGGCCTCTCCATCTACCAATTGCACTATTTCCCAATCTTGGGTCTCCAAATGTCCTTGGACTAGAACTCTCAATAATCCTGACCAGCACAGCTCGTGGTAATGCTTTCAGTTCATGTACAGCTGGGGACACAAGACTGGGGACCATAATAGTGAATATGTACAGATAGAACTGCTTCCAGAATCAGAATTAGAACGACGTAATCTCTCTTCCCCTTTGCAACCCCTGAAATGTCTGCTGCGTGGTCTGGGAAACAATGTGGAACAGATATTTAGAAATATCAAGGCTTCCTGGGGAAGGAGAGAAGGAGAAGTAAGAAGGGAAGTTGCATTGTATTAACTCTTCAACAGAATAATGCACATAGCTAAGCTTTTATCCATTGCATGGAATATTTCCAGAACTTGGAGGCAATTACAAGTGGCATAGTTATTGGCAACTACTTCAATTTAGAAAACAGGAGTATAACTAAGTTATGTTTCAAAGGTAATGGGATGGGTAGTTAAAAGTTACTGGTCATCCAGTAGTATGTCACACTTAGAGTAGGCCCATCAAATCAGTGGGATTTGGTGAATCAAGTTCCTGTGCAAGTTCCATTGTTTCAGTGCACATAGTCTAGCCATGACCTATTGCCTGAGTTCAGCTCCTGTATTTATGCCCCCAAAGAGCATAACAGGGCACATTTGGACTTGAGGGTAGCTATGTACAAGTAACTTAGTAAATATCAAGCTACCTATGGGGTAACTAGTAGTCACCTAGTTACTTTCAGAGAGCCTTGTGGTGCTGTGGCAAGACTGTTGTACTGCAGATAAAACTATGCTCATGATCCCAGACAGGTAGACTCAGCCTTCTATCCTTCCGAGATCGGTAAAACGAATACTCAGCTCACCCGGGGGGTGGGCGGGCAGGCAATGCATAAATAAATTGTAAACGGCCAAGAGACTGCTTTTAAGCACTATGGGGAGTTATATTATCAGAACACTTTGCTTTGCTTTCAAGCGTTATTCAAAAGGGCATTTTAAAGGCATTTTAGAGGTACTACTGAAGCCACTCAGCGCTATTCCCCAGCTCTTCCTGCTGTCTCTCTCTCTCCTCCCCCCACCCCAACACTTGTGGCCACTGAGCATGCCCAGTTTTCACCAGGTGGCTTTGGGCATTTCCCCTCCTTGGGGTTTTGTCTTTCCAAATAACTTTTGAAATTCTGCAATCTGTGATCTATCAACCTGAGCCTTTGGATAGATTCCTTTCATGCATGGCTGCCACTACTTTAGTTCTGGGAGAACCGGGATTACCATTCCAACTGCATATGATCTTCTCTGCTGCTTTGTCCATTAAAAATACCACAAGGCATTTTGGTTTCTTTCAAGCTGACTTCTCCTCCAGCTTTTTCTCCCGGCTCCTTTCCCCTTTTCTCTTTTTCTCTGCAGTATCTACGTCCTTTTTGGAATGGGCATTCAGCTTAAAAGCCCATTCATAGTTTTATTGGGTACATTTTTCATCCCACTTGGACTTCCGTGAGCAATGGGACAATTATCCTGCACTTGGACTTTCCTCAAGTCTTCCACTTGCTTTGGTATTGTTCAATGAACAAGTTACAAATATGGAAGAAATTAGTTACCATTACGATGGAAATTAGCCCGGGTTTAGTGAGGCAGAATTGGAAGGAGTAACATACTGTGTGGCTACCTTAAACTTGTCCGTGTTATTAAAAGGACATATTTAGAAATGGAATGTGGAGGTATTAAAAGAAAAAAAAACTCTGTCATTGCTGTATCCACACACTGCCTAGTGAGTCTTCTTCTCCATCCAGCTCCCCGGGACAGATTGTTCCCCCCACCCCAACCTTTTTCTGGGGATACATGCCCCCTCCCTGTTCATATTCTTTTACTAAACTTCTCCTTAGAATACCCAGTGGTTTTATGAGCCTTATGTGCCTCTTTCTTTATTAGTGAGTTCAAATCTCAAATGAAATCTGCTAAATAGCTCATTTAACATAAGAACATAAGAAAAGCCATGATGGATCAGGCCAAAGACCCATCTAGTCCAGCTTCCTTCCTGTATCTTACAGTGGCCCTGCCAAATGCCTCTGGGAGCACATGAGACTAAATATCTGTCTCCTGATACCACTCCCCTGCATCTGGCCCTTGAAGTACCCTGTTTTTTAAGCCGGGAGATTACACATGTCCATCATTGTTTGTAATCTGGGATGGACTTTTCCTCCAGGAATCTGTCCAATCCCCTTTTGAAGGCATCTAGGCCCGATGACATAACCACATCCTGTGGCAGGGAGTTCCACAGACTAACAACATGGTGGGTTAAAAAAAATTCTTTTCTCTGTTCTCACCCTCCCATCCCTCAATTTGTGTGGATGCCCCCTAGTCTTGGTATTTTGTGAGAGGAAGAAGAGCGTCCCTCTATCCACTTTACTCATGCATTTCATTTCATTGCATTGCATTGCATTTGCAACCACGCTGCTTTTGCTTTGCCTTGATTCCACAATGTGATCTTCTTCTTTCTTTTTAAGTTGTTCATTCTTTCCCTGTTAATAGTTTTCCCTTGGGTCCCTCGTACTGGGCACGTCACTTCTTCAAGATTATATTTGAGACAACGAAACATCACAGGCAGACGTAGACACGCGCGGCCGTCTCCCAGTGTTCCATTTGAATTGCGTGGACCACAAGATGATCTTTGCACACAGGAGGAGAATCTCCTTTCGCACCTCAAGCTGTACTTTCAAGTGGAAATGCAAACATTCTGAATTCTGTGCAGGAAAGGGATGAGCTTTTGTGAATGCTTGATTCAACCTCTTCAAAAGAGCTTCAAGGTGCTCATGGTGTGTCATTGGTAACCCTGCCTCTGTAATCAGGGGTGGGGAATAGTGGCATCAGCGGAGCTAAGAAACACTCTGAAGCCCTGATAGAATATATCTTTTTCCTGCTGTGAATGGGGCTTATCAATTCCAAAATCCCAGATGGAGTTCATTCTATTTGCCTTATTCATTTCCCTCCAGCAGATTTTGGAACTGGTAATCCCAGTTTTCAGAGCACGGAGATACTATTCAAAAAAGCTGCATTGCTACTCATTTTTGTCATGTTTTTTTCCGAGGAATACGTCACTTGTTATTCTCGACGAAGAAATAAAATATCCATTCTAATTTCATTGTTTGCATCTGTTTTTCCAATTGTTTTGAACAAACATGATAAAGCAAGACATGACTAAAAACACCCACTCCCCTCCAAAACATTTTTGCAACAACATGTTCATATTATTCTTCACTAGATTTATTAAAATTATTTGATTCTTTATTTATTTTTACAGTATTTCTACCTCTCCTTTCTCCTTGGAAAAGGACCCAAGGCAGCTTGGTTCTTGTTAGAAATGTTAACAAGTAATGAGGTTGCTTCTCGTCATTCAAAAAGATGTGTGTTGTGACTAAAGTCATTAGTTTTTGCCCATTAGTTCCAGATTTTTCCATATCTGGCAGGAAATGAGATGGTGCTAGGGCATCAAGGGCTGCACTACCACTTCCTTCCCATGCCACAAGAGTCTTGGGGGGGGGGGTTGCGGCACAGGTAGGTAGCTCTTCTCACAAGATTAAGATAAGTAGTGTCCTGTTCCTTCTGGTGGTCTCCATGAACATCGAGACTCGTGTAATTACCTTCCTTCCATGGCCTCCTTCAACAGGGTTCTGGTTGTACATTTCTTAACAAAGCAGTTACCCCAGGCTGGTGCTATATTGTGTGTGTGTGTTGTGTCGTTACAGTCATGACAGACTCTTCATGACTCCATGTCCATGGAGTTTTCTTGGCAGGAGTACTGGAGTGGTTTGCCAGTTCCTACTCTAGGCGCCTACAGCACCTGGTATTCCCTGGTGGTCGCCCATCCAAGTACTAACCAGGGCCGACCCTGCTTAGCTTCCAAAATCAAGCGAGATCAGGTGTGCTTAGGGCATCTAGGCAGCTGCTATATTGTAAAAGCAGTCATGTTATTGTCCCACTGTTCTGGCAAGCTTCTTGCCACGAAAGTGAGCACACAGCCTGTTGTGCAATCATCTTACAAAATGTGCGAGACTAGATTTGCCAAAGGGAACCCATGTGGAGTGAAAGCAACAATTCCACAATTGCCTTTCCAGGATTCTTTTCCATAGGAGAGAAGCCAGGCGGTTGATGGTGGCTTTGTTATTTTCCTGTTTGCTTACAGGTACAGGTTGAGGAGGTAATGACAGAGCATGCCACTTGTAGTGGATTCTTAGCCACATCATTTGTGTTGTGGATGCCTTCAAAAGGGGATTGGACAGATTCCTGGAGGAAAAGTCCATCACAGGTTACAAACCATGATGGAGATGTGCAATCTCCAGGCTTAAAACCAGGGTACTTCAAGGGCCAGATGCAGGGGAGTGGTATCAGGAGACAGATATCTAGTCTCATGCGCTCCCAAACGCATTTGGTGGGGCCACTGTGAGATACAGGAAGCTGGACTAGATGGGCCTTTGGCCTGATCCACCATGGCTCTTCTTATGTTCTTATGTTGTCTCTTGCTGTGCCAAGGTGCATGTACCAGTCTGCAAGGCTGGCTCTACCATTAGGTACTGTAGACTAATTGCCAGGTGGCAGTGATAGTAGCCTCGAAGTAATTCTTTCCAAGCTCTCCCTCCATTGATTTCATCACGGGCAACGGAGAGAGCCAAAGATGGCCTGTCATCCCTTAAATTAGACTGCTGCCTCCAGCTCTGGTGAGAGATCCTGTCTCATGCCAGTACTGGCACAAGAGTCAGTGTCTAATCAGTAGGATGGCTTCTGTAAGTGAAAATGCAAGGGGTGCTTCTGAATAGAGGAGGAGCTTCAAGTTGACCGAGCAGCCTTGTAAATGAGATCTGGGCAGCCTTAGAGGGACTGAGGGCCATTTATCGGATATGCCAGCTTCAAGAATGCTGCAGTCTCAAGAAGTTTATGCATGCTTATTTTCTGCCCTTTAACTTTTTTATATAGGTCATCACAGTGGGTGTTTGTTAATGGAAAATGGGTTTTTTTTTTAAAAAAAATGTAAGAATTGAATACATCTCTTAGAATCATAGAATCATAGAGTTGGAAGAGACCTCAAGGGCCATCTACGTCCAACCCCCCTGCCATGCAGGAACCCCCATCACAGGACTCCTAAGCCTCTGTTTAAAAACCTCCAAAGAAGGAGACTCCACCACCCTCCGTGGCAGCATATTCCACTGCCGAACAGCCCTAACCATTGGGAAGTTCTTCCTAATGTTGAAATGGAATCTCTTTTCCTGTAGTTTGAAACCATTGCTCTGAGTCCTAGTTTTTGAAGCCATGGATAACAGAAGTGTCCCCTCTTCGATATGACATCCTTTCAAATATTTAATTCCTTGTAACCCCTAATGATCTCCCTCACAAACACACACACAGTTTTCTAAAATTAGTTTTGCAGATATGGGGAAACCCAAGGGTGCGGTAAGCTCAAGGACCACAACAACCTAGTCTTGGTTGCATTGGTCACCTCCTGTCTTCAGTGAAGCAATGTCACAACACCATGCTGTCTTTTGCCGCAGGCAGACAAATTTCTAGGCCTGGTACTAATGATCCCCCAAGGCAACACACACGGATATAGCCCATTGGGCTTCTCCATCCTGGCAGTAAGGTGACTTTAAAGTTTTAGTATGAAGTGGATTCCAGGAGGGAGGGACAGCAGTATTCAGATACCTATTAGGTTATTTGATTTATTCAGTGATGAGAGAGAAGTGTCTTTGAAGGTCATGCAGATTTAAGTTGCTTTTGATCCATGAGTTGTCACAAAGTTATCACCATGGGAATAACTTTTTGCCTCCTGTCATTGATTGGTTTGGAAGCCGAGGGACTTGTCCTTTTGATACACCTAGCTCAGAGGGACTACTACTACTGATTCATCAGACTAATGAAAGACTAGAATATATTAAATGCTTCCAGTCCTAACAGGTCAAGTTTGCTAAGGGATAGCCATGCAGGCCGGAGGCTTTAATTGGGATTACCATCTAGGGATGGGCATTCTGTTTCGGAACCAGTAGGTTACAAAATGAACCACGCGAGCCCAGGTGGTCCTCGGAACTGGCTGATACACACAGATCCAATTACTTTACTTTTCTCTGTCTTAGGCAGAGTTAAAATCCAACGAGGAGGCATGCTGTGAAATCATCTGTGCTTGATTTGTGATGCTGGCCAATCAGGATCTGTGCAGGGACAGGCACCACCCACCTCCCTCTCTGATTGGCTAGCAGCGCGGAGCAGGAAAGATGACGTTGCAGTGTGCTTCCTCATTGCAGCTCAGCTCCGTGCCGGCAGAGAGAAAGATAAAGCAATTGGATCTGCATGTATCAGCTGGTTCCAAGCATCACCTGGGCTCATGTGGTTCGTTTCATAACCTACTGGTTCCGAAACGAAATGCCCATTGCTATTTCAGCACTGGGGCCACAACCCCAGCAGGGAGTTGGGTCTGGTGGGACTTGGCTTACTTATCACACTGCCCCATCCAGATGATCTTGGGTTGGTGAAGTCATACTGCTTTTTGCCGAATCTTTGATATCAACAGGCAGAAGACCTGCCTCTGAACAGAAGGGCATTGTGTGCTGTAGCAGAAGACTACTGAAGCCTCACTCCCTACATTCATCTTAACTTCGAGCTCTGATTGCTTGGTTGACTTTTCATTTGGCCCTAACTTGGGAGAGTTTTCCGAACAAGGTGGCAACACCTTCGGAGTGCCTAAGAAGAATATGCTGAATATCTTTGCATCACCAAGATAAATGGAACAATTGCCAAGGTAATCAGATGCCTTCCTCTGACTGGCTGGCCTGTTAACACATTTATTTAAAAAAATTCTCAGCAATCACAGGCAATTTGTCAGCAATTTCTCTATCCTTTCCTGATGAGTTACGGTTAGCGTTTCTTTGACATCCATCTTCCAATTTGCACAGGTAATGGACTCAAGCCTGACAAACAAAAAATAATCACATCATCCTTCTCTGTGTTTTCATAATGTTGCTCTGCAGGAAACCTGGCAGAATAAAAATGTATCAAAGCGAGAGACCGGCGCAACACCTTAAGCAGTGCTAGTTCCCCAAGGCTTGGTATCTCATTCCTTCTTTTTATGCATTCAACCCTTTTCCTGTGTCCATGACAGCAATTGAGATGGAATATCGTGGGTTTTATCAATTAACTTATGCATTTTTTGACTTAAGTGTATAATTGTCTAAAAGTTGTAACCAATCGCAAATGAGTGCCGCTTTTTCACCTTCCTCGCTTAAACTTAAATACGGGTTTTCTTTGAGAAAGACTTTGATCTGAATTCTTCAGCGTAAGACACAACTGTCTATAATTATCCACAGACATGCTATTTTCAGGCCTTCTAACTAGCTATCTACAGTACTTTCAACTTATCTCTTTTATGTGTTACACATAAAATAATTTGTTCATCAGTGCAGGGAAGTAAAGGAAATAAGAAGGCTGTAATGGAACTAGGGTTCACAGGGCCAAAGACCGAATACTTTTTGAAGAGTAGGAACTATGAGCCTTTTCACACGACCCCTAAGATCTGCTGGCCACTTAAATTCGGACCAGAGATCTTAGGGGTTTGTCGCTGTTCCTGCGTTCCCACCCCCTCCTCACTCCTGGCTGCTGGCTGCATGAGGGGAGGGAGAAAAAAAGGAAGAAAAGAATGCCGCTCACCTCCGTTCTGCCGTCCCGGCACTGCATTCAGATCTCTTAAAGGGGCAGGGGGCAAAAAAAGAACAAACAGAAGCAAGGAGAGCCCGGCAGTCACTATGTTATATCCGCATCAGGAATTTTCACCTCTGGAGAGCAGGTACCTGAAAAGTGCGCTGGGACGTGCTTAGGTGGGTGTGGTCGCACTTAATTATCTGTAATCTCTGGATCTGGTGGGGAAACAGTTTTAAGCTCCGGAGCTGGGAGCCATTTGCGGCGGAGTTTAGGGATTGTGTACAAATACCCTAAGACTCCATCCTCCACCCATTCTCTGTTCCCTCTGAAAAGCCAAGTCTCAGAAGAGAAAAAAAAAACTGCAGAGACCGAGAAAGTTCTCGAGAGCTTGTTTCATCCACATGCTAGAAGAAGGCCTTTGAGTACTACTGCATTTTCAGAATTCAAACAAAGGTGGCATCCAGTACATTTTTAAACATAAGAACATAAGAAGACCTATGCTGGACCAGCCCAAAGGCCCATCTAGTCCAGCTTCCTGTATCTCACAGTGCCCCCCCCCCGACGCCTCTGGGAGTGCACGAGACTACATATCTGCCTCCTGATACCACTCCCCTGCATCTGGTCCTTGAAGTACCCCAGTTTTAAGCCTGGAGATTACACATCTCCATTGTGGTTTGTAACCTGCGATGGGTTTTTCCTCCAGGAATCTTTCCAATCCCCATTTGTTTTGTCTTGCAAGTCATTGTGCACTCAGCATGCTTGATTGGTTGTGCTGCCAATATATCAGGTAGCAGTCCAGGGTCCCAGGTCCTGCGGCTGTCAAAATGTTTGCAGTCTGGTTTCTTTGCAATGAAAGGTACATTTCTAGAAAGGAAACCTGCCAGATGGGTAGGCCAGAGCAATGAAATGGGCATGAACAAGAAAAAAAATGACACATTGGGATGGTTCGTAGTTCGTGGATAGCCACGAAACACAAACTACGAACCATCCCCGCCCCCAGGAAAACTGATTATTTCCCACCCTCCAGTTATACCTTATTGCTAGAAGAGCAGTATAGAAATCTAATAAATAAATAAATAAACCTAATGCCTCCACCCTCCTCTACTGCTTACCTGCTCATGGCCCCTGTTGCCTCCCTACCAGGCCAGCTGTCTCTAAAGATGGCAGTGTTAGAAGATGGGGAGGAAGGGGTGGCAGGACCATGTAGGGAAGTAACAGGGCAGTGCGAAGGGAGAACGGTTTTCATTTGGCCAAAGCAGTACAGAGTGCCAAGCAGTAGACAAGGTTGGTATTTTGTTTTGTTTTGGCAAGACAAGATCCTTAAATCAGACCACAAGCAGAAGCACGAACCAGCCTGGTTTTGCTGTGTGTGCGTGTGTGTTGGTTGGTTGGTCGGTTCATAGTTTGGTTCATTGCACATTTCTAATACAGAGAAGTCAATGGCCAGAAAGGGAAAGAGACAATGGAATGGGTGAGTGAAAGAGTAGTGATGGAGAGGAAAGAACAGGTAGAGAACTGATGAAAGAAAGATCTAATAAAATGAGAAAATGGGGAAGTTGAATCCACACACTGACTAAACTCACCACCCAGTTCTTTTTTAAATTTTTTTTAATGCTCAAAACAAAGTATTTTGCAGATTTTCAGAAATTCTTCGCTCAGTGCCATCTTAGCTAATTCCTCCCACTACCTCTGTATATATGTATTTTTAATCACCCTCTGGACTTTCTAAGGTCTACTTTAATTGCTGTGAGACAAAAACAGGAACAAATTAACATGGCGTGTTTTAACACTTATGCCTAATGCTTACTAATGAATGCAGCACCCATATGGTAATAAAACAAGAACAGCATGCATTATTGTTAAAAGATATTTTTTTGAGAATGGAAATCTATTGCTTTGAGGCAATGGGGAATGGGCAAGAAAAAGGGTCCTTCCCTACCCAAGGTGAGAAAAACAGCAGTTTGTGTTTCATTTAAACATCAAATTTATATACACTTGGGAGGTGGGCCTTTGTTCCCTGTGTACAGAAACCTTCCAGGGAGGGCCTGTGGAAATAAAGGAAGGTAAAATAGCCTTTTACTAATTGCAACATATTTAATTAGCTTTAGGTTCTCAGATATGACTCTAATACTTCCTGGAACACTAGGCTGTTGTTGAGGCAAGGGCAGGCTTTGTCTAGCTGTGGGTTCCCTACAACCTTTACCTTTTCCCCCCTATGAAAGCTGGATTTGACCTCAGTGATCCATGTATTAATTGCCTCTCAGTACTTTTTGCTGTCATACTCCTCACATAGGTCTCCCCTTGAAATGACCACAAATGCCAAAGCTAGTTGAAAATGTGGTGGAAACCACAGTCTGGAACCAGCTACCTTTCCAGTTTGCTTCCAAGGGTGTGGGTCTGTTCTCTTGTTCAGTTTAGTCCAGTTCTTTGCAACTTGTGAGTATGTGAGATGTAATAAATCTAAGTGTGGCCACATTGCCCATACTGACAAGTTTGGATACATATTTGTGAGTATTGCGGTGTTCAAGGAGTGGTTAATATTGCCATCCTCCATGAGTTTCCGTGGTGACGGGGGGGGGGGGATTTGAACTCAGGTCTCCTGAATCCTAGTTGGACCTTCTTCTCATTCCATTATGCCACACTGCTTCCCTTTTATCCAAAGTACCTGAAGCAACTGGGAGTCAGGGGCTGTTATCTTACTGCACTTCCACTCTGTGGATCTATGCTGGGCTTCTAAATAGAAGGTTGTGCCCTGTTGCTTTTAAATGTGTTTTTATTATTGACTTTATTTATTGTTTTTAATATAATACTTGTTTAATTACTTTAAATAGTGGTATACTTACTGTTCTTAGCTTTTAAATACTGTCTTTTTAAAGATGTGGTTTAAAACCACTTATAACTTTGAGCTTATATCTTTCCTAGTGTGATTACACTGACACTATGTTATCAATGTTTAGTTCCCATCCCTCATAATTATTTGATGGTCCACCATAAATAACTAACTACTGTACATGTTTACATGGAATTTATACTCTTTCCTTAACCGCTTGCATTCTGTTTTAGCTTTAATGTTGTGTTCTAATACTGTAAGATACCCCTTAATTCCCTGTTCTTAAATTTGAATATGTCTTAATTTTACTGGATTGTATATTGTTCCTCATTACTGTAAGATGCCTTAGGTCCTTTTTAGACATGGGCATTTCATTTTGAAAGGGGTTCAGTTCTGAAACAAAACATGGCAGAACAGGTGCTGTTCAGTATTGGGATCCACCTTCCATAATGAAATCATCCAGTCTCTTGCCTTGTTTTGGTCAGCGCAGGGCTAAACTCCAATGAGGAAGCAGCCTCGGGCACGTCATCTTTCACTGTCCCTGCTGCTGGCCAATCAGACAGGAAGGCGGGATGATGCATGTCCCTGCCTGCACAGCTCCTGAATGAGGAATTGAGGGACATCTTCCACAGCATTCAAAGACAACATTAAAGCTACAAGAGAAAATGAGAAGTTAATGAGAGAGTAAAAATTCAATATAATCATGCACAGTAGAGCATTCAAAAGATATGGGGGATGGAGACTAACATTGAAAACATAGTGTCAAAGCAGTCACACAAGGGAGATATACTGTAAACACAAAGTTATAAGTGGTTACAAACATAAAGTCTGTGTAATCGTGCACAATAGATTCGTATAAAGACACATAATAGGTAGTCCATCGTTCAGGGGAAACTTGTCTGAAAAGAAAGGTCATTGCTAGAGATGGGCACGACTTAGCGGTATTCCCGTTTCCGTTTCCGTTACTCGGTTCCGTTACTCTACGGAAACGGTAACGGGAATTACTCCGCCAGAATTCGAGCTCGAACCGATGAACGAACAATTTTGTCTGATTTGTCGTGGTCGTTCCTGGCACAGAAAAAAGTTTTTAAAAGTTTAAAAAAAAAAAAAAACGATTCCCGGCCAAAAAGCAGGCGGAAAAATGCCTGCCGTGCCTCAGGGCACCTACCAGAGGGGTTGTTTCTGGAGGTCCTCGGCCTCCCCCCCCCCTCCGTCCTGGGCTGCTCTGGTGGGACTCGCCGCAGGCTCGCAGCAACAAGCCGCACGAGTCTCGCCGCCGGCGCAAGCGGCACGGACGGCACAGGAAAATTTTTTTAAACTCAACCCCCACCCATTCCCGGGCCAAAAAGCAGGCGGAAAAATGCCTGCCTGACTAAGGACTCAGGGCACCTAACCTAACCCTAACCCTAATCCTTGACTCCTTACCCATACGTCACAGTAAACTGTCTTCTTAGTGGGTCAGAGAGGCACCCAGAGGTGCAACCCACTAGCCCACCGTAACCTTACCCGTCACTAGTCTAACCCTAGCCCTTGCACTAACCCACCTTAACCCTAAGCCAGATCTACTTGCATTGCACTACACGCAAGTACGATTCCCTTCTTTGTGAGACATAGCAGGTGCGACCCAGTCTTGACTCAGGGTTCTCCTGGACGGACGGTCATGCACCAGTGCACTGGTCTCACTAGTCTGCAACTGGTATGCATATCCATATGGCTATGCATGCCCTTTTGCAGCAGCAGGTGAGGAGAGGAGACCCCCATGTTGAGGGGTCTCTTGAAGCCTGCTTCCCCTTCCTAGTGGGTGAGGATAGGAGGCACCCACGGGTGCCTCCAGGAGCCCACTTTCCCTTCCTAGCGGGCCAGAGGAGGCACCCACCCCACAGAGGTGCCTCCAGGAGCCCGCTACCCCCCCAAAAAAGCCAGTACTAACGACAACAAAAAAATGAAAAAACGAACCAACTAATTTTTGCGAATTTTCGCAAAAAACGGAAACGAGCCGAAACGGGCTGCCTCCGACACACGAAAACTCAAAAATGTCATTTTCCCTAGTCGTGCCCATCTCTAGTCATTGCCTCTTTCGGAAAGACATCAGAGATGGGACAATCCTGCCCTCTAGTGGGAGGGAGTTCCAGAGTCTGCACACAGCAGCTGAGAAGGCCCTTCCATGGGTTCCCATGAGACGTGCCTGTGAGGGTGGTGGGATGGAGAGAAGGGCCTCTCCTGATGACCTCAACACCCGAGCCGGTTCATACTGTGAGATTTGATCTTTGAGGTAGCTAGGACCCAGGTTGTATAGTGCTTAGTAGGTCAAGGTCAGCACCTTGAATTGTGTCCAATAGCTGATTGGCAGCCAGAGGAGCTGTTTTAATAGGGGTGTAATGTGATCTCTGTACCCCGCCCCAGTCAGTAGTCTGGCTGATGCTTCAATTGCCATTGAAGTTTCTTGAGACTTTTCATCGGTTGTCTCACATAGAGCACATTACAGTAGTCTAGCCAGGATGTCACTGGGGCATGTGTCACCAAAAAAGTTTTATATACTATGCTAAGCAACAGGGTTCAGCCTGCATAAGAAACATCAAAGAAAGGAAAACAAATCCTTAAGGACATCTTTTTAATCATCCCTCTTGTGCTGCAATCTTAATATAATAACATCATATCTGAAGTACAAAACATAAATAGTGATCATAAATAAATGTAAGGTGTCTGACAGCAACAAAACTCATGTCAACACTACATCACATTTTAGCAGCTAATTATTTTAATGAAAACACTGTGCTAGTTTCTTTGTCTCTATTTGTTAAGCTGTCAACTCTTGACAGATTGTTCTAGAAATGTTATTCGGCTTGTTGTTCAAACACTGAGAGTGTAAACCATGAAAATCTGGAATACAGTGCAGGAGCTATCAGGTTCAGATCCCCACTTCAAAATTAATGGACTGGGCAGCATCCCATTGCAAAATTATTATGCATATAAGGACTGCTACCTGTGTGGTTTGGTTAGTTTCCTAGATAGCTGTTGTGTAACCAGTGGCACTATTAATTCTACATAACAAAGAAATTTGTCTTGGGGCTTCCCATTTATGCTCCATAATTATAGCAGAATTCTGGCCACTATCTTTACTTTATTTAAGATAAAAATAGATGGAACTGAGGTGTGTGGAATGACAGTTGTTCCATTTGTTCGTCTCTTGTTTTCAGAAAGATAGAATGTAATGATATAACAACAAAGAACCCTGCTTCCCCCAGTGGGTGCGCACTCAAAGGCAGCACCCTGGCATCCCTGCAATGTCCATCGTAACAAATGTATTATTTGTTTGCCTTTAAGCTTCTGGACCTGACCCCAGTTCCTGACATGTCAGTAATCATCCATGCCTTAGCTACGTCATGCCTTGACTACTGCAACGTGTCACACAAGAGACCAGCTATTGCTTTTGGCATACAAAACTACTATTGAATCAAAATGAGTTTATTATTGAAACTTCAGTACTGATTCTTGACTGGGGGTGATCAAGCCCAAGTAATAGAATCAGAGAATCATAGAATCATAGAGTTGGAAGAGACCTCAAGGGCTATCCAACCCAACCCCCTGCCATGCAGGAACCTCATCACAATATTTCGGACAGATGGCCATCCGGCCTCTGCTTAAAAACCTCCAAAGAAGGAGACTCCACCACCCTCCTGGCAGCATATTCCACTGCCGAACAGCTCTTACTGTCATGAAGTTCTTCCTAATATCTAAATTGGATCCCTTTTCCTATGGTTTAAAACCATTGCCCCACATCCTAGTCTCTGAAGCCATGGAAAACAAACCAGTCCCTTCTTCAGTGTGCTAAATTTCTTGCTAAATTTCTCAGGCAAAATCCTGTTGTCAATTTAAATGAATTAAAAGTTTTCTGTCCCCCAGTTTCAGGTACAGCCTTGGTACTAGGAGAAGAGAGGAAGCCTTTCACAGTCAAAAATTGTCATTGAATTGCTGTTGGCAGTTCTGATCTCAGTGGCAAAAACCCCATGGTGATTTTTTTTTAACCTCGCCCCATATCCTAAAGCTCCCAAAGGCTTCCCCAGGGGGGAAAAGAGCCCTAAAAAGTTTTGGAACATAAAAGGGGAATAATAATAATCTTTTAAGAATTGTAGATTAAAGGCTACCTGTGCCGAATCTGGGTTGTGCCACTACAGTTATGCAACAGGTTTTTACCCATTGTATTGGGGTTGTTGTTGTTGGTAATAGTTATTGTGGATTGTAATGGTTTTAATTGTAGAGTACCATATTTTAATGGTTCTTATGGCTGTATTTTTAATTTCATTTTAATGATTCTGTGGTTGAATTTGTTTTCACCGGTTTTTATTATTTTATGCTGATTATGAATCACCTAAAACACCACCTACTTACAATGGCCTGAATAGGCTTGTTAGATTTACAATGGCCTGGGGTTCCTGAAAGTCCCAACTATGCAACAACCATTAAGTATGGGTCAGTAGCTCTGACCTTCCTGGTGAAGGTGTGAAGTGCTTTTGATTTGTCTGTGGATCGATGTAAGAGGCCACTATCCACCTAATGAGCCTGTTCAGACCAGGGTGATGTAAAATCAAAGTGAACTATAAATTGGAGGCCTCATCACTAACTTTCTTCAGACTGACAAAGCTGCTTGGATGAGTAGTGAAATGTTTCAGTCTCACAAGAAAAGAAGTCCAGTTGCCATGACTCAACTTCCAAATAACCTCACCTGAATGACTGGGACTCTTCACAGACAAATAGCATTGATAGATGATACTTATGGAACTTAAACAAGAATTCTTCAAGTTTCACTCCATTTTCCTATTCATTCTAATGAGGGAAGTTCTAATCTTTTAAAGAAACCTTTCAAGCAGCAGTGTTGGAATTAGCTACCAACTGAAGTGAGGGATTATTTGTATGATAATTGTTAGTGAAACTATGTATTAGACAGGTGTATACATAAATGATCTGTATGTATTTAATTGATTTATAAGATGGAGTCTGCAAATGTGCAAAGTCACAGTGATTCAGACTAAAGGTATTTTCTATTAGACTGCAGGTAAAAAGAATGGGCTTAAACGGGTTTGGCTGACGTAAGGTGCTGCAATAGCAATGATGTAATGTGTTACCTGATTGGACAGACAAATGCATACAAGTGCTCTGTTAATCAGTGTTCAATGGGCCTTTTGTGAGTAAGGCACCCATTCTTGTCTCTTTATGCTATATGCTAATTATGTATGCCATGTATGATGAAATGATGTTATGCTGTTGATTTTCTCCATGTAACTTATCTGTGTCTATATGTAATATAGCTGTTTTGTTTTAAGTACTGTAAGCTCTGGCTTTGTCTGCTTCTGCTTCTGACTATGTAATTGTTCAACAAGTGTTTGCTTACACTGGCAGAACAAATTGCAAAACACTCTGACAGTATTTCCTCGCAATTTTCTGACCTGATGGTAACAATAACTCCATAGATTAATAAGGTGGAATGTAAAATGTTTCCTTTGCCTGTCAAGCAATGATAATGATGACAATTATCTAACTGGTTTTACAGAAAGTTAAATTCCATGCTCTCCTTTTCCTCTGAAACATTTGGTGGTCTTTAAAGTTCAAAACAATAATAACCCCCTACTGTTTTTAATGGGACAGAGTAATATAACAATTATTCCAGGTATGGATATGTAACTTTTAATAATTGACACAAGTGGTACAATTGCAATTATTGCAATGGTAGGTGAATTTATTTGGGTCAGATTTCAGTGTATGCATACTAAACTTTTGTTTTCTGAACCATATCAAAAGCCCAAATATACTTATACTGCAATATGTGCACTTTGCCAAATTTTGTGATGCAGTTCACCCATTAAAAATGAACACAAAAAGCTTTTGTCAGGTAAGTTGACACACACACAAAAATTATCTTTATGAAAGATTAAAATACACCATATTGGGGGAAATTGCTTACAAAGTGTGCTTATCAGAGGAAACTGCATATAAAATGTATATATTGGGGTAAAGCACATGAAT
Organism: Phrynocephalus versicolor; assembly: GCA_023846285.1. NCBI lineage: Eukaryota > Metazoa > Chordata > Lepidosauria > Squamata > Agamidae > Phrynocephalus > Phrynocephalus versicolor. Next base: position 10,759,472 of record JAHTLZ010000204.1, on the reverse strand, counting down.
AGGTATACTGTTTGGGTGTGTGACCACTGTACAAATAGCAAATTGATGTGTAAATGGGACTAAGTAAATGTTGAGATGAAAAAAAATGAGAAACAGAGGGAAATCAAAGATGGTGGATTTTCCACATGTGAGCAGGACATGTGAGTGTCAGCCTGATGAGGTGATAATCTACTTGTTTTAGAACTTTTTCATGTTTCCAAGTAGGACCTTGATTTTTTGGGATTTCCTGTCATGGGCATTGACTCCAGGTGCCACAAAGGCTTTTCTCTAGCTCTCACCTTCGTAGGTCATGCACTCATACACTCATAGAATCATAGAGTTGGAAGAGACCGCAAGGGACATCCAGTCCAACCCCCTGCCATGCAGGAACCCCCATCACAATATATCTGACAGAAGGCCATCCAGCCTCTGATTAAAAACCTCCAAAGAAGGAGACTCCACCACCCTCTGCGGCAGCATATTCCACTGCCGAACAGCTCTAACCGTCATGAAGTTCTTCCTAATGTTTAATTGGAATCTCATTTCCTGTAGTTTGAAACCATTGCCCCGAGTCCTAGTCTCTGAAGCCATGGAAAACAAAGCTGGCCCCTCTTCAATGTGACATCCTTTCAAATATTTAAACATAGCTATCCATATCCCCCCCCTCAGCCTTCTTTTCGAAATTCTAAACATTCCCAGTTCCCTAAGCCTTTCCTTGTAAGACATTTCACTCCTGAGCCATTTGTAAACACAAGTTGTCATCTTTTAACATCTTACACCTATCCATCTCTTCTTAGTGCCACTAGTACAGATGACAGCCTAAAAGGACAACTAGGCCCAAAACTCTCAGCCATTTTTGGGGTGGGGTGGGGTGGGGTGGGGTGCCTTTTCTATTTTACTCCAGCCAAATCCCTCTTGCCCCAAAGCTGGTGACTTTTTATGTTCAGGTGTTAGTGGAAGAGATATCTTTTTGACACTTTGTTCCTATGAGTAGCAAGCATTTTTGTATGGTGTCAGTATGTTGTTCTCTGGTTATATTCTGCTTTAAAAGTTATACATAAAATAAAGATGAGAGTATGCTTTACACAGGAAAAAAAGGAATTTTATTGAGGGATCACAAATATGAAGGGAAAGGTGAGTTCTAAGTTATGAATGATAAATGTCAAAACAACAGTAAAATTGAAAAAAATGCTATAATTCAAGATCCAAGTAGCTTCTTTACAGACTTTCTAGCTTTCTGACACACAGTGTTTTAAGCTCTGCACAAACTGTTGCAAATAAACTGCAGCATTACTTCTGAGTGCTTCTGAAATGCATACACTCTCCCCTGTTTAGCTCTGATTGGCTCTTATCTAAAAACAGGGACTCAGATTTACTTGGGACATCTTCGTTGTGCCCCAAGTAATGGCAGCAAGTCACGAAGAGCCTGGAGCCAGCATGGTGGCTCCCATGGAGCTCCTGTGGAGTCCTTTGGAAGTCAGGAGGATGGCAGTGCAGAATCCCCCTGCCCCTGATTTCTGGCTTCCTGCTGGCCAATGGGAAAGGTTTGTTTCCTTTGCACTGCTGAGCAGGAAATTCAGAAATAAGATTCCAGGAAAGTGGACTGAATGTCAGCAGCCTTCAATTGCAAGGGGCCTACAAGGCCATCATGCCCAACCCCACAGTCGATGTAGGACCACCAACACCCTGCCCATTCAGTGCATTTGACAGTATGGTGACAGTTCGGGCCATCACACCTCCAGAAGGATATTATGGAAATGGAAAAAGTGCAGAGGAGGGTAACCAGAATGATTAGGGGACTGGAACACCTTTCTTACCATCCGAGGCTGCAATGGCTGGGCCTCTTTACTCTTGAATGACAGCGCATAAGAGGTGACCTGATTGAAATTTATAAAATGATACATGGTGTGGACAAAGTAGATAAAGAAAAACTGCTTTCCCTATCTCACAACACTAGAACTTGGGGGCACTCCATGAAACTTTTGGGTGCTAGATCTCAAACAAATAAGAGAAAGTACTTTTTCACCCAGATGATCACTGGTCTGTGGAACTCCCTGCCAGAAGAAGTGGTGACAGCTATCAGCCTTGACAGCTTTAAGAAAGGATTGGACAAGTTCATGGGGAACAAGGGTATCAATGCCTATCATTATGGATGCCTAAGGACAACCTCCGGGTTGGAGAGCTATCTCTCAATGCCATTTGCAGGGAATCTTAAGCAGGTGAAGACATCTGCTTGGGAATACCCTGAAGCAAATGGTGAGCCACTATGTGGGACAGAATGCTGGACTGGATGGGCTGTGGCCTGATCCAGCAAGGCTGTTCTTATGTTCTTATGACGAGATGGGAAGTATATAAATAAATAATAAATATTAGAATTTTGGTGAAGTTAATGTGTACCGCTGGAGTTTTCAGGTTTATTGCTTAGCTGTTACAGGTACTGTGTGTCTTATTGCCATTGTCACAACATTGTTGGTGGTTTGGGGCATTGGAGTTGGATTTAGATGGCGTGAGGGCAGCAAGCTAGGAGCGTTTTCATTCACATTGGTTTAAACTTGGGTGAAAAGGCTCTCTTGGATTCAAGTAAGCATCTTGTCTTGTTGTCTTGTTTTCCATGGCTTCAGAGACTAGAACTTGGAGCAATGGTTTCAAACAACAGGAAAAGAGATTGCATTTGAATATTAGGAAGAACTTCCTGATAGTTAGGGCTGTTCGGCAGTGGAAGATGCTGCCACGGAGGGTGGTGGAGTCTCCTTCTTTGGAGGTTTTTAAGCAGAGGCTAGATGGCCATCTGTCGGAAATACTGTGATGGGGGTTCCTGCATGGCAGGGGGTTAGACTAGATCGCCCTTGAGGTCTCTTCCAGTTATATGACTCTATGATTCCATGATTCTATAATTGTTGGAATGAAATATGTACAGATAGCATTTGTTAGGGAGCAAATCAGCTTTTGCCTCACAATGATTTTGCCAATGAATGCAACCCCATTGGGGCATCTTACTGCACCCTGGAAGCACTGGGCACTTGATTAAATTGTACTAAAACAAAACAAAACAAAACAACACACAATTATGACTATAGCTTCTGGCTACAGCTTTTCTAAACACCATGGTTCTATGCATGTGTGATTATTATTTTTGGACTCATGTTACTTTGTGTTAAACAAATGAGACTGGACTTTCCATTCCTTGCTGTTTAATAAAAGTATATGTGAAATTATTTGATAAGCATATCGCTTTTACCAAAAACTAGTTCCCAAGTATCCATCTGTAGGCTTAATCCCAGTGACAAACTACCACAGCTGTTGCACTGTTTTCCTTTTTAAAAAAGATTGAAGTTTTAGTGTGCACATAAGGTACGTGCACGAACACAGAATTGTGCCAGGGGAGCAATTTTCTTCTTCTCATTTTGCAGCAGATGTAGAATGAGTTCTTTGGAAATGGTCCTGCATATGTGAATGCCTGATCTGCTTTTTAAAACATCCAGCTACCAGATAGCAGAATTTTTTTTAAAAAAACAGTATTGAGTTTGTCGCAAAATCCAGGGCCCACCCAGGACCCTCATGGCACAGTGGTTAAATGCCTGTACTGCAGGTAAAACTGTGCTCACGACCGGGGGTTCAATCCCAGGTAGCAGGCTCAAGGTTGACTCAGCCTTCCATCCTTCCGAGGTCAGTAAAATGAGTACCCAGCTTGCTGGGGGGCAATGTGTAGCCTGAATACTGTAATTAAACTGTAAACTACCCAGAGACTACTTGAAGTGGTATGGGGCGGTATATATGCAGAAGACTTTGCTTTGCTTTGCCCTTTTGCCCACCAGGTGGCTGTCATAATTTGCTCGCCCCCACTTGACCCCCTCCCACCCCTCACCTGTCCCCCACCCCCTCACCTACCAGGTTGCACCTGCTCTCTCACTTGCCCTCTCACTTATCCCTGTCCCTTCACTGGTCTAGCTGACCCCACTTGTTAGTCCTCTCACCAGCTTCCTGTCCCCTTGCTCATACATCTACCCACCCACACATCCCTCAGGCACCCATCCTTGCACCCTCCCACCCTTACACTTTGCCCCTTTCTTTCTCATCTTCTTTCTTTCTCATCCTCCTCCCCCTCCCTTTCCATTCTCCCTTTGTTGGACTCACCTGGTAGGAGATGGAGATGTTGGTGGCAGAGGTGGCATTGAGGAGCCTGAGATGGTAGAGAAACCAGGGTGGTGGCAGCAGTGAGGCAAGGAGATACAAACTGTCCATTTCCAGCCTCACTTCCAACCCCCCTGTTGACTTATTTCAGAAATGGGAACAGGACATGAGTAAAGTGGATAGAGGGACGCTCTTCTCCCTCTCACAAAATATCAGAACTAGGGGACATACAATAACATTGAGGGCTGGGAGAATGAGAACAGACAAAAGAAAATATTTTTTTACGCAGCATGTTGTTAGTCTGTGGAACACCCTGCCACAAGATGTGGTGATGGTACCTAGCCTGGATGCCTTCAAAGGGGGATGGGACAGATTCCTGGAGGAAAAGTCCATCACAGGTTATAAACCATGATGGAGATGTGCAATCTCCAGGCTTAAAACTGGGGTACATCAAGGGCCAGATGCTGGGGAGTGGTATCAGGAGACAGATGTCTAGTCTTGTGCACTCCTGGATGCATTTGGTGGGTCCACTGTGAGATACAGGAAGCTGGACTAGATGGGCCTTTGGCCTGATCCAGCAGGGTTCTTCTTATGTTGTTATATTCTTTATTCCTCTTATTTCCCTCAGCAACTTTGAGCAACCTCGTGCCAGGACTTCGGCCGTCTGCACAACAAGCCAGATTAAGCCATTCCACTGTTTAAAGCATGTTGGAATTTACGGTAGGCTGTATGCCATCGCTGTTTCTTCAGAGTGATGTATAAACTAGAGTTGGGAGTAAAGTGATGAAGATGTGTATGACACCATGACCGCCCTGTGATCCCATCTTTGAGTTAATTTAAAGAAACAGCTAATACATGTAAGAAACCTAACCTACAACCAACCTACAACCCTCATCTTTTATTCATACACATTCATATTGGAGAGGTACAGAAGGATGCACAGTTAGATAAAAAGCAGGATGCAAACCCAGGGATGAACAAGGTAAATTATTTAAAATGAAAACAGCCCAGGGGTATTAGTGGAAGATTGTAACATGTCAGGAGGGAAGTCAAACTGATATTGCTTGCATGTATTCATTTGTAAACAAGCAGAACCAGACACTTGTTCAAGTGAGGCCCTTGTTAAAGTCATGCTATTAGATGTATTCAAATCTGCCATCAATCCCCATAACTGCATATGGCCATGCCCCTAACTGTATTCATACTTGAATTAATATTTTTCTCTCCTTCTCTTTCTCTTCAGCTTGGAGTTGTGCATCAGGGAGACTTTTTTGAAAGGGAAATGTGTGTGTGTATAATCTGACAGGGGTAAAGTCCAGCTGAGTTGTTTCAATTTGCAGATAGAATTTTGCAAATGGAATTCCTAATCTGTACGTGTTTACTTAGGAAAGCCTCTGCTGATGTAACTTTTAATCTCTTTCCTTGGTGTGTTACACT
>JAHTLZ010000204.1:10731907-10752773 GCA_023846285.1 Phrynocephalus versicolor | reverse complement strand
ATTTATTTATTTATTTATTTATTTATTTATTTGTTTATTTGTTATTTCCATTTATATAACACCTGACTTTTCCAAAGGAACTCTGGGCGATGAACAACTGGAAACAAAATATAAACAGAGGTAACAAAACCAACAACAAAATTAAGATCGGCAGAAACAAGATGGCAGCGGCAATCAGTGGGCTAACAAACAGACAAAACAACAGTCTCAGCAGTCGCCAAAGGTGGCTTTAAACAACCAGGTCTTAAGATGTTTTTTGAACATTTCATTGGGCTTACGCTTAATAGAACTGCCCATCTTTGTCATTTCAGGAAAATGACAAACTGCATCTTTGTCATTTCAGGGAAGGGATGTAGGCACTTAGAACCTGCAATGTAATCTTCAGGCCAAGGAACTTTACATTCGGTCATAGGAATAAGTATAGTGAGCAGGGAATAAGTGGGGAAACAGGACAAGACAGCAGCACTGGCGACTAGATGAAATGGCAAGCCTTTCTTTGTGGGAACCTCTCTTTGAAGGGCATGTTCCAGAGGACTGCAGTGATGCACACACACTCCTGGTTGACGTGGCATATCTGGAAAGGAAGCGACCTTCTATTTCCCCTGAACTTTTGCTTTGAGGCAGGGCCAAAGGGCTAAAGGGCACCTGCCCCTATCCAAGCTTCTGTTTTTGAAAGCTCTCCAATCTATTGCTTGTAAACATAGATAAGATGAATAAAGCAAGCTTTCTGGGATGAACACAGTAGTTTTTGTGCTTGCGAGTCTGTTCAGAGGGCTGAGAAAGGCATTTGTCTCTGTCTGTCTATTTTAAGTTCTGTAAGGTCAGCCTGGCTTCAAAACCTCTCCAGCAAATTTCCAACATTCCTTGATGCACGAAGTGGAAGAGCTGTTGCAACATGCCTTCATACTGGTGTGATCACATAGGGGAAAAGATCACATTTTGGGCTGCTTGTGGACTACACCAGTACTATCTATTTCCCAGCCATCACATAGCACCTGGGAAAATATGCTCCAGCCTCACGCCAATCCATGACCAAAAAGGCCCAGCTGTAGGGCTTCTGCCTTTCGAGGCTGGGCTGTAGTGATTCCCTGGCAGACAGAAGGGTTGCTTTAAAGGATTTCTCTCCCATTAAGGCCACTCTTTCTGATGTGATTAGGTGTGTGCCTTTGCAGCTGTCTCAACACACTCTCTATGAACCAATTTTGGGATGTTCCTGGAGAAAGCTTTGGTTTTTTTGGGAACGATTTTGAATTCCTTTGGATAAACCATCCCCCCCAAAGCTCCACATCTTTTATGTACAGAGGTACCTCTACTTACGAGCGGCTCGCCTTAAGAGCAGTTCGACTTAAGAGCAAAAAAATGTTGGCACTTTAACTGCTGCCTTACAAATTTTAGATGCAGTCTGCCCTACTTACATTGTTTTTTTATTTTTTTCAATGTTTTCATTTCTTAAAATTTATTTTAGATAGGGCTGTTCTACTTAAGAGTTGTTCAACATAAGAGCATGCATTTGAAAAGAATTAAACTCGTAAGTAGAGATGGGCACGACTCAGAAAAATTGTTCGTTTTCATTTTCGTTTTCGGCTAGGGGTCCGTTTCGGCTCGTTTCTGTTTTCGTGAGCTAATTTCAAATTTTTTCGTTTTCGTTTCGTTACGTAATGAAAACAAAAAAACAAAAATGAAAACGAAAATTTTTTGTTTCTTCCCATTTAGCTCCATTATGTGTTTTTCCAGTAACAAAAAACGAAAATTGGCTCGAAATTAGTCGTTTTGTTTCCGTTTTCGTTCCAGTTCTGAGCCGTTTTTCGTTTTTCGTTTCGTTATGTAACGGAAATGAAAAACGAAAATGAAAACGAAAATACCGCTAAGTCGTGCCCATCTCTACTCGTAAGTAGGAGGTACCGTTGTACTTTCATTTTTGAGTAAAGACTAATTCCTTACTCCAAAAGGCAATGCCTGTGTGAAAAGGTGATGGTGGATACCTTTTCATATGTTTTTTTGCATTGTCCTCTTCAGTTGCTTGGCTGATCAAAGATGATTGCCTCGATTTTATTAAAATTGGAAGCGAGGTCAGATCTGGATAAAGTTTGTTATATGCTTATAGAGATGTTCCCTTGAGGCAGAGAGGATACCAGAGCTGACTGCATGGGTTGAGGCCTTTGGGAATCATTAAACCTCTCCATCTGAGCGGGGAGGCCACAGATGAAAGTAAATGAATTCCATGTGCCCATATGCTCAGGAAAGCCAGCTTGGTCTTACCTCTTCCCCCAACATTATAATGCCATTATACAAAACAATAGTAAGGCCCCACCTGGAGTATTGTGTACAATTCTGGTCACCGCATCTCAAGAAAGACATAGTGGAACTGGAAAAGGTGCAGAAGAGAGCGACTAAAATGATTACTGGGCTGGGGCACCTCCCTTATGAAGAAAGGCTAAAATATTTGGGCCTCTTTAGTCTGGAAAAAAGGCGCTTGAGGGGGGATACGATTGAGACATACAAAATAATGCAGGGTATGAGTAAAGTGGATAGAGGGAAGCTCTTCTCTCTCTCCCAAAATACCAGAACTAGGGGACATCCACTCAAATTGAGGGCTGGGAGAGTAAGAACTGACAAAAGAAAATATTTTTTCACCCAGCGCGTTGTAAGTCTATGGAACTCCCTGCCACAGGATGAGGTGATGGCATCTGGCCTGGATGCCTTCAAAAGGGGATTGGACAGATTCCTGGAGGAAAAGTCCATCACAGGTTACAAACCATGATGGAGAAACCAGGGCACTTCAAGGGCCAGATGCAGGGGAGTGGTATCAGGAGACAGATATCTAGTCTCATGCACTCCCAAATGCATCTGGTGAGGCCGCTGTGAGATACAGGAAGCTGGACTAGATGGGCCTTTGGCCTGATCCAGCATGGCTCTTCTTATGTTCTTATGTTCTTATGTTCAGAACAGCCAGGAAGCCCATGAGATAGTATGTAGGAAAAACCAAGCTGGCTGTGTGACCAGCCCGAAGACCCTGCCACGGTATAGATAATTCCCAGGAATTCACCAGCCTACTTGGCCATCCTGACACGTAGGCCCTGTCTCCACCCCTCTGATGCTCTGTCTTTGTAACCAATAAAGCCTTGCACTCAGGCTAGCAGAGAAAGAAACTGCTGCACAGGGCCTGGCATGCTGAACCCAATAATGTGTCCAATGTGTAGTCATTCCTACATATGCTAGCAGCTAAGATGACTGATACTGTAGAAAGAGTTGCATACTTCCTTGACTTTATTGTTAGGAGACAAACTGTTGTAATACCCTTCCATCCTCTTAGCTTCTGTAAATGTGTTTCCCTAACAGATTGCCATGATTGTGCTCTTTTACGTATGCCAAGGCCAAAACAAGAATAGCGGACCCCACCACCAAGTGGGACAAATACTAAGAAAAAGAAGAAGAAAGGTTTTACCTATCTATCTACTTTCATTTTGACGTTCTTTGCTTGAGTGTCTGAGTCTGGACTGAGTTACGCCGTACAGAATCATCGTCCTTACACTTTGATAGATGTACAATACTTAGGTCATTGATATAGTCACTTGCCCCTAGCCTCCTATTAAAACAAGTAAGAAGAAGACAAGTGTTTGTGCGGAACGAGGATATAGGTTCCCGTTGCCCTGTAATGGGAGCAAGAGGCCATGAGGAACTTGGTTTGCACAGAATGCTTCACTGACTGATATTAATAAGAATATTTTTTTTTCATATTTTCCACACTCCATGAAATCTGATTGGCTTTTGTGGTGAACTCCGGGGGCCATTGCCATCATGTGGAAAAATAATAAGCAATAGGTGAAGACTGGAAGGCTGTTAAAGTTCAGTCTGGTTTTATTTATTTATTTATTTTGCATAGCAGTTGCATTGAAAAAGAATCTGTTTTTATATTGCCCCAACATTCCTCTTTCTGAAAGCATTGTGCATGACAATCACAATTCTTTGCGTTTTTTTCCCAAGCCCAAAATGTTTGGGGAGGGTTGGCATAGTTAAGCCAGAAAATGGGTTAGTTCTGGAAATTAAAACATATTTGTCATCATCAGAAGAATTAGAGAGCAAGCAAATATTGGAGAGCAAGGCAAATATTGAGGACTTGTTTAGTAGAAGTTTTGCTCTTGATGGTTGGTGTTCACCATAAATTGGAATTGACTTGGTGGCATGCAATTACATTGAAATTAATCTCTTTGGCTGCCATTCTGTTGGCTTGCGTGATTGCAGAATGGCAAACCCAGCAAGCTTGCCTTCATTTGACTGGTCATGTGCTGGTTGTAAAACCAGACATATGAGCAATAGCATGAACAATCATAAGAAGATAAGAACAGTCTTGCTGGAACAGGCCACAGCCCGTCCAGTCCAGCATTCTGTCTCATACAGTGGTTCACCATTTGCTTCAGGGCATTCTCAAGCAGATGCTTCTACTTACTAACGATTCCCTGCAAATGGTATTGAGAAATATCCTGCATATCTCTCCAACCCGGAGGTAGTCCTGAGGAATATCAATGATAGCCATTGATATTCCTGTTCTCCATGGATTTGTCCAATCCTTTCTTAAAGCTGTCAAGGCTGACAGCTGCCACTACTTGTTCTGGTAGGAAGTTCCACAGACCAGTGATCCTCTGGGTGAAACAGTACTTTCTTTCTTTTTGTTTGAGATCTAGCACCCAAATGTTTCATGGAGTGCCCCCTAGTTCTAGTGTTGTGTGATAGGGAAAACAGTTTTTCCTTATCTACTTTGTCCACACAGTGTATGATTTTATAAACTTCAATCAGGTCACCTCTCAGACGCTGTCGTTTAAGAGTGAAGAGGCCCAGCCATTGCAGTCTCAGATGGTGAGGTGTTCCAGTCCCCTAATCATTCTAGTTGCCCTCCTCTGTACTTTTTCCATTTCCATAATATTCTTCTGGAGGTATAATGACCAGAACTGTACACAATATTCCAGATGGGACCTCACCACAGATTTATAAAGAAGCAAAATGACACTTGCTGACTTATTTTCTCTACCCTTCCTAATGATCCCTAGCATTGAGTTTGCTTTTTTCACTGCTGCGGCACACTGGGTTGATACCTTCACTGAACTGTCCACCAGGACACCAAGGTCCCTTTCCTGGTTTGTTGCAGAGAGTTCAAACCCCATCAGTTTATAAACATTTTTCTTGGCACAACGTGCATCACTCTGCACTTACTAATGTTGAAGCTCATTTGCCACTGGTATTCCCACTCCGTAAGTGTCAAGAAATTCCTCTGGAGCTCCTCACAATATCTCAGTTTTTACTAGCCTGTATAATTTAGTGTAATTGGCAAATTTGGTTACTTTGCAATTTACTCCTACTTCTAGATAATTTAGGAAGAGGTTGAAAAGCAGCGGTCCCAGTACTGAACCTTGGGGGACCCCACTCTTTACATCCCTCCCCTTGGAGAAGTGTCCATTTAGTGCTATCCCCTGTTTCCTGTTCCTTAGTCAGTTGCTAATCCAGGACAAGAGCTGTCCCTTGATTTCATGACTGGCAAGTTTATTTAAGAGCCTTTGGTAAGGGACCTTGCCAAAAGCCTTCTGAAAGTCCAGATAAACAATGTCAACTGGATCTCCCTTATCCACATGCTTGTTGACATTCTCAAAAAAATCCCAAAAGATTAGTGTGGCACGATTTGCTCTTGCAAAAGCCAGGTTGTCTCTCCTTTAGCAGCATCTTCACATCTATGTGCCTATTAATTTTATCTTTTAGGATGGTTTCCATCACTTTACCTGGGACGCATGTCAAACTGACCAGTTGGTAATTTCCTGGCTCACCTCTGGATCCTTCTTTGAAGATTGGTATTACATTCACTACCTTCCAGTCATCATGCACAAAGCCTGATTTGAGGGAAATATACATTCTGGATAGGACATCAGCAATTTCATTTTTAAGTTGCTTGAGAACTCATGGATGGATGCCATCTGGTTCTGGTGATTTGTTAGCATTTAGATTAACAAGACCTGCAAGGACCTCCTCCCTGGTTATTTCTATCTGGCTTATTTCTTTGGTTTCCCTCCCCACAAAGATAGGCTCTGTTTTGGGCATGTGGTCTCTGTCTTTTTCAGCGAATACCGAAGCATAGAATTCATTGAGTCTCTCTGCAATAATGTGGAGGCATGCTTGGAGAAGACAAAAATATGCTTCCTGGCTGTCAATGCCCATACAGAGCTTTTTTTTTTCCAAGAGGATTTTGCTGTTTTGACTAAATTGTTCCAGCTGATCATTCAAGGTAAAATAAATAGGGAAGGTGCAGGAAAGAGAAGAACATACTCTATTGGCTCAAAAATCTAGGAGACTGGTTTGGAGGTAGCACAACATCATGGCGGACAGCTGCTGCAAACAAAGGCAGCACATCTAGTGCGACCCACCCCTAGTTGTTGTGGTGTTAGGGAAGTTATTGACAACTATTTGGAATCCTGGAACGGTCGTGGTAAATTTGGAAAGCCGCTTTTCAGACTTTATCCCTGAGGGGCTACAGTAGTCCTTCCTCTCTCCTCTCCTGTGCTGCCCTGCTTCCCTTTTCTTGATAGTCATATTTTATCCTCTGCCATGGCAACAGTTTCTAATCCAATTAGTGCTGTTCATTACAAAATCAAAACATGTTAATGGAAACTAAGTACAAAAATGGTGGATAAATTATGATGTATATAAAATCAGTTTTTCAAAGCTAAGAGTCAGGCATCTATTTACATCAAGGAGTAATGAGGCTTTCACTCAGACTCATGCAAAAGCCCTCTATTTTATGCAGAGCAATTAAAACTCACTCCCTACGCTGCACCCCAAACTCTTACCTTTCTTTGCTGGTTAAGAGAAGATACAGTAGAACCCCCATATCCACTGATTCATTATCCACTGATTCAGTTATCCACGGTTGGCAGAGGAAAAAAATTAAATAATTCAGCGGTCACAAAGCAAGCTGTAAAGCAAGATGTTGTCACGAACAGCAGCTGTAAAGCAAGCTATTGTCACAAATAGCAACTGTAAAGCAAGCTACTGTCACAAACAGCGGCCATAAAGCAAGCTACTGTCTCAAAACAGCAGTCATAAAGCAAGCTACTATCAGGAAACAGCAGTTTGGGGGTGGGTGGGTGAGCAGGTGTTCTCTCTTACCCACAGTTTTCATTATCCACGGGAAGGCGTGGAACCAATCCCCAGCGGATACCGGGGTCCTACTGTATTTCCTACCCTTCTCTTTGGTCAGGCAATCCAAAACATAGTAAATGCAAAAAAAGAATAATCAGATGGACAAACTACATTGCTATGAATATTGTGGTGGGGATGCATTAGAGGAAGACCAGAAATGAGATGGCTTGACTCAGTCTAAACTGAGCCTTAGGCTTGAGTTTAGAAGAGCTTAGGAAGGGCTGCTGAGGACAGGATATTTTGGAGATTGCTCGTCCATAGGCTTGCCATGAGTCAGAGATAGCTTGATGACACATAACAACAGACCGCATCAGTATGAAACATTGCTTCAACCCTATTTGTCCAACTCTTACTAAATTTAAGCACAGTAGGAAGCTGTGCGCAGGGCCGGTGCTAGGTTTTTTTGCGCCCTAGGCGAGGGGTGGGTGCCGGCGGCAGCGGGGGGGCAAGCAAGTGGGTGGGTGGCGGCGGGGGTGGGGCAGGGGGCAGCAGATGATGGGGCAGAGACGGGGAGGGGGGTGGGCGGCGATGGGCGTGGGGGGACGGGGGCAGACGGCAATGGGCGGTGGGGGGACGGACTCTGGTGGCCAGCAGCGGGGGGTGGGGGGCAGCATGGTGGCCAGCGCCCCCTCTCCATTTTGGCACCCTAGGCAACTGCCTAGTTCACCTTAATGGACGCGCCAGCCCTGGCTGTGTGTGCGCCCAGCTTTGTGAATGATCCGAAGGCAATACAATTTACGCAAAGGTGAACTAATGGCATGCTTCAGGTCAATTTTGAATTCCAGATTCTGTGAAAAAAATGAGGCAGGCAGTCTCCGAAGCATCCTTCAAGACAACCCTGAGAGCTCTTGTATCTTTCTAAAAGGAATTTGCCAACCTAATCAAACTGCAGAGCACGTGCCTTTTAAATTCTAGAATAAACCTCTTCATCTCAAATACTATTTATTTAACATCCCTACCAATTTTTTTAAAGTCATCAATTCTACACACACCCCAGCCTTCCCACAGGTCCTACAAGCTATGTCCCTGAGCAGAACAGAATAATGCAATACGAGGCTGGGCCAAGCGGCCCTTACTCCTTGTACATTACAATGCAGTTTTTTCCCCTCCTACATAACCGAAGGTTAACATCTGAGCAAGCTAATTCCACTGCAAAACATCTAATGGGTAAAAAGCAGCCGACTCCTAGACCTCACCAGGTGCATGACCTTAATTTTGCAAAGCAAGGCCAATCAACCACCTTCCCAGAATGAAAAAAAAAATGCAACTGAATTATTTTGTTAAATAAAATTAGCTTTCTAGAGGCCAAAAGGTCCACTTTCATTTTAGACTGAGAAACTCAGTAGGGTTGGGTTTTGCTCCAGTAGCTTAAAGGTAAGTCTGGCGCCCGTTGTTGGTAGGATTGGAGCTGGTGTGCCCCCCCCCCGGCCTTCAGCTGGCCAGGGTTTGACTTCCAAGGGGATCCGTGGAGGGACCAGTTTGTCAGGAGCGAGGATGAGAGGACCAAGCCAAGAAAGGGCAGCAGGGCAGAAAATTGGGACCCGATCCGCCACTGCATTGCAAATGGGGGAGGGTCCTCTCTCGATTCACCCACCCCATCTTCCCCGGCACCCGATGCTTGCTCCCAAGGAATCCCAAGGCCAAAGGGTTGGCAACCAATGCCAAAGACATGCGCACACGCACACAAGCTCCCTAGGATATGGAAGGCTTCCTCTCCAGGGCAGCACAATGGACCCCCTTATGATTCACATCTTGTGAGGGGGGGGCGCAAAAACTGACTTTTGCCCCTGGCTCTCGAAGCCCTATCTACGCATCTGTGGTAACCAGATGAGCAGTATGCAAATTAAATAAATAAATAAATTGCCAAGCAATTGAATGGTGACAAGAATAGTGGAACAGGGACTATGATATGACATGTGGCAGGATATAGATGCCAAAGCTCTGCTAATATCAATTGAGACCATCGCCCGCAACAAACTAAAAAACAGTGATACCACGGCTTAAACAAGTACCTTTTTGCGGATTTGTTCCATTTTGGGTTTTTTACATGTATTTTTTTTTTTAAAAAAAACCAATATTTGTATTGAACACTTTAAAAAAAGCCTTCATTTTTACAACTTTACTAGAAATAGGCATGGAATTATTAATGATTTTTTAAAACCAAAATCATAAGAAATCAATATGAACTGATTCATAGAATCATAGAATCATAGAATCATAGAGTTGGAAGAGACCTCAAGGGCCATCCAATCCAACCCCCTGCCATGCGGGGAACCCCTATCACAGTATTTCCGACAGATGGTCATCCAGCCTCTGCTTAAAAACCTCCAAAGAAGGAGACTCTACCACCCTTTGTGGCAACATATTCCACTGCCAAACAGCTCTAACTGTCATAAGTTTTTCCTGATGTTCAAATGGAATCTCTTTTCCTGTAGTGTGAAACCATTTCTCCGAGTCCTAGTCTCTGAAGCCATGGAAAACAAACCTCTTCCCTCTTCAATATGACATCCTTTCAAATATTTAAACATACTGTATCTATCATATCCCCCCTCAGCCTTCTTTTTGAAAGGCTAAATATTCCCAACTTCCTAAGCCGTTCCTCATATGACATTTCTTCCAGACCTTCAACCATCCTGGTTGCCCTCCACTGCACCCCCTCGAGGTTGTCAACATCCTTTTTAAATTGTGGCACATAGAACTGGACACAGTACTCCAGGTGGGGTCTGACCACAGCAGAATAGAGTGGTACAATCACTTCCCTTGATCTAGACACTATGGTTCTATTCATTATACTATATGGGTCTGCTCCTCTTTAAATTTAAATAAAAGAGGTTTATGGATAAAAGAAGCTGGATCTTACTGCATCCTCTTGATTGTGTATGATTTTTGCATGGGATCTTTAATCCCAATCATAATCAAATCATCCTCGGCTCTGATATATCTGACAGCCCATCTCTTCCCAGACGGACCACTATATCTTATCCGTACATCATCCATTCCTAGGTCCCACCTCTCTGCACACAGTTTGCAATGTCTAGCCTGCTGTCCTGACTCCCTAGGATGGGATTGGTATGTTCTGACAAGGGAAGACAAAATATTTCATATGCGAAACAGAAAATGGCATTTTCTTAATGGTTTTTGTTTTGTTTTGTATTTCATAACCTTACAAAATGGTGAAACAGCATATCGTTTTTCATTTTGTGCCCATCTCTAAACCTTACCCCTTTTTAGTTCTTTCATCTGCTGTTCATGAGCAAAGCAAGTGGGGATTCCTTTGCAAGTATGGTTCTGGTAAGCCTGTTGTGCCAGGAAGGAGCTAATTAAAAATTAGCTAAGAGCCAGCTAATTGGGCCTTGAATGAAAAGGTTAAAAAAAATTCAGATTGCTGTCGATGTAGAGATGATTTCCACTTTGAAAACTTATATGAGGAGACTGTTCGGTCTCAGAAATCCTGAGAGAATATTTACTGAAGATACATGGGAAAATATCCCCCTTTCTGGAGAACATTATCTCCATTTAAAGCAAAACTGTTTCTTATTTTATATTTAAATAAAATTTGTATTTTCCAGCCTATTTCTGTGACCTTTCTCTCTAAATATCAGCCTCTCCCTTTGTGTATATATAACGTGATTCATTTCATGACGTTCCTGCTGCCTAGCCTATACCACACTCTTATAACAACATAGCTCTTTTCCCTTTTTGATAGGAATTTCTTGAGAATCAGTATTTCAGCCCCCGCAGCCTGGATTCTTTCCAAAAATAAAAGAAAAGCAGGTAGGACCAACCATTCTCTTTTAAGGTAAGTAAGACTGGTCTTTTCAATTTTAAGGATCTTTTTAAAAAAAACTGGTGATGTTTAGGGTTGCCTGTTTCTAAAATGAGGGGAGAATTGAAACAGTTTTCCTTTTAAATAAGCATAACTTGAAAACTCTTTGGCCAAGCTTCCCCAAAACTGGCATAAAGCAAGAGCAGATTGTCTGCTACAAATATGGCAAACTTAATGGTGATTAAAAATCCAGTTGCTGAATAGGAATGACAAAAAGTTATACGTGTTGTCTTCCAGATGCATAATAAAGCAACAGGATTGCAGCCTGTAACTGCTCATAGACGTTGATTATTTAATAAATGATAATGCAGCATAAAATGCAAGGAAAATTCATTTGCCAAATAAACTTCATGTCACAGCTGCTCTCCTTCTGCTGTTGGCAGCAACTCAACATTTTTGATAGCTTTAATTTCTTGCACACACATACGAACAAAAACACAAAATCTGCCTGTTAATTAATGAATGACAGAAAGATGGAGAGTAGCCTAACAAGGGTGTCTGAAGGAATGTACAGGTTATTTATTGCATGTCCATGGCATCTGGTATGGATGGGAGAATAAAGCTATTTTCTTGAAATGGGTTCTTGTTTTTACTGGGACTGGATAAAAGCCAGAGCAGAATGGCCATATGTAACAAAAATGATGCCCTAACCATCAGGGAATGTTGGAGATGTAAGCGATAGTTCGAAAATCGACAAATGATTTCATTAGGACTATAGTTTTAAGATTTGAGGAGATTTAAAATTTCAGGCTCACAAAAAAAAACTGCCAACTGCAATTACTTTCTAAGAATAGATCACTAAGATGGCTTTCTAAAAATAAAATTGTTTTCCACCTTGAAAAATATTTAGAAATTAGCCTATCCCAACCTCTTAGAAAGGCTTTTACCAGACTAAGATTTGAACTCCTGGATTCCATGACCAAATATGGATGTTTTCACAAATTGCCTTATCATGAAAGAACCTGTATTGGTGGGGGCCCTGCTATCAAGGATACCACACATATTTTATTTGATTGTGTGTTATATTCTATTGCCAGGCAAAATTATCTATCAGCCCTGTTGGGTAAAACAGCCCACTGGAATGTGGACCATAGACTTCCATATCTGCTCCAAAGTCCAAATACACAAGCTGTCCAAAATATAGCTAAATTTATATCTAAGGCAGCTAGCATAAGATCCCACTACATCAAACAAATAAGAGTTTCCTGCAGGGGTGATTCATTTATCTAAATTACATTTATGTTGATTCTTAATTTTAGCATTTGTATTGTATTGTATCTGTTTATTGTGCTTTTATGTGGTTTTTGTATGTATTTTGATATGGTCAAAAATGGCTAATCAACAAACTTGACTTGACTTGACTTGGCCAACTGCAAGAGTGGTGCAAAATGAGGTCAGTCTGGTTCCCTTTAGTTAACATTACCAGATGTTGTTCACAGATGACAAACACTAATGTTAAGAATCTTTGTTTCTTGGGTGGAGAAGTTAGAAGGCTATGAACAGTAAAGAAATCTTACATTTCTCCAAATTGGATTTTCTTAGGTGGTTACATCCCTAGTGCAAAGTTCCTGAAGTTTCCTCCTGAAGGCGATTTTGAAATATGAGAGCTCTGCCAGGAAGATTAGGGTCTGATCTACGTACTTCTTTGTCTGTTCCTATGATTTAATTCACATGGCTTCCTTCTTCTCGCTGAATCTTTCATGCAGCTTTCATTAATGCTCAGACCCATGTAGATGCAGAAGCTGTGGCTCTTGAACAGACCCGGGCATTCTTTCAAGACTCTTATCAAGACCGATGATCTTGATAATATTGTCACCTTGCCCTGGGAAGCAAGTTTCTAAATGGAGCACTGGGGGATCCCACTGTGTGAATAATTTAGATTTGATCTGGGCCAGATTGTTGGAGAATATGAGATAGGGCTTATTTACACAATGGGAAGAGATGGCTTGACCTAATGAAACCTCATTTCCAGTTATCTCATTTTGTTGTTTGTCTCCCTGCAGTTACAAATACAGATGAGAAAGGTGACAAGGGAGGGAATGCTTTTTATTTTATTTTATTTTATTTTATTTTATTTTATTTAAAGATCCTCTATTAGTTGGAAGGGGGGGAAAGAAAAAGAATCCAGCTTGTCATCTTAAAGTGAGGCAGAAAGATCAAACAGACAATTTTAGCATAGGACTAGCTGAGTCCCTTTAGAGGCCTCCACGTATAATGTATGTTTAATAAAGTGGAGAAAGAAATTATTCTTGTTAAAAAGTGCTTTGAATTTCTAATATGTGGAGCCTGGTACTTTATTAAAACCACGTCCACTTCTCATTTTTTTTTCATATCCTGCCCTCATTGTTTCTATTCCAAGTAAACATTTACACAGATACGGTGATTGTGTGCTTGTTTTTCTAGACCTCTAGCCAATTTGAAGATATTGTGGTGGATTTAATAGATTTAATATATATATTAACAATAAGTTGATGAATCTGTTGAGCTAGTGAGGTATCAAGGAATTTCAAATTAAATTCACACTCATGTGATGAGAATGATCAGCTGACAAGTGTAAATCTTTTTACACTTTCTACACTTTTTACACTTTCTACAACTGTAAATCTTTACGTGTCTGAAGAGAACAACAACAACAACAGCACAATCCTCCCCCACTTTTGGTTGGTCTGGTCAATGATGTTCCCATTTGTAAGAACAGTTTTTGTGAAATGTCTGTGAAGATTCTCAGTCATCCAGGTGAGGTTATCCGGAAGCTGAGTCATGGCAACTGGACTTCTTTTCTTCTGAAATCAAAACATCTCACTACACATCCAAGTAGCTTCATCAGTCTAAGGCAGTGTTGGCAAACCTATGGCATGGGTGCCTAAGGTAGCATGAGGAGCCGTTTCTGTGGGTACCCAACATTGTCCCTTCACAGCCACCTGTATTCAGGTTAAATTGCTATATTGGCAGTTTGCGAAAAATTAGTGGGTTTTGAATCACAGTTTAGGCACTCGGTCTCTAAAAGGTTCACCCTCACTGGTCTAAGGAAAGCTGGTACAAGGCCTCCAATTTATAGTTTACTTTGGTTTCATGCCATCCTGGTCTGAATAGCAGTGAAATGTTTCAATCTCATAAGAAAAGAAATCCAGTTGCCATGACTCAACTTCCAGAGAGTTTTTGTGAAAACAGCATGTATTTCATTAATTGTGCAGATAAACTATGAAAAATGATTGCCTTCCTATATAGATTTTAAAAAATTACAAGTATAGATGTGGTTGCTTGAGTCCCTTTGGTGACCCATGCTGTGTATATATGTTTATGATCTCTAAAAGGAAAAGTGCATTAACTTTGCGCAGAAATGTATTGCACAGATTTCCAAAAGTGCCTACCAAAAAGCAGTTGTTGCCTTGTTCTTTCATTGAAATGTCCTCAGACCCTCCCAAATGAGAAACTGAATGAGGCATATTTACATACCTGGGCCCAAAATAGTTAATCAAGGGGAAATGAATTAGGCCATCGCAACAACCTTGCAAGGAAGGTGACATTGAAATAGAAATAAAATTGAATATCATGTCTAACCACAGCAGGAATATATTGTGGGTGCAAACAGTGATGTTCTGTGTGTTCCTCAGGTTTCCATGGCCATCTGAACCTCTGTGGAGGTATTCATCATCACAGAGGAGAGTACCCAGTGTAGTTAACAAGGACTTTATTCTTGAACTGTATACAGATGACTCATTTTCCTCCATGGGATTTTTTCCTCAACTTCTCTGGGTCCTCTTCTCCAAGACAGAGTAGTTCCAGGGCCAGCGCAAGGTTTTTTTGCACCCTAGGCGGGGGGTGGGGGTGGGGGGGCGGCGGGCAGCAGGGGGACGGATGGCGGTGGCCAGTGGGGGGGGCTGCGGGGGCGCAGCAGGCTAGCCAGCGGTGCCAGTGGGGGGGTGGCACCCCCTGTCCATTTTGGTGCCCTAGGCAATTGCCTAGTTCGCCTTAATGGACGCGCCAGCCCTGAGTAGTTCAGCTTCATTCAGCTTCACCCCAAGTCTTTCAGTACCTTGGACCCTTTCTGCCATTCTTTGGTATACACACAGACCTCATTCTAGCTTTTTCACTTTTTAAATTGCCTCTCCTGCAACTGTGTTGGAGTCGGAGTTGGTGCAAGTGGAGTTGTGGTCGGTGCCACTGGAATGGGCCCAGGCTGTCCCCCTGTTGATTCAGCGTCAGGAAGATATAGGAGGCTGTGCACCAAACGTCAGAGAACCTGCCGAGTAATGGGTCCTAGGGAGGATGTTCCTGGATATGGTCAGTATGAGATGACCTCTGGTCACCACAGGGTTCCAGCTCCCATGAAGATGCAGTATCAATGAGACTCCAAGAGGGACCAGCTTTCATAGAACTCTGGAGAAAGATCCTACCAGTAGCCTTCATTCTGACAGGAATGTTGCAGGGTTTATTTTTATTTATTTATTTTGAATATTTTTACCCCACTTTTCTCCTTGAAAAAGAACCCAAGGTACCTTACAATAATGAGGGACAATATACAGCCCAGAATATTTAAGGTATATTCAAGTTAAGAGCAGGGAATTAGAAGAGGCATCTTACAACACTAAAAGGTAACATTAAAGCTACAAAGAGCATGCAAAAAGGAAAAACTCCATTATGAGGGGAGGAAAGTAACATGAAAAACACTGGTGTTCTTGTGAAGTCAGTCAATGCAATCATGCATGGTAATCTATATGAAGTCACAAAGTAGGTAGTCCCTCATTCTGGGAAAGCTTGCCTGAAGAGGAAAGTCTTTGCCTGCTTCCAGAAAGACAGCAGAGATGGGGCATTCCTGGCCTACAGCAGGAGGGAGCTCCAAAGTCCGGGCACAGCAACTAAGAAGGCCCTTTCTTGTGTCTTATGAGACGCACCTATGAAGGTGGCAGGATGGAGAGAAAGGCCTCTCCTGATTATCTTAGCACCTGGACTGGTTCATAGTGCAAGATTCAATCTTTGAGGTAGCTTGGGCCCAGGGCATTTTGTGCTTTGTAGGTTAAGGTCAGCATCTTGAATGGTGACCGATGGCTGATTGGCAGCCAGTGCAACTGCTTTAGTAGGGGTGTAATGTGATCTCTGTACCCCACCCCAGTCAGCAATCTGGCTGCTGAGTTTTGAACCCGTTGAAGTTTTCTGAGACTTTTCATCAGTAGTCCCACATAGAGCACATTACAGTAGTCTAATCAGGAAGAAGCCTTCGATGCATCATCTTTCTCTCTCCCTGGTGCTGGCCAATAAGACAGGGAGGCAGGATGATGCATGTCCTTTAACAGCTCCTGATTGGCCACCATCGGGGAGAGGG
Source organism: Phrynocephalus versicolor (assembly GCA_023846285.1). Classification (NCBI taxonomy): domain Eukaryota; kingdom Metazoa; phylum Chordata; class Lepidosauria; order Squamata; family Agamidae; genus Phrynocephalus; species Phrynocephalus versicolor. The sequence continues at coordinate 10,736,442 of JAHTLZ010000204.1, read as the reverse complement.
CAAGATGATGCATCGGAGGCTGCTTCTTGGTGGAAATTTCGCCCAACATGAGCTACAGCAAGGTAAGACAGCAGCTGATTTTGTTCCAGAGGGTGGGACTGGGTTCTGGGTGCCAGATGTGCTGGCATGTTTCATTTAGGAACCAGTCCCCTTCTGAAAGGAAACACCCATCTCTATTGTAAACTATGGAATGCCCTCCCAAATGAGATCTGCCTGGCGCCAACATTGATGAGTCGGCGCCAGGTAAAAATCTTCCTGTTCCAGAAGTTTTTTAATTGACACAATATAGACTGTGGATCCTCTGATGGCAATTTTAGTGTAATGATTTTAGTGTAAGGTTTTTAATTATTGTTTTAATTATTTATTGATATTTGATGTTTTAACTGTTTTAATTCTTTGATTGTAAGCCACCCAGAGACCTTTGGGTAGTGGGCGGCATATAAGTTGTAAAAATAAATAAATAAATAAATAAATAAATAAATAAATAAATAAAGTTGTATAAGAATTGTTCATTGGGACATTGAGAGACAGAATATTGTTGGAAGAGTTACTCCAATTTGCTCCCCTCTGTATTATGGCCTAACCCTCAACCCAGAATTTGGTTCAAATTATTTCAAGAATCTCTTGAATCCTCAAGAGAGATGGGCATTTATGTTGGCAAGACTGAACATCTTTCCTTCCACCGTCACTCTAGGAAGATACCCTAAAATGCCTTACAAGAGCAGACTCTTTAAATTCTGCAGGTTGGAACCTGATTTTGTTGCACATATTCTGACTCGATGTCCCAGCCATCATATTAATCGACAACAATTAATTGGCTCCATTATTTCCAAATTATCAACAACCCTTGAGACTATTACTGCTACTCTCTTGGCAGACAAAGATACAGTAAAAGCATGACAGAGCTAGTAGCCAAATATTTATTACTAGTTTCTCAAAAGAGTAGCCCTGCTTCCCTTTAAGTTTGGTTTATGGTAACCCCAGATTAATATGGTCGCTATTTAGGCGCTGAGAGGTTTGCCTATTGTAACTATTTTAATGACTATTTTATGCCAATAAACATGACTTTGACTTTGACTTTGAATAAACTGTAAATAAAATAAATACAAGTACTGTACCACAGAGTTTGGAAGCACAGAGTTCCTTGACTACAACTCCCAGAACCCCCAACTAGGGCTTCTGGGAATGGTGATCCAAAAAAAAAACCCCCACCCCATTTCCAAATGCTGAAATAAGGTCATACATAGCATTCAGCATATCTGATCAATTTTTTTTTTTGGCCGCGCAGTAGTAAACAATAATTCTGGCAGTACCAGCCCAGACTACTGTAACTACCATTGCAAATTACTGCTGCAGACTCCCTGACTCTGAAAAACTAAGCTGTCTTTTCATAAACCAGAAAATATACCAGGTTGCTGATTATGCTGCCCACATTTGCTAGACAGTATATTATGCTGCTGCTGCCTGTCACTGGAGCAAGTCCTCCTCAGCTCTTATAGGGAACCTTGTTCTCTATAAGCGTCTTAGAGTCAGCAAGGTCTTTGTGTTAGGCAAGGGGAAAGAAAATTTGATATAAATATATTACTCTGAAAGGACAGGGCTAGATTTATGTATTTGGAGGTGTGGAAGGATTCCAGGTATGCACTGGGGAGCAGAATGTCTGCACAAATAGGGAGGCTTAATTTATGGGCCAAGACTGAAAGATAAGAAAATTATGGAGTGCCAGAAATATGGCTTTGTGCAATGACAGGAAAGCTTTTTTTGGGTGGAAGTGTCTAAAAAGAGGAGGCCTTGCGTTTGTCCAGAATAAGGAAAGCAAAAGCAAAGTGTTCTATTTTATATACTGCCCCATACTACTTCAAGTAGTCTCTGGATGGTTTATAGTTTAAGTACAATGTTCAGGCTACACATTTCCCCCACCCCAGCAAGCTGGGTACTAGAGATGGGCACGAATAAAAAAAATGCCGTTTCATTTGTCGTTTGTCATTTAGGGGGTCTGTTTCGGTTCATTTCTGTTTTTTGCAAATTTTTTTGCAAAAAATCATTTTTGTTTTTGTTCGTTTTGTTACCGTTTCATTACAATTTATTTCAATTTTTGTGATTTTTTTTTGCTTTTAAAGCAGTTCAATGTATTGCCGTAACGAAAACGAAACGGACGACAAAATTTCTGGTTTTTCTGTTCGTTTCGTTTCATTTTAGAGATAAAATTCGTTTGTCATTTCGTTGCGTAACGAAACAAAAAAAACAAAAACGGAAACGAAAAATTGTTCATTTCGTGCCCATCTCTACTGGGTACTCATTTTACTGACCTGGGAAGGATGGAAGGGTGAGTGAACCTTGAGCCTGCTACCTGTGATTGAACCCCAGGACTTGAGCACAGTTTTACCTGCAGTACAGGCATTTAACCACTGCGCCACAGGCTCATAGGAAAGAAACTTCTGTGGCTCATAAGTGGATCAAGTCAGAGAACTGATGTAGGATGAGGCTGCTTCTGATAATGATTTTCAGGAAGATGTGGTAGCCACAGGAAGAAAAGCATGTCAGGGCAAACTTCATGTGACCATCAAGTTTTTTTCTCCATGTGCATGGCATCTGTTTTTCCCTTTGCAGACACTGCATTACTAGAGTCCCCATTTTCTGCTTCACATGAAGAGCTGCCATTGATTTACATGGAGAAATATGAAATTGTACAGTAGGACCCTGGTATCCACTGATTCAATTATCCACGGTTGACAGAGGGAAAGGTTAAATAAATAATTCAGCATCCACAAAGCAAGTTACTTTACTATCACAAACAGCAGCTGTAAAGAAAGGTACTGGCACAAAACAGCACCCATAAGGCAAGCTATTGTCACAAACAGCAATCATAAAGCAAGCTACTGTCATAGAACAGTGGCTGTAAAGCAAGCTACTGTCACAAAACAGCAGTTCAGGGGATTTTTTTGGCATTCTCTCTTATCCACAGTTTTCATTATCCATGGGAAGGCCTCGAACCAATCCCCAGCAGATGCTGGGGTCCTACTGTAATGCCACATATAATGTCCCAAATTATAGCGGCTTGTGTGGCCTTGCATATCAGGTTAAAGGGGTCGGATGCCTGAAACTCCATCTCAGCTGGCATTTAAGGTTAAGTCTAGAATGAAATCAGGCAATCATTTCCAATCATACTGTATCAAACTTCATCTGGGCACCATAACACAAGTTTTTGCAGTGCTCCAATAATTCCAGGCAACATCACCTCACCTAATTCCCCAAGCTTTATTGATTCTACATTGCTTCTATATACCATAAGCACAAAAATACATCAAAAAGTAACAAGTCAAAATGTGTTGAAATCATTCTTACACCTCAGGGGAGAACTGTAGGCACAGAGGCTTAATATATATGAAAACTAGACTTAAACTGAAGACAAATACTTAAGTCAGAATTCACTCTGATCCCAGAGGAGCATAAAAGGGAGTAGAAAAATACCCAAAATAATGCAGTTACAGAACTAATGAAGCCACTATACTTGGATCTGGAAAATTGCTGGAGCAACAACCTTGGGTACGTCCCTCAGCTTTTTGCATCCAACATCCATGGTCACAGGGAGCTGACCAGGGTCCTGAAAGCACACATTGTCAGCATGGCTGGGGCAGCTTTAGCTTAACATAAGACATGGTTCTAACACAGTGGTTCCCATCTTGGGGGTCCGGACCCCTTTGGGGGTCGAATGGCCATTTCACAGGGGTTGCCATGAGTCAGTGAAGAAAAAGGAACAAACGGCTTGGGTCTGGAGGAGGAAGGGGAGGAACGGGGGGGAGTGGATTACAGTTTGATAGGTTGGAGGGGATGTCAGTCAATGGCACCGCAGGCTGTGATTGGCTGAGGGTGCTTGTAGAGGGAAGTTCTCTATGGCACTGGAGGCAGTGGCCTCCCAAAGGGGGCTTGTGGTCTCTTCCAAGCAGGGCAAGGGGTCACCACCACATGAGAAACTATATTAAAGGGTCATGGCATTAGGAAGGTTGAGAACCACTGCTCTAACATAAGACTGATCACATAACAGTAGCTACTTCAAAAACCCAGAACCTTCTACATCATTTGGGTATTTTAAATGTTTCTGCAAACTGCTCATCATTATGGCAAATGAATAGTTCAAAGTATGTGGGCTGTGAAGCCTTTTAGATTTTCAGTGCTTGGCTTCTATCAGTCCTGTATTTAATTTCCAGTGCATGGTGGGCAGTTTACAGGGGGCACATCATTTGTAATTATCTTTGATGTAGATTTCAAATCTATTATCCTAGCCAAAATAAATCTAGTTCCATTTTATATTCTCTGCTAGACTAAAATTAGAAGAGGATTTCTGCCAGAGTGAGAAAGAAAAAGCTTGCAGGAGCAAGTAAGGGAAAGCATTTCCACATACAGGTTATTCTACTTTACATTCCAAATTGTGAAAACAAAATGCAGTTATGGTTGTTGACAGAGGTGTCATTTTGAAGGTGACAAATAATTTGCAGCTACCAATTTCCCCCTTTCGCAAATTATATATAATGGGG
>JAHTLZ010000204.1:10698600-10719202 GCA_023846285.1 Phrynocephalus versicolor | reverse complement strand
ATAAATAAATAAATAAATAAATAAATAAATAAATAAATAAATAAATAGTTCAACAGCATCTGTGGAGCCAAGGTTTGGAACCACGGCACTGCTCTGCGGTGCGGCTGCGCATTGGGGCGCCTTTGCCGCTCCCGGGCCCAAAAAACTGAGACGCGGTTTATGTGCTCTCGCGAGGCCTGGGAGCCGTGCAAGATCACCCCCGCCTATAAAGCAGGGCATCACCATCTTCTTGGCCTCATTTGGCCTTCAACGCACCCACCCACCCACCCTCGAATCAGGTCAGTGTGAGTTAGCTGGTCGCCAGACGGGGCCAGATAGGAATTTTTGCCGATAGCCCAGAATTGACAGCGGGGCTGTGAGGTTTTTTCGCCTATCCCACACTGATACTGGAGGCTGTGGGCCAGGGCCAGGGAATGACAGAGGTGGCGGGTAGTGCGGAGTTACGTAAGCAGGCAGTGAGGAAGAAATAACAATAAGCTATAAACTCCAAACCCGGGCATTGTGGATCAGGAGATTGCAGCAGTCGGGTGAGGGTTCTTAAGACAACCACTGGACAGGGACAGGTCACGGCCCAGCGGGGGTTAATATAGCTATCGCCACCCTAGGGGGTGCTATTAGAACAGGTGGCACCCCCTAGGGGCTTAAGTCCCACCCTAACCTGCGATATGCTGAAGGAGGGGTCCGGGGCTTACCCCCAACCCACGTCATATCCGCAGTACGTCAGCCCCCTCCTTCTGGTGATGCTTATGGTAATGTTATGCTATGCTTGTTCGTGTATGCTGTTCATAATAAACCTGGCCCAATGTTTATCCCAAGCTGTGTAGTCTCACGTGTTCATTTCAGTCCTGGGAGGGCAATGCTCTTTGGCCTGAGAAACCTGACTGTTGGGATGGGAAAATGGGGGCAGGAAAAAAAATAACATGGAATGGATTGAATCCTGTTCAGTTGGTGCACTGCTGTTTCCAGATGATGCAACAAAACCGTATTTGAAACATCCCTTGCTATCACAGAATCTTCTAATACAAACCCAGACTTTTCTGCTGTTCTGAGGCAAAAAATAATGCTGCCCATGAACATCTCTTACAATTAGGAAGTTCATTCCAACACTAGGTACCAAATGCCTTTCTTTGCAGCTTTCATCGATAGTTAGTTTCTCCTTGGACAATAGAGAACTATAGTCTTCATCTTTCCCTACACGGATGCTTCAAGATTGTAATGAGCAGGCTAGGATGGGCTGTTACTGCTGTTGCTTTGGAAACACTTGCCCCCTCTCACATCCTGAAATGAATTAATCTATGCCAAACTCAACCATGAGCTCTCTATGACATCACAGAAGTAGGTGTGAAAGGGCCAGATTCTGCAATGTCACTTTTGCTACCATGTGAGCAAGAACACAAGGCTTGATAATGCTATCTTCAGTGAGTCTTGGTGATATTCCCCTTCCTGGTTGTTGTGTTCTTAACACTTGAGGATGAGCTTTCTTGTGTTCCAAGGACTTATTATGAGGATGTAGCTTAGCGCTGTGTCACTCTAATCAGGAAGTTGATGCCCACATCAGAAACTCCCAAGAGGGATCTTTTAATTAATCTCTAAAATATATTATTTACTGGCTATTTATTCATTAATTGATATACCACCCCATTAGTGCCAAAGCACTAATGTGGGCAGTGTACAAAGGAGTAAAAACTAAAATATGCAAAAGAAGACCAAACTATAACACAAAAGTAATAAAAGAGCAAGACTATTCCGAAAGGAACAGTGGCACCAACAGAAAGTGGAACTGGAGGTGAAAAACTCAACCTGAAAGCCTCCCTTTAAAGAAGTGGTTTCAACTGTCTCCTAAAATAATACAGGGAGGGGGCCAGGTGCAGTTCTTCCTAGAGCTGGTTCCATAGTTTTGGTGCCACCACAGTGAAGACTCTGCCTCTGGTAGATGACATTTGGGCTTCTTTCAGGGTGGCTGTCCAGAGGAGATTGGCCTGAGATGATCTGGTTGAAATGTTGCATGTTCAAAAGACATAGAGGAAGGCTACAGCCAAGAAGTGGGGTTTTAGAAGGATTTCCAAGAGAAAGAGTACCATCCGGACCCCAAATCCCAGTAAGCTCTACCCAATTTTGTAATGAACCAGTGTATGACCACTTGGGATAGTCCTTTGTCCCCATCTGGAACAGCATTGTTTGATTTTGTTCAAAGCTTATATTGGTCTAAGTACTCTCAAAGGCTTTCACGGCCAGGATCCAATATTTGTTTTGAGTTTTTCAGGCTGTTTGGCCGTGTTTTTTTGTCTAATTGCTATCTACATTCTAACAACTGTCACCCTGCTTAGGGTTTTGTTCATGCTCTCCATAAGAGCATATCATTTTATCCAATCCCTCAAGTTCGTACCTTTCATTTCCAATGCATTTACTTATTGCTTATGTCTGGCAGAGCTTGAAAATAATGTGTTGCATTTGATGGGTTGACCTTGAATAGTTACTTTTGTGTTATCCTTAAGAAAAGCCGGGGGATGCACATAATCTTTGAAAAAACTTCCAGAACACGGCCAAACAGACGGAAAAACTCACAACAACTATTTAAATTGGTCCTTTTCTCTCATCCATAATTTATACCTTACTGTGCATGCAACTTCATCTTAAATGCCTTCTTCTCTTTCTTTGCTTTTCCTACTCGCCAAATAATCAGACTGCATCCTTTAGGTCTTTTCAGATTTCATTATCCTAACAGCAGTCCACTTTGTCTGACCGTGCAATGGTAGAGAAACTGCTTTAAAATATGATTCACCTGGAGTCAGCACTGTGGGCCTATCAATTAGGGGATAAGTGCAGATTAATAAATAAAAGGCCTCGTTAACCACTAAGTGCTGTTTAGGCTGCATCCTTCCGGGTTTTTCTAGAAAACATGGCAATAGCAAGAGAACAGTGATAGGAAGGCTAGCGCTTGCCCTGTTAATTAGAAAAATGCATGCTCCTTGAACTTATGCAGAACACTTTTATACCATCACAAGGCTAAGACACAACAAGAGCTTAACCCTTTCCCAACCTTTTTCTCAGATATGAAAGTAGTGAAAGGGAATTAATAAACAGTTGTGAAATTGGATCATCAAAAGTGGGTCCTGCAACCACATCCTTATGTTAGACAGCAAGCGTCTCTTCTCTGTCTAATTGCTATCTACAATCTAACAACTGTCACCCTCTTTAAGGTTTTGTTCATGCTCTCTGGAAGAGCATGCCATGTTACCCAATCCCTCAAGTTCATACCTTTCATTTCCAATGCATTTACTTATTTCTTATGTCTGGCAGAGCTTGAAAATAATGTGTTAGATTTGATGTGTTGACCTTGAATAGTTACTTTTGTGTTACCCTTAAGAAAAGACAGTGGATGCACATAATCTCTGAAAATATAGCTTTTTAAAAAACAATGTCAAAACACGGGGAGATTGTTTTTATAACATTATTCTTGAGAAGGGTCGGCTGGCATGATTTCCTTTCAACATAAAAGCAGTGATTGTAACATTCAGGTGTTGATGCAAAATGCTACCTCTGAGCTCTTCATATATATATTTCACATTTCCTTCATAGACACTAGCTTCTCGTTTTCTTTCTTTATCCTCCTGTCCAAAAAACCTCTATGAGATGAATAGAGATGAGTTGAACCACCCAGAGTAGCCATGTAGCTAAATGGAGCGGTAAATAAATATAAACAAACAAACAAACCACACTTTGATGGAGACTATAACCTGGCCTCAGTGGACCCACCCTCTACACCCCTTTTCCCCATCTAGGAATCTCATAGACCATTATACATTGAACTCAGAAGAAGATACGGGCAGGAACCACTGGTTTGTTGGTATGTCGCATTCAGTGGAACTGGAGAAGGTGCAGAAGAGAGCAACTTAAATGATTACTGGGCTGGGGTACCTCCCTTATGAGGGAAGGCTAAAACATTTGGGGCTCTTTCTTTAGTCTGGAAAAAGGCATGTGATGGGGGATTTGATTGAGATATACAAAATAATGCAGGGCATGAGTAAAGTGGATAGAGGGACGCTCTTCTCCCTCTCACAAAATACCAGAACTAGGGGACATCCACTCAAACTGAGGGTTGGGAGAGTGAGAACAGACAAAAGAAAATATTTTTTTCACCCAGCATGTTGTTAGTCTGTGGAACTCCCTGCCACAGGATGTGGTGATGGCATCTGGCCTGGATGCCTTCAAAAGGGGATTGGACAGATTTCTGGAGGAAAAGTCCATCACAGGTTACAAGTCATGATGGAGATGTGTAATCTCCAGGCTTAAAACCAGGGTACTTCAAGGGCCAGATGCAGGAGAGTGGTATCAGGAGACAGATATCTAGTCGCGTGCACTCCCAGACGCATCTGGTGGGGCTACTGTGAGATATAAGAAGCTGGACTACCTGTGAGATATAGGAAGCTGGACCTTTGGCCTGATCCAGCATGGCTCTTCTTATGTCAGGTTACCACCACAACAGGTGTTTGCCAGTTCATTACCCCACCTCCTCTGGTGGGCAACTACTCAGAAGCAGTGCCTGGAAGTGAAGGCAGGGCAGGGAAGCCGAACAGTGAGCACCAGCCAGAGGGAGAAGGGCGCTTCTGAGTGGGCACATGCCAGAGGGGGCAGGGCGCTGAACAGCCTTAATGGCCAGTGAACCAGAACACGGCACTGAACTGGCAGTCTGTGTTCTTCTTGACTTGGAAGTCTACAACAAAGGCTACGGGCATGCTCAGCTAAACCTCTTACAGCACTTGTGTGACCGGGAAGCCTGATAAGGCAGAGGCACCGCATGTGTGTCTGGACATGTAAAAGTCTCAGAGACTTCTGGGTAGGCAAGGGACCTAGAGAATTGGAGCTACCATCTCTAATACCCACCAAGCCTTCCATCACATAAGGCTCAAGCCTCACTCCAACATCCCAGACTACCAGACTATACTGATTAGAGCAGGTATGTCCAAAGTCAGGCCCGGGGGCCAAATGCAGTCCGTTTTCAAATTCTGTGCAACCCGTGGCTTCTTCTCCCCACCGGCTCAGCCTGTCACACATCCCCGCCAGCTGGCCCCTCCCCATACCAGATGGAGGTGTTAGCTTGCAGTTTTATGGTTTGCCTGCTCTCCCTGCCTCTGTCCATCCCCTCAGCAACCTGCCCAGCCTACCCAGCCCCAGCTCCAGTACTGCAGCATCCTTCCCGCCTCTTTGCATGTTATAGAGACTTGTCCAAAGACCGGCCTGCGGGCCAAATGCAGCTGAATGGTTGGCCCCTACACATTTTCACTTCACCAAATCTGGCCCTCCTTGCAAAAAGTTTGGACACCCCTGGATTAGAGGTTCGGCCTAAAAAAACTTTGTTATGCTTCGTGCCCATCTCTAATACTGATTCTCAGTGTTCTATAATAAACTTTGCTCAGGCCACACGTGGCCTTTTTTTAAAAAAAAATCAAGTGACCTTTTAGAGTTTTAAAAAGTTCAACAAACCTTGGGAAGCTCCCCTCCCTTGCTAGCACCCTGATGCGCTCATTTTCATTCCAGTGGCTTCATTTTGGTTCTGCTTCTGACAGCACCCATTGTCTTAACCAGCAATTAGAGGGAGTGATTTTTTTTTTGTCAAGAACCAGCAAAGTGCCATCCCTGTTACTGGCAAAGGAGTGACACGGACTGAAGCTTTGTTGCCTGAATGTCCTCCCCTCCCTGTCCTGTTTGTTGAGGACAGACAGACTTTACTCTTCTACCAAATTTGCAAATTGAAGTGGGGGCATCTCAATGCTTTATGAGCAGTCTGGGTCTTAAAATGAAGGCAGCTGCTTATGTCTCACCACAAAGGAGACAAAAAGAGCATATTGTTGGATACGACTGCATGCATTGATTTCACGCTCCTCTTGGCCATGCCTTATGTTTCGGCAAGCTGCTCGGAATCCTGGTTCTTGGTGATCTGACCTAGAAGATGATAATCAGAATGGGTCTAGAGCAGTGCTTCCCAACCTTCAGTAACCAGGTGTTTTTGGACTGCAATTCCCAGAAGCCTTCGCCATAGATGTGCTGACCAAGATTTCTGGTAGTTGTGTAGTCCAAGAACATGTGAGGACTCAAGACATTCTAGAGCAGTGGTGGCCAAACTTTGTCCCTCCTGATGTTTTGGACCACAACTCCCAGAATTCTAAGCTTAGGTTGCCAATAGCAAAGGACTGTGGGAGTTGCAGTCCAACACATCTGGAGGGCTGAAGTTTGGACATGCCTGCTCTAGGAAGTGACTTTTAAATGCATGAATAATATAAATTTATATTAGATTTCCATGCAGTTCCTTCCTTGTTACAACCAGGTAACCCATATTTCCTGGACCTTAAGAAAGGGACTTATTCTGTGTGGTGCTTAAAGGTTCCTCAGAGGCTGTCAGTAGCATCCCAGCATCTGAAGAGGAAGAAGAGGAGAGATAACACGGGAGGGACATCAAAGGCCAACTCATGGTTTCCTTTAAGAGAACAGTCATACAATTGCTTTTGATCCGGCAGCATCACTGACAGTTGGGAGGCTTGAAACAGTGAATGTGGAATGAATGGGGAATAAAACAGCATTGGCTGTTTTACTTTATTTTAAGAGAACATGCGTTGCACATCCATGGTGTTCTATCAATAATCCTTTAGAACTCCAATCTGAGGATAAGCCTAATTATTTTAGTGTCAATTTTCCACAGAGAATTGCTGATTTCTCATTGAATGTGAAGAGAGCAATGCTTTAAGAGCTTGATGAGAAACAGTAGGAGTAATAATAGGCAGGAAAAAATGAGACAGAATACTGTGTTGGATAGTATCTCCATAGGAATAAGAAAATGCTACGCTAGAAAAAGATCCTGCAGTACTCGTTTAGCTAGGAATAGGGGTAACTGAACTCAGCAGGATTTGATTCTATGGCTCAAATGATACTCTAAAATGTGGATTTTGTTCTATTCATTTCATCCTCAATCATGTTGCTTCTTCAATATTCCAAACAATTAGGTTTGCTAATGAGGACTGTATTTACTGCTTAATAACCAATCACAATAGAGAATCTGCAAGATATAGGGTTAGGCAACATGCAAGGAGAAACAGATGTCTTTTCCTTTAGAGGGAGCTTTGCTTTTAATTAATGGTATCACAGAAGGAAGGAAAGATCAGGAGAAAAATACAGAGAAGGTAGAAACAGTTTAGTGAAGACTCATGTAGAAAAGATTAGACAGATGATAGCTGTTGTGTGTTTTTCTGGCTGTTTGGTCATGTTCTGGAAGTTTTTCTTCCTGATGTTTTGCCAGTCTCTGTGGTCGGCATCTTCAGAGGGCAAGGAGCTCAGGGAACTAGGAGTTCTCTCTGTGCTCTGGGATATAGAATGAGTGAGACTGTGGATTTTTAAAGTTGTGGGAAAGGCAGAAACTTGCATAGCGAGACGTCCTCTGAAGTGCAGAAGGCCATGGATTAATAAAACTCCCACTCTCTAGTTCATCTTCATAATATGTTCTGTGTTTATCTTTTGTTTAGTTCACAGTGACTCGCATAAATACCAGGAAGGGCAGTGATACTAAATTGTTCTTTACTTATCAGATTGAAAGTAACACTTGTTTCTGTCAAACCACTGAGACAACCCAAACCTATAATTTTTCAAAGACAGGTCCCACATACTTTAAGAGGCCTTGCTCTGAGGTGAATTGATAAAGTTTTGTAACCTGTAAAGGCTTATGTTTTATAATATCAGCTTGCAAATGTTGGAGATATATCAGGAAAGCAAAAGGAAAATTTGTACCTGTGATGTCACTTCCTTCCCCCATCCCTGCAGCTGGCTGCCCCCACTCACTTACTAGATGTAGGTCCTCATCCATGGACCTCCTGACCAGATAGGAGCAGAGACCTCCTTTCACCCACTTCCTCCAGTAACTATGCATTCAGATGAGGAGGCAGGGCAGAGATTCAGAGATATGAATGATCATGAACTGGGTCTTTTTTTTCGTGGGGAGGGGCAATCCCCAATGTAGATACTCCCCTGCATGGTCTTCTCATGCACAGGTAGACTTCCCATTCCTTGTCCCAAACTCATAGAAAATGCCAGTGAGATGTGGGTCTAAATAGTAAGTTGCATCGAATGAAATGTACTTCAAGGGCCAGATGCAAGGGAGTGGTATCAGGAAACAGATATCTAGTCTTGTGCACTCCCAGAAGCATTTGGTGGGGCCACTGTGAGATACAGGAAGCTGGACTAGATCGGCTTTTGGGCTGAACCAACATGGCTCTTCTTATTTTCTTATGTTCTTAAAATCTATTTGCATGCAACTTGGGTAATTCACACATTTATCTCGATCATCTCCACCCTGGCTCTTTGCTGAATCCCTAGACATTGCCTGTTGGTTATTAAAATAAATGAGTTTAGGAAATTAATGGAGGAAATGAAGGATTATTCACCTTGGCAGTAGCAGCTGTTCCCTTCTACAGACACTTAACACTCAATAGCCTAAAGAAATCCTTGCTCTTTGCTGTAGTCGAGCCCTATGATTTGCAATCTGACAGAGCAGGATATGTGGAAGGCAGTGAAACATCTTTCTGGAAATTCCCTATGTATCCTCCCATTTGAGATGTCAGAGAATATAGGGAAGAATGAAACGTAAGGAAACCTTTTGATGTGTGATGTTAGGAAAGGATCACCCACTGATCGGACTTATTGGGAAATAGTCATTCAGTGGAAGGCCTCTAATGATACCAACCTTGTTCCCTTTTTTGCTCTAACTCGACCCACTGCTGGCTTAAGCCCAGCCCACTAAACCTTTAAGAATTTTTTTCACTCCCAAATTACCAGGGATCACACTTCATTTGCACAAGTTACTGTCCAGCCAGACTTCAGCCCCACAGATGACTTGACTCGTGGCACAGTGTTTAAACTGCTCTACTGCAGACATAACTGCGCTCACAGCCTGGGATTCAATTCCAGGAAGCAGGCTCAAGGTTCACTCAGCCTTCCATCCTCGCAAGGTCAGTAAAATGCGTACTCAGCTTGCTGTGTGGTGGTGGTGGTGGGGCAATTTGGAGCCTGGACAATTACTTGTAATTTGTAAACTGTCCAGAGAGTGCTTTAAGCACTATGGGCGGTATATAAGCAACACACTTTAAGCAGAAGCAGAACACTTGTACTGTACTAAAGACTCGGACTCAGACTTGCAATTTGGACCAAAAGACTTCTTAAGATCCTTGAAAACCACTCTGAGTTTGTATCTATATTTGTCTTATTTGTATGAACATATACTACTGTATATGTATAGATTCACATCCTCTTAAAGGTATATTTCTCCCCCCCACCACATCTTCTGCTTCCTGTGTTGGTGCATGTTGTGGTCACACCGCATATATCCTGTGACAATAGTCCATACTTTTAACCATTTTGCCTTGGTGGGGGGGGGAGAAGATGCAGAACATTCATCTGCCCCCTTCAAGCATGACCTATCCTATCCCCTTTCTTTCTTTCTTTCTTTCTTTCTTTCTTTCTTTCTTTCTTTCTTTCTTTCTTTCCTCTTCCTCCTCCCTCCCTTTTTTTTTTAATGTGGAGGTACATCGCTGGTAGACATGGGCACGACTCGGCGAAATCCTCGTTTCCGTTCTTGTTTGTCGTTCTCGTAACGTAACGGGAATTGTTACGACAATTATTCCGCTCCAGCTCGAACCCGACCTGATAAAGATAAATTGGGTCTGATTTTTCGTTGTCGTTCATGGCATCGCAGTGCCGGCGATCGTGCAATGCCAAGCGGCACTGCACAGAAAAAAGGTTTGTTTTTTTTTAAAAAAAAACGATTCCCGGCCATAGAAGCAGGCGAAAATATGCCTGCCTCAGTGAGGGCACCCACCAGAGAGGGGTGGTTTCTGGGGGGGGGGGTCCCCAGCCTTCCCCCCCTCACTTGTCCTGGGCTGCTGGTACCAGGCTGGGGGGGGCATCCTCGCCGTCTCCATTTGCCATGCGGTGGGGGGGATCCAAAATGGCGACCGCAATATTTATTTTTAAATCATGGTCCCAAAACCCACCAAAGCACCACAGAAACATTTGAAAATTAGGTATTTTAACTGCCGGAATTTTTATAGTAGCAGCAGTAGGTTTTTCTTGCAATAAAACATCTCCATTTATTTTATTTTATTTTATTTTTATTTTTTACACCTGCGCATGCGCAATGATGGGCTGGCCATGGGATGGGACCATGCAAATGTTTGGAGCCATTGCACCAATCACATGGCCACTGGCCAGGTTTTGACTGAGACTTCTGGGTGTGCCAGAGAGGGCATTAAAAGCCCACTAACCCTAACCCTAACCCTAACCCTAACCCGAACCCTAACCCATATGCCAGTACGCTGTCCTTCTTAGTGGGTCAGAGGCACCCAGAGGTGCAGTCCAATAACCCACCCTAACCTTAACCATAACCCTAAGCCTAGCCCTTACCCTAACCCCACCAACCCTAACCCAGATCCATATGCAAGTACACTTCCCTTCTTAGTGGGTCAAAGTGAGGCACCCAGAGAGGTGCCTCACAGAGCCCACTTCCCTACCCATATCCCATTCCCTAACCTGTATGTCAGTACGCTAGTACACTTCCCTTCTTAGTGAGTCAAAGTGAGGCACCCAGAGAGGTGCCTCACAGAGCCCACTCACTATCCCATTCCCTAACCTGTACGCCAGTACGCTAGTATGCTTCTCTTCTTAGTGAGTCAGAGGCACCCAGAGAGAGAGGTGCCTCTGCCACTTACCCCCCCCCCACATATGTAATAAAAATAAATACGCGGCGGCTCCGCGAAACGCTTCCCTTCCCTTCTTAGTGGGTCAGACGTCAGAGGCACCCAGAGAGGTGCCTCCCAGAGCCCACTTACCCCAACCCCAACCCCAACCCACAAACGACAAACGACCAAACGACAAATGGAACAACAAATTTTTGAAAATTATCGCGACAAACGGCAACGACCCGAAACGGACCTGTCCCGACAAACAACAACTCGAAACGTCATTTTTTCTGGTCATGCCCATCTCTAATCGCTGGCCTTGTAATGATCTGGGCCATTTATTCAAACTTCTGTGCTGCATTACCTTCTTTAGAAGAAAACCCTCAGCACACTGCAATGGTGGTTGAAAGACAGTGGGTGGGTGTGTCCAGCCCTATAATCTATACATATAAATTATATAAAATGTATACATTTATACAATATATAATATTATACTGTATGTAATATAATGCAGCGGACCCTTGTATAACAAACAGTTTGTATAACATAAAATCTGTACAACATGAAAAATTCCAGAGATAGGGGTAATTTGCTTAATCATCTATGGGGCGAATCCGTACAACATAAAAGTGGTCACAATTAGGGTTTACTCTGTTTTCAATGCATTCCTATGGGGAATTTATATAAAGGAAAATTTGCTTAACAGAATTTCAGTGGGAATGAATTTATTCCTTTATAAAAGGTACCACTATATATATAAAATGAGGGACTTGAACAATAACTGGCATGGGAGATGGGACTGCATGCCAGATGTAAAGGAAATGAATCAGTTTAGTAGTACACACATGATGGAATGTTGAGCGTACTGTCTGATGAAACGCAAAGCAAATATACCAGCTTGCCATTTGGGTGGATTTTATGCAGTGATAGCATGGAGGAGGTGAAAGGAATCACTAATGGCTCTGCATTGTCTGAACAACAAACAAACAAATGTAACTAGAATGGGAGTAATTAGGAAACTTTTTGCTGGTGTGACCAGCGCATCAGATTCCTAATGCATGGGAAATTGTTGGTATTTGTACACGACCCCTAAACTCCACCACGAATGGCTGCCAGCTCCGGAGCTTACAATTGTTTCCCCACCAGCTCTGGAGTTTGCAGGAAATTAAGTGCGACCACGCCCACCTAAGCGCATCCCAGAGCACTTTTCATGTACCTGCTCTTGGAGGATGAAAATCCCCAGATCCGGATGTAATCTGGTGAGTGCCGGGCTCTCCTCGCTTCTGTTTGGTTTTTTTGCCTCCCGCCCCTTTAAGAGAAGGAATCAGGACGCCGACGGGGCGGCTTCGGAGGTGAGCCTGCACTTTTTCCTCTCTTTTTTTGTCCCTCCCCTCACGCAGACAGGAGCAAGGAAGTGCGGAGGGGTGGGGACACAGGAAGAGCAACGAACCCCCAAGATATCTGGTCCGAATTTAAGTGGCCAGCAGATCTTAGGGGTCGTGTGAAAAGGGTCTTGCATTGTACTAGCAGTGAGAATCATGACTTGTCCTTGCCATTGTTTGAGCTGCTGTGACATCACATACTCAGAGGGGCTTACCTTTAGTAAGACAAGGCAGCAGGACCAGTAAAGAAAGGCAGGTAAACCAGGGTAGGAGACAAAACCAGAATAGGCTATAAAGGTCGATGATCACAGGCTGGCATTCTAGAAACAGAAAAGGCTGCTCAAATGTAAGTGCCTGCATGAACATTAAAGAGCTTCTCAAGGACTGGACCCTATGATGGATGACTGCTACTAGAGCGCAAGGGTGCATTATTGCACCTCTGCTGAGCAAATGTCATCATCAGGGCTTATTCTTAGTACAGAGATACTGTGGTTGGTATGGGAAAAGAGTCAAAGAGAGATGTGTGCATTTTTTACCACCCTGAACTATACAGGGAGCTCAACTGTGTTATGAATCATGTCATTTCAGCACTCGGAGAAACTTAGAATTATCCCTTTGTCAAATACAAACTGTAACACCTACATTCTGCAGTGTGTTGTCTTGCCTAGGGATGCACTAAATATTCTCCACCTTCCTCTTCGGAGGTTCATAATGGAAATTTTAGAGACATGAACATTTTTCAATGAAATCGGCTCATTTCCTATGTTGTTATTCTTTATATGCATGCACCTGTATATTACTGTCAGATACTATTACATAGTTTGGAAGGAAATCTCATTGAATTCTCATTGAATTCACCCCCAATAAGTATCTTTGATTCTTAGTTTTGAGATGTATTTCAAAGTGGGACCTCCATGTGACTATTTCTTGCTTGCTTTGGAGGGTGGGGGGAGGGAGGAAAAAAGAAGAAGGGCGAACAACCTTTGGGAATTGTATAAAGGTTGATATGTTGGAAAAATAATTGTAATGTGTTGGTCCTCAAGAAAATAAATTTTAAAAAATTAAAATCGGTAACCAGGAGACACAAACCTAGTCTTTCTTTTCTTTTTCTTTTTAAAAGAAACAATTGTTTATTTGTTTTACTGCTGCTAAACCAGCAACAAAAAGCAGAGAGTAAACATTGAGCTAACATCATTTCTAATAAGTCCTTTCTACCCTCCCAAAAAGAACTTGGAAACATTCGCTGAAATCCTGGGTTACACAGTACAGAAAAAGGTGTAGTTCTTGGAATGAATTGCGGTAAATTAAGAAAACTCAGCTGAAATCCTAGTAGACAAGACATTATCTGTTACAGGCTGAGTTACATGAGTTGGCACGCAACAAATCTTAATAATAATCTTAGCACTGCACCTCTGGAGGGAACCCTGAGGGTCATTGATTCCATTTCCCTGCCAAGAAGGTATTCTGGGGAAACAAATTCCCAGCCTTTGCAGCCAGAGACCGAAACCTACCTAAACCAACCCAGCAGTTTGTAATATTGGCTGTGGTGATTTCTTAACTTATAATGATTCATTTTGAAAAGCTATACCTTTTGAGTAAAGGTGCAACAGGATTTCAGTCATTGGTGTGTGTGTGTGTGTTTTAAGTACAAATAGTAGTAGTAAAAATCTACAAGTCAGCAGGCTACCTTTTTAAGTAGAAAGTGTACTGACGTACGGCATATGTGTGTGGTACGCCAATTGCACAGTGGCTCAGAGGAAATCGCTCCAGAGGGTTATCAATATGGCACAGAAGATCATCGGATGCCCACTCCTCACATTGGAGGAATTACACAGCTGCTGCTGTCTTAAGAAAGCACAGAATATTGTAGGAGACATTTCTCATCCTGGACACTCTCTGGGTATTTGTACACGACCCCTAAACTCCGCCGCAAATGGCTCCCAGCTCCGGAGCTTAAAATTGTTTCCCCATCAGCTCCGGAGTTTACAGAAAATTAAGTGTGGCCACGCCCACCCAGCGCACTTTTCAGGTACCTGCTCTTGGAGGGTGAAAAATCCCAGATCCGGATGTAAAGGAGTGAGTGCCTGGCTCTCCTCGCTTCTGTTTGTTGTTGTTGTTTTTTTGCCTCCCGCCCCTTTAAGAGAAGGAATCTGGACGGCGACGGGGCATGGGGAGGCTTGGACCGGCAAACGGAGGTGAGCCTGCATTCTTTTGTCCCCTTTTTTCTCCCTCCCCTCACGCAGACAGGATCAAGGAAGTGCGGAGGGGTGGGGACGCAGGAAGAGCAACGAACCCCCAAGATCTCTGGTCCGAATTTAAGTGGCCAGCGGATCTTAGGGGTCGTGTGAAAAGGCCCTCTGTTTCTACCGTTACCATCAGGCAGAAGGTATAGATCTATCAGAACAAGGACAGAAAGATTCAGAAATAGTTTTTACCCAATAGCAGTAACCATGCTAAATTCTGTTAAAAATTAAGTGGATGGATAATATCAGTATTGAATGTGTAACATGTATATTGTATGGGGGATTGTGTATGGCTGTTGTTTTTTAAATCATAGTTTTTATGTATTGGGTATGAATGCTGTCAGGTGGAAGAGTGTAGGGCTGTGTGTGTATGTTTGGTTTTTATGTCAGTTTTAAATGAGTACAAGTGATGTTCTGCGTGTGAATGTAGGAGTATGTGTATGGATGTTTTTTTCTTAAATGGTAGATTTTATGTCTTGGATTTTTACACTGAGGTGTGTGAATGAGCTGACTGGATGGCACTTTTTAATCTCATATTTTTATACAATGACAATAAATTCCATTCCATTCCATTCCAACTGGTGGATTCTGGTAACTGGGGCTTGTACCCACCTCATTCCATAAGTAACATTTCAGAGTTGTAGTCTCTTCCATCTCACAGAAACATCAGTCCATTGCACGTGGCAACATGAAGGAAGAAAGGAGAGGATACATCACAGAGAATGTGTGGCTTTAAGATGGTTTGGACTTGATTCTTTAAAATGTGTTGTATTATTTCACTCAGAGTGAACTTGACTATCAGGTGATGTTTTACTCAGGCCAATGTGTCTCATTGTCTTGGCATAGTCAGGGATGTGTGACAAGCTTCTATGCAGGTCTGAAATGAAGAACAGGGACGGTCAGATGGATTTTCGAGGTGTCAGAATGGAAGACTGCTGAAATTAACAAGCTTGCTTCTTTGCTTCTTTCCTTCTTCTTGCCATTTATTTAAAGAGATTCCACAGTACACGTTTTTTGTCATAAAGGTTCCTATTGTGGCACACAAAACCATTACAAAGTACGGCAACATTGAAATGCACCCATCTGGATGCTGATGAGGAGATAGCAACCACCAGCTTCCCAAATCTGCCTTTGCTTTCACGCCTCGTAATTGCGCTGAGTCTATTGTGTTATTTTAAAGCCGCTGTTCGTTTGCTATCACTGTATCTATTTTTGCTTTCTAGCTCCATCGTTGTGGTAAGTTCAGTGTGTTGTTTCCAAGCACCTACCTGATGAAGACAGATATTTCTGAGAGAGTCCAGAGCTCAGAAAAGGTGCTTTCCTCCCCCCAGACAATAATTCCAGAAATATGCTGACAACCTCTGGGAGATGGTTGTCCAAAAAAGTAAACTTTGCCGGCCTTAATCTTACACATGAAGGCAGGGCCGGCGTGTCCATTAAGGCGAACTAGGCAGTTGCCTAGGGCGCCAAAATGGACAGGGGGCACTGCCCAGCCTGCTGCCTCCCCGCCACCACTGCCCTATACCCCCCGCCGCCCTACCCCCTGCTGCCGCCACCTGACCCCCGCCGACGCCCGACCCCCCCACCACCCCCACCCGACCCCTGGCCGCCGCCGCCCTACCGCCCCCACCCCTCGCCTAGGGTGCGAAAAACCCTAGCGCCAGCCCTGCATGAAGGGGTTCTGCAGGTCTTCACTGAAACTCATGTTATGGAAGGAGGGATCTGGGCCATCCCCTCCTTACTGCCATGCAATATTATACATTTCTGAGTTTATGCTGCTGCTGCTAGGTCTGAAGGGAACGCCTTGCTTCTGTATTTTTTTGAAGTTCATACAGGCAGGGGACAGTCTCTCCAGGTTGTAAACGGCAGTAGGTCACCCTGCCACTTGTGTTGTCCCTCTCCGTGTATGTCAAACATTCTATCATTTTCTCCTTGTAGTTGCTGGATGTTGTTGGACTTTTTGTAGTTCAGGACGACAGTGTGTCTCCCTTTGTCCATGGGCAGAATGGTGATGTTACATAAGAACATAAGAAGAGCCATGCTGGATCAGGATAAAGGCCCATCTAGTCCAGCTTCCTGTACAGTATCTCACAGTGGACCCACCAAATGTGTCTGGGAGTGCACGAGACTAGATATCTGTCTCCCGATACCACTCCCCTCCATCTGGCTCTTGAAGTACCTTATTTTCACATCTCCATCATGGTTTGTAACCTGTGGTGGACTTTTCCTCCAGGAATCTGTCCAATCCCCTTTTGAAGGCCTCCAGGCCAGATGCCATCACCACATCCTGTGGCAGGGAGTTCCACAGACTAACACCACACTGGGTAAAAAAATATTTTCTTTTGTCTGTTCTCATTCCTGCTGAGGGATAAAGGGGTAAAAGACAGAATAGCTGTAGAACCACTTTTTCTTAAGTGTTAGCGGTAGTAGCCTTCTTTCTGGATAAAGCTTAAAAAATGTTTCCAGAACCACCAGCTGAAGCACCTACATGCTGGAAGGTTTTGGAAATGTGTTCCACTGTCAGGAGAAAAGGTGGCATAAGATGCAACCAACCAACCAACCAACCAAGCAGACAAGTGGCATTAGGGAAAATGCAAGGGAATTCAGACTGGCCTCCCTCCCTCCCCCCACATATACCAGTTTTTCTTGCTTTGTGTGGTACAAATTTTAGGCAGTTCCACTCATATTTCACTTGACTGGTCTTCTGCCCATTGAAACTGCCGCAACCATTTAACCATAAAATGTCTTCTTATCCGTATATGCCTTTTCACATCTTTATGCTCTGTCTTTGGGATCCTGTCTATGAATGATAGGCCTGCTTAGACACATCATATTTCTTCAGGTAAACTTTTCTTAAGTATACACCCACTTCCTCGAAGAAGTGCAACATGTGAATGCAACAACCCTGTTTGCAAATATGGACCATTCCTTATACTAGAAAGCACAAAAGCAGTGCCCTCTGTGGGTTTTTGCCCTTCCCTGGTGTGATGTGTACTCAGGTTGCTGCTTCTGTGTAGATCGGAGCTTGAAAAAGTTACAGTATTTTTCTTGACTGCACCCTTCAGAATCCCCCAGTCACCATAATTTTGACCCACAACAGCTGGTTTCTGAGAGTGTAATCCAAAAAAGTAACGTTTCCAAGCACCGATGTATGCAGCAGATTTTGAAAGCGGTGCTTGCTATACTGTGATTATGAAATAATTTCATTAAAAATAGAACAATTCTTCCCCAGGCAATTCTGCCTTCCCTTGAAATAGGGTGGTGAGGAACCCCTGACTGTATTTTCCAAGCAGCACGGTGGATTTATATCTGTGTTATAAATGTTGCCATAATCAGGAACACAATATTCTTTTTTAACAGCACTAAGAATACAACACAGGCATCCATTAAATCTAAATTTTTAATGATATGCTGCCTGCTTTCCCCCATTTAACGATCTCTTCCAGCTTCACAGCTAGATTGTGAACCTTGCTCATGTTCCTTACTAGCCAGTCGGTCACCTATTTAACTTTTCTAATGGATACTATTTATCTGAGTGGGGCTATTAAATTTAGACTTATGGCTTCACAGGTCAAAATTTCTGTAAACAAATCATTTGTAAGACTCCAGCTGCTTTCTGTTCCTTTCAACAGTTCAAATGCATGCGATTCCTCCTAAATGCCTTTAAAAAAAATACATGCCGAGTTCCCTGTTGTGATCATAAATACAAGACTGATTGGAAAGTAATATATAAATATTTTACCAGTCAGGAGTCTCTCTCCTTCCTTCCCCCCCCCTCTCTCTTTCGCACACACATATTTTGGAATTGTTCAGATGCACATAAGAGTGCCCATAATGAGTGCTGGATCCATTATTTCCAAAGAGTAGAAGTACTCAGAGCCAGTCCTGCCAAAATGCACACTGGTTTCAACCACATCAGAGAGCTCTGCTTTCTCTTGAGATCTTTGGCAACTCCAGCAATTGGCATTGGTATTAGACATGGGCACGACTCGGCGAAATTGTCGTTTCCATTTTCGGTTGTCGTTTCCGTTACGTAACGAGAACGGTAACGATAATTAAGCCGTCAGAACTCGAACTCGAACTGACAAAAGAAAAATTTGGTCAGGTTTTTCGTTGTTGTTCATGGCATCGTGGCGATCGCGCAATGCCATTGGCAAGCAACACAGAAAAAGTTTTAAAAAGTTAAAAAAAAAAAAACGACTCCCGGCCAAAAAAGCAGGCGAACATATGCCTGCCTGAGGACACCTACCTGAGGGGTGGTTTCGGGGGGGGTGTCCCCGGCCTCCCCCCTCTCCTGTCCTGGGCTTCTTGCACCAGGCTGGGGGGGTGTCATCCTTGTTGTCTGTCTCGCATGCCATGCGGTGGGGGGGATCCAAAATGGCGACCGCAATTTTTCTTTAGAAATCGTGGTCAAAAAACACACCAAATCACCACAGAAACATGTGAAATTTATTAATTTTAAATGCCTGATTTTTAATAGTAGCAGCAGTGGGTTTTTTTATAGCAGTAAAAGGTTGCACTGATTTTATATTATTTTATTTTATTTTTTATTTTTTTAGACCTGCCCATGTGGGCTGGGCATGGGATGGGACCATGCAATTTTTTTGAACCATTCCACCAATGGCATGGCCAGGTTTTGACTGACACTTCTGGATGTCGCCCGCCCGCCCGCGCCGCCGCCCACCCACTCGCCCACCCACGGCCATCGGCCGCCCGCTCGCCCACCCACCCCTCCCCTGCCGCTGTCGCCGCCCGCCCATGGCCCCCCGCCACTGCCGCCCGCCCGCACCTCCCCGCCCGCCGCCGCCGTTGCCTGCCCGCTGCCTAGGGCACAAAAATACCTAGCGCCCGCCCTGATTGCAGGGCGCCCCCATGCTCCCTGGGACGTCAAATCGCACTAAATCGCGGTGGAAACGACAAACGACCAAACGACAAACGGAACGAATTTTTTTTGAAAATTATCGCGACAAACGGAAACGACCCGAAACGGACCCGTCCCGACAAACGACAACTCGAAAAGTAATTTTTTTCTGGTCGTGCCCATCTCTAATTGGTATGCAGAAGGGGGAAGAGAATGTGGTGAGGGATCATGGGGGTTAAAGTCAGCTGTGAACTGAGGATCATTGGAGTTATAGTCGAGGAGCTAAATTTGCCAGTCTCTATCTTTAGACCAGCTTCCTGCTTCATACAGTGGTCAAGAAGAGATTTGAAAACACATTGTCATAGTCTTCACAGTGGTGTAGCTAGGGAGGCAAGGGGAGGGGGACATCTGCCCCTGGACGCAGCATCTGAAGGTGTCAAATTGGATACAGTAACCCCCCGCCCATCGCAGGGGTTAAGGACCCACCCGACCCGCGATGCCTGAAAATCCGTGATATGCGGAAGCGGGTTGGGTGTGTGTGATCAGATGCCCCTGCCACCGCTGGAGAGCGCCGGTCTGAGAAATCTTGGGGCACCGCACGCCGGCGGCGGCAGGGGGATCTGACCTCCCGCCGCTGTCCCGGCGTCTCCATTGAAATGCATTGGCTCAATGCATTTCAATGGAGATAATTTTCCCCATTGGAATACATTGGCTCAATGCATTCCAATGGGGAAAAATTCTCCATTGAGATGCATTGGCTCAATGCATTTCAATGGAGATTGTGGGGCGGCGCCCAACACCGCCCCCCTGCTCCGAGAAGCCTCGGGGCAGGGGGGCAGGGGGCAATCGCATTGCTCCCCGCCCCCCCGCCCTCCCGCAGCCCGAGGCTTCTCGGAGGAGCGCGGTGCAGCGGTGCAGAGCAATACTATCACTCCCATCCCCCGCACACCCCCAAGGCGCAGGTACTGCGATCCCGCGATATAGTGGGACCGCAGTACCTGAACCGTGAAATGGCGGGGGGTGACTGTACCAAATGGCTCCCCACCCAGGAGCCTTGGGAAGATGCAATGTGGGTGACCTGCCAGGGCTGGCATGGAGGACTCCCCAGCTGCTGCCGCCTTCTCTATGGTGCCTTAGCCCCTCCCCATCAATTGGGGGGGGCGTGAAAACTGACTTTGTCCCTAGCTATACCTCCGAGTCCTCGCCTATTATAGCATCTCAGAAGCTGATATTCAGAGGTATACTGAACATGGATGTTCCACATAACAATGAGTTGGCTAGGCCTCCATGAGTTTCTTTAAGTTGATTTTAAAGCCTATAGCTTTGAGTGGCAGCTAATTCCACAACTGATAGCAATGGAGGAGCATGTGTTGCTAGCACCTGGAGCAAGGGAAGTAT
>JAHTLZ010000204.1:10680364-10698590 GCA_023846285.1 Phrynocephalus versicolor | reverse complement strand
TGCCTCTGGTTTTACATCCATAGAACTAATTAGCAAATGCAATTTATGCAAATTAATTTTTATTTATTTTTAGAGTATTTTTGTCAAGATATATGGTTCTAATACAATTTGTATTTGAGAGTTAAATTTTACTATTGTGTGTAAGTTTTGTAACTGACTGAGCCTGTAAAGAGTTGCAATGTAATGGTACAAGATGTAATTCAGCTGAGACAAAAGTAATTAGGAAGTGATGTGGTGCAACATGATTGGTTGAAAGTCAGTATATGAAGAAGTAGCTGAGAGCAAGACTTTGCCCGATGTAGGTCAGTTCACTTTGATTCTATGTCAGGTGGCCCTGCTCATCTTTATCTGTTATAAGTCAGGTTATGCCTTTATGTATATTCTGTGTATTTTCTCTGTCTGTTGTACTATGCTGTGTGTTTACATTGTTTGCCAATGAGTGCCTATTTTCTTTAATGCATTAAGTTCAAGTTTTACTTATAACTTGGCTGTGTTGAGTTGTTGTATTTCTCTGGGGTTTACACAGGGAACTATGTGAGCTCTTATGTACTCAGAAAAGAGTCAAAAGTCACATATCACAACAAATTTTACCCCGCCTTTCTCCTTGGAAAAGGACCCAAGGCAGCTTACAGTAATGAGGGATAATATACAGTCCAGTACAGTTAAGACATATTCAAGTATTTGAGAACAAGGAACTGAGGGACATCTTACAGCATTAATAGACAACGTTACATTAAAGCTACGAGGCTATAAGTAGTTATAAACACAAAGTCTATGTGAACCTATAAATTCATAAAAAATACACATGGTAGTCCATCATTCAGGGAAAGCTTGCCTGAAGAGAAAGGTATTTGCCTGTTTCTGGAAGGACAACAGAGAAGAGGCAGTCCTGGCTTCTAGTGGAAGGGAGTTCCCGAGTCTGGACGCAGCAGTTGAGAAGGCCTTTTCATGGATTCCCATGAGACATACCTGTGAGGATGGTGGAATGGAGAGAAAGGCCTCTCCTGATGACCTTTAACACCTAAGTCAGATTATTCTGTGAGATTCGATCTTTGAGGTAGCTAGGGCCCAGGTTGTATAGTACTTTGTAGGTCAAGGTCAGCACCTTGAATTTTGCTTTGTTATTTGTCCAGGTATTTGTCCTGTTATATGATGAGGGGGTCTTTCTTTTTGGCAACAGGGAAAATGACCACCTTAGGATACTTGCTACTTATACTATACAGGTATATTCTTTGTTCCTTGTCTGTGCTTTCTCAATCTCTACCAGTGGTATCTTTAAAAAAGAAAATTCCTCTACTACCCAATAAATCATGTTCAAAAAGATATGTATACTTTTTCCAGGGTGAGACTGGATATATTTTTCAGTTGGGGGTTTTCAAGCTGTTGTGTGTTCATTGGAAGGAAGGGAACAATGAACTCTGTAGACCAGCCTCCAGAGGTGGCCTGCATTTTCTCACTGCTTACACGCCCACAATGCCTGTGAGAAATGCAAACACCAAATGAGACAAAGGTCTTCAGTTGGAAGAGATCATTCTGGAATTCTGAGGGAAATGTTTCCCAAATGCCAGTTTAATGAAAAATGCCTGGGATGGGGGAGTGGTGGATAAGTAAGAATGAAAGGCACTGGTGGGGAAATGTGGGTTAAATGGAGATAAGTAAGAAGCATGACTTTGAAATGAGCTCATGCGATTCACACACGCACACACAACAATCCTTCCAAGAGGCCTGGTAGAGATCACTTTTCCATATGTCCTGTCTTCAAAGAACACTGTGTGTGTGTGTGTGTGTGTGTGTGTGTGTGTGTGTGTGTGTGTGTGTGTGTGTGTGTGTGTGTGTGTGTTTTGTGTCATTACAGTCGTAACCGACCCTTCGTGACTCCACGTCCATGGAGTTTTCTTGGCAGGAATACTGGAGTGGTTTGCCAGTTCCTACTCCAGGCGCCTACAGCACCTGGTATTCCCTGGTGGTCTCCCATCCGAGTACTAACCAGGGCCGACCCTGCATAGCTTCCAAAATCAGGCAAGATCGGATGTGCTTAGGGCATCTAGGCACTATTCCCACATAAAATGGTGACAGGACTGATGCCAATGGTGGCTACATGAAATGGAGGACATGGTCCCATGGCTTCAGTGGTTTGCACAGAAGAAGAAATTTCAGCAGGCGCACCTTGTCAGGAAGTCTACATCTGGTAAAATGTCCTCTACCAGAGGAAGCACGGGAGTCCTGTCCTCCATTTAATGAAGCCACCCAAGTTTACATGGAAAAACATGCACCTCTGAATCATTTCTCTGTGCCCTGCTTGCAATTGGCTGCAGGTATTGAGATAATCGTCTGGCAAACATCTCACAGGCATCTGTGGTAAATGCTTTAGCAGAATGGAGTGGGCAAGTAAGGTGAGGTTAGGAGTTTGGAAAATCTCATGGTAAGATAAATGAAAATCCTACTTATATTTTCTCTCCCCTCCTTATTGTCTGGCCCCACTGATCAAGTTTCCCATAGACTCTTTCACACACTTCTACTTTAGTATGTGTGCCAATTGTGTATTTACCACAACAATAAGTAACAATGTGTGAAATCACGACCACACTTAGGGCTTTCCATCTGCCACAAGCAGGGCTTTCATATCGCGTGAGATATCACTCAGAAATTGAGAAACCACGGAGGCTTGCCTTTAACAGCATTAGGAAATATGGAAATTGTTTACTCTTGTTGCATTTCTCCACGTGTAACCCTATTTTCCTCACTGCTGCTTTGTTTTCAGTCATAAGATTTTCTCTCTCTCTCTCTCTGATTTACACACTAACATTTGTACTCTTTTTGGTACATTTTCCCTAATAAAAGCAGTTATGTATGCATTATACGCAATGTATTTGTTCATTTATGCATTTTGTAAACTTCTCCCATTGACAGAAAAAAAAACATGCCTGCGCATATTTTATTTCTGGTTACTTGCCATTCACATCTTAAGATGGATGCATAATTTGGTGCACATTTCCTCAAGACATTCCCCATGCAGTGCAAATGTGACAAATTCAAGATGAGGCTTAGTTCTTTCTCGTGACAAGCCTCAAGAGATGCACAAATGCTACTTTCAGCAAAACTCTGAAACCCAACACACTCACAGTTCTTTTGTGTCCATCCAAAGCAGTTTAATATAGAGAGATTTAGCATGGCAATGGGACAGATTTCGCTCTCTCAGGAGGGTGAAGCCTTCACCTTCAGGCAAAAGCGCAAGAAAAAGAAAAGCAAAAAAAAAAAAAATGCAACGTGTGTTGCTTATATACCGCCCCATAGCACTTAAAGTACTCCCTGGATGGTTTACAAGTAATTATGCAGACTTCACATTGACCACCCCCCCACCCCGGGAAGCTGGGCACTCATTTTACTGGCCTGGGAAGGATGGGAGGCTGAGTGAACCTTGAACCTGCTACCTGGGATTCAACCCCAAGTCAATATCATTGAAGCAGGAAATAATTCAAAGGAACAAGCCACCCAGCCAACCTTGGGTTTTGGTGGAGTCTTGGAAAATGCTATTTGGTATGCCTTGTCCATTACAGGTTGTGCCTTAAAAACTAGTAGCTGGTAATAACCAATTAATTAATTAAGGCCGCTGATGTGGTGTCCCTATGTAATATTGTGAGAGATTAAAAGGTTGGGTACTCTCTGTTGTCTGATGGTGATTGGAATGCTGAACTGGAGTTTTTAAAATGGCTGGGCTTTTTGTTTTGTTTTCTGGATTCCTCAGTGGTTTAGGTCTCTGGTTGTGTAGCCAAACGTTGGGAGTTCGATTCCCCACTGTGCCTCCTTGACAAGTGATGGTCTCGATGACCCATAGATTCTATGATGATGATGACGACGACGACGATGACGATGATGATGATGATAGGCCAGGTGCCTACAATAGGCAATGACAACTAGGTTGTCCTCAAATGCTGATGCTGACACCTATACTGGTAAGTAGGCTTAGAGATGATGTAAAGAGAACATGGAATTAATGTGCTACAAATGGCAACGTAACAACGAACAACACAGTTGCTTCTGCATATTCAAACAATAATTAACTAATTTCCTCACTTGTTACCTCTGAGAGAATGTGTGTGTTTGTGGAGCATCTTGAGGAGATCCCCCCATATTAGGTTATTTTCTGCTCCTGATTTAAAAAAGCAGTGAAAAAGCAACAGCTACCATTACAATAAACCCCCACCTATTTCAGGGGTTAGGGACCTAACCTGACCCGCAATAACTGAAAATCCGCAATATGCGGATGCTGGGTCAGGTTGGAACTGGGGAGGGCTCTCTGGGGGCTCTTGTACTTATCCCAGGCCTGTTGTTGCCCCAAACGGGCCTGCAAGGGGCTTTTCAGTCCCCCCCCCAAGGCCCCCAAAGTGCTTTCTAGTAATCTGGAAGTCATTTCTGGTTTACCAGAAGTCACTTCTGGTTTGCGGGGAAGCACTTTTGGGGCCTCTGACGGGCCTGGGAAGGCCTTTCCTCCTTATCCCAGGGGGCTTTTTTTCATATACAGTGGACCCTTGTATAACAAACGGTTTGTATAATATAAAATCTGTACAACATAAAAATTCCGAAGATAGGGGAAATTTGCTTAACATAATTTCCAATGGGGAGAATCCATGCAACATAAAATGGGATTATTCCGTTTTCAATACATTCCTATGGGAATTTGTATAAAGGAAAATTTGCTTAACATAATTTCATTTGGAATGAATTAATTCCTTTATACAAGGTACCACTGTACTGCGGACCCGCATTATACCGGGACCGCAGTATATGAACTGCGAAAGGGCGGGGAACAACTGTGATATTTTTAACCTTTGACACCAATTAATTTACTTTTTCAAATTTTGTTGAGGAATGGCCATCGTTCCTACCAAGTAACTTTCCAGTTTATGATTGCAGTTTCTCTGTCTCAGTGAGATGCTCCAGTCTACGTCTTCAGAAGAGGAGGTCATCCAACCACGCCACACTTAGAGCACATCCCCTTACACAGCCCTCTGCCATAGAAGAGAGAGAAGAATGCTCACTCCTTCCTGCTCATCAGCCTGGCGTGAAGCGAGGTGGGCTGAGGGAGAGGAGGGGGCAGCATTTTTCAGAGACATTCGCCAGGTGTAATTGGAAAGGCAGGACAGACTTCAGATCCCTTCACTGCATGAAAAGTAATCAGGGCCGGAGAATGAAGCAGCCTGAAAAGTACGGCTTTTGTTTCACCAGTGGGCACTATCTCTCAGGCCATCTCATCATCCCCGGAAGGACAGGTCACATTTCCATCTGCAGTGTTGCAGCGTCTAAGATAACCCGAGTAATCACACTGGAAGGCAGAGAATAAGACTGTCTTGTAAAACGGTCCGCTCCGGAATGGGCTGTTCTGATAAGCAGCTATAAATTGCATGCAAACAACAGATTTAGTAATATCATCATCCCAAAGAAGGAAGGAGGGAGGGGAAGGATAGTTTCTTTTCAATACTGTTTCCAAGCTGGGTTGATTGCCAGTTCACTTCACCTTCCCCCCACCCTACCCCATTGTGTCTCTATCTCAGCCTTTCATATAACTATTCTCAGGGTGTTTTATACAATAAAAACATTTAAAACATAAAGCGCCCAGTAAAAATTGTCAGCAGTTTTATAAGTCTGCTGCTGGTGAGCCTCTCTGGTTTATGAAGCTTGGTAAATACCTGAGTAGAATCTCCAGCAGCAACATCATGTGAGCATGTTATATTTGCCTGTTTGGATGTGTTTTTTTTTACATCTTTATGATTTTTAGAAATGGGTTGTGTAGGAGTAAGGCTGAAAAAGAGCCATAAGATCATCACATCTAACCCCTGCCAAAGGTTATTTAATGTGCTCTATGAATAATCCTTCTTCTTTAATTAATTCTGCCAGAATTTGCTATCCCAGGGAAATCCTAGAAATATTTAGCATGATGGCATTTATATTTTCCAATTTGAAAAAAAAAAGCTTCCTAGGGGCACCCCTTTTGGAGCTTAATTACTCAGCCCCTTGCCCCCAAATCTTTCCAGATTTCAGGGGGTGACCTAAAATTGCTTGGGGAAAGTACCCCTGCTACTCTGGAGCACAAGGTAAATAAATTTTATTTTTAAAAACAATTTTCGAGAACATAGATTTAAAAAAAAAACATGCACTCAAAAATTACTTGCCTTGGACTCCAAAGTAGCTGGATAACCTTCCCCAAGTGATTTCAGGCCACCTCCTGAAATTTGGAAAGATTTGGTGGAAAGGGGGGTGAGTAATTCAGCTCCAAAGGGAGTGCCCCTAGGAAACAGATAAATGCCATCATGCTAAATATTTCTAGGATTTCCTTGGGATAGCAAATTTTAAGTAGGCTTGGCTTCCGATTCCAATTAGATATAAAGCTTCCTAGGGGCACCCCCTTTGGAGTTTAATTACTCAACCCCCTTACCCCCACACCTTTACAAATTTTGGAGGCTTACCTAAAATTGCTTGCCCCCCTGGGTCCTTTTCTCCCATTAACCTTTAGGACCCAGGGAAGCATAGCAGTTTGTTTTTTTGTTTTGTTTAGGGAGTAACAAACCTTTAGGACCCAGGGGAGCATAACGGTTTGTTTTGATTTCATTTGGTTAGTAACAACAGATTTTGAAGCTGAGGCTTCAGTACTTTGGCCACCTCATGAGGAGAGAGGACTCCTTGGAGAAGTCCCTGATGTTGGGAAAGATTGAAGGCAAAAAGAAAAGGGGACGGCTGAGAATGAGATGGTTAGATGGTGTCATCGGTGCAACAAATATGGATTTAACCAAACTCCAGGAGGCAGTGGAGGACAAGAAGGCCTGCCGAGCTCTGGCCCATGGAGTCACAAAGAGTTGGATATGACTGAATGACTAAACAACAACAAAAGTTAGTAACAACTACTTTAAAATTTAAAATTTCATTAGTAACAAAATGAAACACAAGGCTGGAAACAAAACAAAAGAAACAAAACAATATTTTCATTTCATGCCCAACCCTATTCACACTCTCACTCATTCTATACCCCAGAGCACAGAGAGAAGTCCTATTTCTCTAACTCTTTGCCCTCTGAAGATGCTGTCCACAGAGATTGGTGAAACGTCAGGAAGAAAAACTTCCAGAACACGGCCAAACAACCCGAAAAACTCACAACAGCTATCAGATCCCAGCTGTGAAAGCCTTCAAGGATGCATTCTGGACCCTTGCAGCCATCATCAAAAAGGCCCCATTCTTAGCTATTTGGAAGTTGAGTCATGGCAACTGTACTTCTTTTCTTCAGAGATCGAGACGTTTTGCTACTTATCCAAGCAGATTCCTCATTCTGAGGAAAGTTAGTGGTGAGTCCAAATTATTGTTCATCTTGATTTCACATCACCCTGGTCTGAATAGGTTCGTAGGTTGGACAATGGCCTAAATAAGCTCATTAGGTGGACAATGGCCTTGGATGCATAAAAGTCCCACCCATGCAACCTTTCCAAACACCCATTAACCTCACCTGGACGACTGAGAATCTTCACAGACAT
The DNA here is from genome assembly GCA_023846285.1 of Phrynocephalus versicolor. Lineage (NCBI taxonomy): Eukaryota > Metazoa > Chordata > Lepidosauria > Squamata > Agamidae > Phrynocephalus > Phrynocephalus versicolor. Next base: position 10,691,070 of record JAHTLZ010000204.1, on the reverse strand, counting down.
TCCTAGTTATTGTTTTCTAGGGCTCCTACAGGATAGCCTCCTACAGGAAAGAAGCTTGAGAACAATGGGTGGCACAGATAGAAGAGTTTAAGGAGATATGCTATTTTAAGCTGATATTAAGCTGCTGAATGCTGGCTCATTGTTAAAGCAGGGTGTGGGTAATGCTGAGACAGCGAGCTGCAAGCTGTTCTCCAGCCATTTTTGTACCCACTACACTGAGTTTGGAATCTTTATTTCATTTACTGGTGTGACTGGTCCTCTGGTTCCATGAAATCATAGAATCATAGAGTTGGAAGAGACCTCAAGGGCCATTCAGTCTACCCTCCTGCCATGTGGGAACCCCCATGAAAGTACCTACTTAATCAGGAAATGTTAGGAAAACAATCAGTTTAAATCAACTTGCAGACACAGCCAGCGAAGAGAAGAGCTCAGATCCTGGCTAGTTGCAGGCAGATCAAGAGTGGAGATAAGCTATCTCAACAGCTGAGGCACGGGAAGGAAGGAAAACAAATCAATCGGTTTAAAAATAAACCTCCCGTTGTCAAGGCTCAACATGCACAATTATTTCAATCTTTTCTCCTAGGGCTGAGTTTCCAGCCCCCTGTTTGCATTTGCTCCATTTTGTTCGCATCCTTCTTGAAGTGCTAGAACTGGACACCATTCTCAAGTTCCCTTCTATTAGATAATAACCAGTGCAGAGTAGACAGGAACTAGTATTTCAATAATTTAAAAAGTGCTTCCAGGTTTATTTCAACTCAGGCTAAACAGAATTTCCTAGATATAAAGTACCATATTGGGGACAGAATGTGTGAGGAAACTTTAGGTATCTGAAAAGTGTTTTTTTTCCCCCTCAAGTCTAAACATGTCCGGCCTTTTCCTCACTTTTTAGATACAGCTTAAGCATAAATGTTTGGTTTAAACAGCATGTTTTTCTTCCCTACTTTCTTCTTTCTAGAAAGTCATTATGACTCCACTTTGTCAGAAAAACTATCAAAGATTAGAGGAATCATAAAATAGTGAAGTTGGAAGAGGGGCCATCAAGTCCAACCCCCTGCTCCATGCAAGAATACTGTACAAGGTGCCTCCTACTGTGGCAGACCTCCATTCAAAATTCTCTTCTTTGACCGGGAGAGGTGTGTCTCCTTAATTTAATGCAAACCTACCTGGAACACCAGACGTTGAACCATATAGCAGAGTGTTGGCGAACCTATGGCATGGGTGCCAAAGGTGGCACTCAGAGCCCTTTCGGTGGGCACCTGACAGTTCACAGCCACCTGTATTCAGGTTAAATAGCTGCACAGTCACCCCGCCATTTTGCGGTTCAGGTACTGCGGTCCCACTATATCGCGGGATCGCAATACCTGCGGGGGGCGGCGGGGACCGATCGCATTGCTCTCCGCCGCCCCCACCCCCTCTGGGAGGCCTCGGAGCCACAGGGGGAGACAGCGGGGAGCAATCAAATCGCTCCCCGCCACCCACACCCAGTCCGGGAGGCCTTGGAGCCATGTGGGGTGCAGCGGAGAGCAATCAAATCGCTCCCCGCCCCCCCCACCTGCCCCTAACCTCTGTGGTAGGCGGGGGGTTACTGTACTGGCACTTTATGAAAAATTGGTGGGTTTTGAATCGCAGTTTGGGCACTCGGTCTCTAAAAGGTTCACCATCCCTGATATAGCATATACTCTGTTAACTGCACTCCGTCCCCAAGGGAACTGGTTCCATCAGGCTATGACCCTTTATCTTCCCATGTAACCATGAAAAAGAGAGAGAGACAGAGGTGACATTATTGGTGCACGCTAAAGTAACCAGATTGGCCTATTAAAGCAGGTTGGATAAGCTCCCAGAATTTGGCCTGGTGGGAATTTCAAGCACATGCAAGGCATTTTCTTTCTCCATAGCCCACCCCACACCCCTATGTCTTTAGAGAGAAAGTTTTCCTCATTTAGGGCTGCTTATGTGGCAATGGATGCCAAATGCTGCAAGCTGTGCTTACAGAATGGGAGGCCAAATTGGGATACTGTATTGCTGAAAACAAGTTGGTAGAAGTGTGTGTGTTTAAGGGGATAAATTATCCTGTAATATAAAAGTTTTGCGAGGGGAAATGAAAAAAGGATATTTTTTATGATATTTGGGGGAAATTTATAGAGTATGTACTACTAAAAGGGAAAGGGACACAACCGACGTATAATCCAACACAGTTCTGGAGAAAAGGACCTTAAGAAGCCAACTAGGAAAAAAAGAAGATGAAGAAGGAAGAGAAGATTTAAGATCACTGGATGGTCCCGGGGGGTGGGGGTGCACTTTGTAGTGTTTGATGGTATTGTTGTTTATTATTGTTTATTGTATGTTTGTATGTCTGTAATAATGAATATATTAAAATTTATATAAAAAAAGTTTAAGGGGTGACGGAGCTAGATATGATTCGAACACCACCTGCGTGAATATACAGTGGTACCTTGTATAAAGGAATTAATTCATTCCAAATGAAATTATGTTAAGCAAATTTTCCTTTATACAAATTTCCCATAGGAATGCATTGAAAACAGAGTAATCCCTAATCATGATCATTTTTATGTTGCACGGGTTCGCCCTATAGGCGATTCTGTTAAGCAAATTTTTCCTATCTCTGGAATTTTTATGTTGTACAGATTTTATGTTATACAAACCATTTGTTATATGAGTGTTCACTTGTATATTTTTGTTGGCACTCCTTTCTTATAATTGTATTCAATTTCTTTGTTTCTTCCTTCCTTCCTTCCTTCCTTCCTTCCTTCCTTCCTTCCTTCCTTCCTTCCTTCCTTCCTTCTTTCTTTCTTTCTTTCTTTCTTTCTTTCTTTCTTTCTTTCTTTCTTTCTTTCTTTCTTTCTTTCTTTGGTTTCCAAATGAATCAACAACCTGCATCTGGGACAGCCAAATTTCTCCCAAAAGAACATGGCTTGTATACTGTGGGAACCCTTGCCTTTCTCAGCAGCCCCTTTGCGGCTGCTCCCCCTCCGTATCTGGCTAGCCATCATGCCCAGAGAATCCTTACCGCTAATAAAAAGGGGATCCGCTATTTCAATTTGCTCGCAGCGGGTCCCACTGCATGGCAGGCGGTTCTTTATTAAATTGGCAAGAGGGAATGTAAATATTTCTTTGCCAGAGCACACAAAGCCCCACTGGGTCTATCATTGTGTGAGAGATGGATATGAATTTCAGTGTGTTCTTGAGAGGCTGCTCACTCAAATTAGCCACTTCGCCTTTCCCAAGAAAGGAAGTGCAGTTTTGTTTTAGGACCGCTCACATTTGCGAGGTTCATTTTGTACAAACAGAAGCATGGGCACATTTTTAAATGCCAATGCCAAAAAATGCATACCACTAGGAGATACAATATGTAGTGATGTCCTTTGCTTAATGGGAAAAGTGTTTCCGGCATGTGAGGAAAACTGAATAAATCAGTGTGTGCCTTGAGCTCATAGATAATACAGCAGTCCCCTCCTCATATCGTGGTTCATATATCGCTGTTTCAGTATACAGTGGTACCCCGACTTAAGAGCAGCTCGACTTAAGAGCAATTTGACTTAAGAGTGGAAAGCTGTTGGCATTTTAACTGCCACCTTACAAATTTTAGATATGGTCTGCTCGACTTAGAATGTTTTTTTTTTCATTTTTTCAATTTTTTAACTTATTTTTTCAATTTTTTAGATAGGCACCCCAAATTAAGAGTAGTTTGACTTAAGAGCATGCATTTGGAATGGATTAAATTGGTAAGTCGAGGTACCACTGTATTGCAGTATCCACCCCACCACCATCAGCTCTGCCACCCCTATCACCCCTGCCGTCACACCTGTTGTCACCTGAAACCGTCACTGTCACCACTGCTACCTCCTCACGGCTGCCTCCCAATGCTTCCCTGCTGTGGCTCGGAGCTTGTGGGGTGTGTGCAGAGTGCCACGCCTATCCAGAGGCTTCTTCTAGCTTGGGCATGTCCAAACTTCAGCCCTCCTGATGTTTTGGACCACAACTCCCAGAATTTTAAGCTTAGATTGCCAATGGGAAAAGACTGGGAGTTGTGGTCCAAAACATCTAGAGGGGGCATCACCCCCCCCCCAACCAAGGCTGATGGAGTGTGAAGCCCTTCTGGGGAAGGGCAGGAATGAGCGCCAGTGGACAGCAAGGCGAGGAATGGACGAGGAATGGGAGGAGGGGGACGACAACGTACCCTCGTACCCTCATCACCGTTACCCTCCAAAGCAGTTTTGGAGAAGGAAGGTGATCGGGGCAGCGGCGAGGGGTTGACGGTGTCTGCATATCACCGATTTACATTTATCGTGGTGGAGTTGGGAATGTAACCCACCCAATATATGGAGAAATACTTTACATTTTATTTCATTTCATTTCATTTCATTTCATTTCATTTATTTTAGAGTATTTTACCCTACCTTTCTCCTTGTTAAAAGAACCCATATTTCCATATAAGTGTTTGTGTGTTGTGGTGGTGGTGGGGCTCTCAATGACTGACCAAAACAAAGGATGGGAGAGAAACAGAGATGAGATTTAGAAGATTTCAACAGTTAGCTAGCCCTAGTTTGGCCTAACTTCCTACTCAGAAACACACACACCCTTCCCAATAGCACTAGGCCTGAAAGTCTGGCTGGAGCAAGGCCTAACTAGGCCTCAAATGCTTCCAGATGAAACCATTCTGCCAGATAAATCATATTTAGACCCTTATCTGTCAGATGGAGCGCCCAGAATGGAGGAAGATGGGATTTGTAGTTCAGGGAATCCCCCCCCCAAAAAAAAAATCCCAACACAGCACTCGATGTGTTTAACTGTTTCTATAGGAGGTCTTGTTCCAAGTAATCCAGAAGATCAAGTGGCTTCTTTCTTTCCAAACACAGACGGTGCCTCTAATTCCCACAAAAGAAACCTCAGCAGAAGCTACAGAAAGTCTCTGAAATATGCATCTTGCAGTTTTGATTACACCAAAGATGATGACAAGATATTTCTCGGAGCCAATTTGCCCAGCTTCAAAGGCAAAATTGCCTCCAACAGAGGCTGGAGCTTCATCAGATGGAGAAACTGTAAAATAAAAATTACATCGTGACATGCTTCTAATAAAGTTCCTTTTACTCCCTCGTCCGTGAGCAGCATTTCTCTCTGAGGTTTTGCAAAGGATGATTTAATCGCCTTTGCTCGTACATTAGAACAGGCTGATCACTGGGCCTCTATTTAGATTGATTGTTCTCCTGCTCTTATTAGCAAGTGGCAAGTTAATGGAGATGAACAGAAATGAAAAACAGGGCAATTCTTATTCAGCACTGCCTGCACTGCTGGGTTTTGATTTCAGATGCTTTATTTCTCATTTGCAGCCAATGACGATAAAGTGGTAATACTCCGAGGTTTGTTAGGATTTGGCTAGGAAGTTGATAAAGCGTCTGGTGACCTTTTCAGTTCAGGCCCAGTGATTTATAAACATAGATCTTCATTTCTGCCTGACATCCCTTTTGTGCTTTCCCCTCCTCCTGTCTTCTGTTAGGCCTGAAAAACCTCACTGAGAGAGAAAGGCAGCGGTGTATTGGAGGCAAGGGCTGGAGTTTCTGATTTGCAAAGGATGAGGATGGCTTTGGCGACCTGTCTCACGTTCCTCAGTCCTCTGTAAACTTACCTGCAATTCTCAGAGTTGATGGAAAAGAAGATGCTTTTTGTTTCCTTCTATATAATGTTGTGAATATATGCACTATATTTAAACATTGGGCACTTTTACACGATGTCTAAAATCTGCTGGCAACTTAAATTCGGACCAGAGATCGTGGGAGTTTGTTCTGCTTTCTGTGTTCCCACCCTTCCGCACTTCATTGTTCCTGTCTGCGGTGAGGGGAAGGAGAAAAAAAGGGAGAAAAGAATGCAGGCTCACCTCCGTCTGCCGTCTGAGCAGCCCCGTAGCGATTCCTGTCTGTTAAAGGGGCGGTGGGGTCAGCAAAAACAAACAGAAGGCAGGAGAGCCCGGCATCCACAGCTTTACAATCTGCATTGGAAATTTTTTTACCTCCGGAGACCAGGTATTTGTAAAATGCGCTGGGACGCGCTTAGATGGGCGTGGTTGTAATTAATTTTTTTTAAAGTTCGAAGGTGGTGGGAAAACAATTTTAAGCTCTGCATCTGGGAGCCCTTTGCCTCGGATTTTAGGGCTCGTGTAAAAGCAGCCATTGTTAATTTGTTGGTTTGTATTTGTACAAAGTGATACCCATACCAAATACAAATAGATGATTTTTTAAGCAATTTTTGATCCATCATTTTTCAGACTGTAAAATGGCCCCCCAAGACACCTTGAGGTGCCAACTTTGCCGGGAAGTGTTTCCTGTTTCTTCCCTATAATACCTCCATGTTTGGTGAAGATTGGGTTTCTCCAAGCCAGTTGCTAAAGGGCACTTTCCTAGCCCTCCCCCACTTTGTGGGTGTATAACTTGGATGTCTGGAACCCAAATTTTGCCCAATTTGTAAGGATTGTATATGAAAGTCATGGGAAGCTTCCCTGCAAATTTGGTGTCTCTAAGTGTCCGGGAGGCCATTTTATATCGGTCTTAAGTAGAAAAAAAAGAATGAATTTACAAATTGATTCATCGATTCATGAGGCGGAAAATTGTAAATTCATTTTTGTCACTTGTTAACATTGACAAATCAGAAATCATTTTTTCCTGATTCAGCCCTAACTCTAATGTACATGTACGTCACACATACAGAAAGCCCAACCAACAACCTGTGTTTGTTTTGGTTCAGAGGGGTAGGGCTGTGAAGATTATCATTATGAATACCTGTACTTTAGAAGCTGCTACTACATTGGACGGAAAAATGATGCCAGATGACTAAAATAGATGACTGGTTCAGAATCGTGCGGCACGGCTAGTCAGTGGAGGGGCTGCCAGGAATCACATCATGCCGATTCTGTACAACCTCCGTTGGTTACCAGTTGTTGCCTGAACCCAATTCAAAGTGCTTGTTTTGACATATAAAGCCATGAACGGCTTAGAACCTAGATACCTGAAGGACCACCTCCTTCCATATGAACCTACCTGGCAATTAAGATCTAGCCAAGGAGCCCTCCTTAAAGAGCCAACCCTCAAGGAGGGAAAGACATGGCTTGTAGGTATAGGGCCTTTTCGGCAGCTATGGAATGCCCTCCCGAGTGAGACCCGCCTGGCACTGATGTTGATGACATTTCATTGCCAGACACAAACCTCCTGTTCCAGAAGTTTTTTAATTGATATAACACAGATTGTGGATCCTGATGGCAATTTTTACTGTATTGTATTTTATTCAAATGTTTTTGTCATTTTAATTATTTATTTGTATTTTAATGTTTTACTTGTTTTAATTGCTTTTGACTGTGAGCCTCCCAGAGACCTTTGGGTGTGGGCGGCATATAAGTTGTATGAATAAATGAATGAATGAATGAATGAATGAATGAATGAATAAAAAATAAATAAATAAATCCAAGCAAAGTGTGCTGCAGATGACTTATAACATTAAAAGCACTCTCAGGACAGTTTAATTTAATTATGCAGGCTATACATTGTGTGCGCCCCCAAACTCTCACATGCTGTGTTCTGAAGGGAGGGAGGAAGGCTGATTTGGCCTCAAACCCTCTAATTCAGCCCAGCTACCAGAACTGAACCATCGGGGTTGGTTTCAGATCATACGCCTTGACTGTAGTACTACAGTTTAACCAGTGCACCAACTTGGAATGCTGAGATGGGACCAATCACTTCCAACAGGGGGGACTCATTGCTTTGTTTTCTTATATTATCCCTTGTACTTGATGGCCTTGTAGGCCCCTTTTAACTTTGCAATTCTATGATTCTATATCATCTCTCCAGACACATGAATCTTTCAGTGCCCCAGGACAGAGCAACTAACAATGCAAACATGCATTGGTTCTAATAGGAAGCAGGTGACCTTTAGCCTTTGGCCCTGCCTCAAAGCAAAAGGTTAGGGAAAATATAAGGTCACTTCCTTTCAGATATGCCACGCTGGCAAAGCCAGGAGTGTGTGCGCTCACTGAAACTTCCCCCAAAAGCATACTCTGAAGAAAGGTTCCCATACTACAGTATGTTGACTCCCTACAAAGCAAAAGCCTCGAGGCAGCCTTCTTTCAGAACAAATAGACAAGCTTTTTCTTATTAAGGGTGCAGGACTTCTAAACACAGGATCAATGTCTCACATTTTCTTTTTGTTGATGAGGATAAATAATTCGGGATTCAGATGCATGGGAAGAGCCCTGAATTCATCTAAAAGCTCTGGCATAAGTGTTGTTAAGGAAAGGACAATGGAAAGTCAGAAAGAGCTCAAGATAAACAAAACTAAAGAGGAGGAGGGCAAGAAGTGCGAGGAAGGAAGGTTTAAAGCAAGTCAGATTTAGAAGTCAGTTTTCTCTTGATGAAAAGGTCTTTTCTATCTTTCTTTCTTTATTTCTTTCTTTGCTTTAGAGAACTGAGCTTGTCTTTGAGAGACTAAAGTAGTGACAGCAAAACGAAGCATGTTGACAGGGGAGGTTGGTGAGGAGATGATCATAATTTAAAAAAACACAACGAGGTTGTGCAGAATTTGTGAAAGCTCGGTACAAAAGTGTAGCACTTCCATCTGAGAAGCCAAATCAGCTTTAATTACTGCATGGTGGGTTAAGTCTTTTAAAATGCCCTTGCTGTTAAATTTCCTTAGGCCGAATAAAGCTGATGCTGCTTTGGCCCGTCAGTTTCCCCTTATTGTTCCTGATGCCGGCACACTCTGTAAGGTGTCTTAAGCACGAGTGTTTCATATGCGGCTTTCATTTGATGAGCACCGGAGCCTTTCTGCTTTTTCATTAACGTTGATCAAGCTGGAGAGGATCTCTATGGCAAAGAAGGCTTAGCTGAGCAAATAAAGCTTAGCTCAGTGTGCTGACATAGGCCTTTCCTTTGTTTAACCTTGCAGATCGTTGCACGTCTTTTGGAAATTCTGTAGCCCTTTCGAAATAAGGAAGTATTTGATTCAAAAATCACAAAGGTGCATAAACACAACTTCTCTGATAAACAGAGCTGGTCTAAAGCACCCACAGAATAGGGGCAGCTAGGCCACTGGCAAGTTCAACTTTGAAAATAACTCCATGTGAGCACAGTGATACTGGCACAGTGTTAAATTGTGGGTGCGTCCCTTTGAGACTCAGATTGAGTAACTGATCATATAATGTTTGTCCATACTTCTAAGAAAATAAGAAAGCTCGTATTTATTAGAGAATTGGTTTTTTAAGAGAAGTTGATTGAGGATCTAGAAGAAATGTCTTACAAGGAGCAGCTTAGGGAGCTGGGAATGTTTAGTCTTACAAAAAGAAGGCTGAGAGGGGATATGAGAGCTATGTTTAAATATTTGAAAGGATGTCACATTGAAGAAAGGACAGGTTTGTTTTCCATGGCTTCAGAGACTAGGACATGGGGCAATGGTCTCAAACTACAGGAAAGGACATTAAATGTAAACATTAGGAAGACAGTAAGAGCTGTTCGGCAGTGGAATATGCTGCCACCGATGGTGGTGGAGTCTCCTTCTTTGGAGGTTTTTAAGCAGAGGCTGGATGGACATCTGTTGGAAATATTGTGATGGGGTTCCTGCATGGCAGGGGGTTGGACTGGATGGCCCTTGAGGTCCCTTCCAACTCTATGATTCTACGATTCTATGATTCTAAGAGCACTTGGGATAGGAAAGGTGATAGATGTTCTAGTTCTGGGTACCTAAATTGGAGCTGTCAAGAGTAGAGAATGCACAAAGAGCTGGCTTGCCAGTTCATTTTTGTTTTTGTTTTCTTGCCCGAATAATGTGTTTGGTGCTTCCCAGATGCACCTCCTCTGGTGGACACCCACTGAGATGTAGCACCCTGGATCCCCTACCTGACCTCCTCTGGGTGTGCCTCTTTCCAACACCAGACGAGGTGGAAAGCACTGAATAGCTGCTTGGCCAACCAATGAATTAGCACGAACCACCAATTCAGTGGTTCATGCCCATCTCTGCTCAGGAATCATGGCTGCCCCTTTCATCACTAGGGAACAAAGGCAAGTCACCTCTTTGGAGGGGCAAAAGAAAGGAGTGAGAAGGAGGGAAAGGACCGCAACAATAGAAGATCAAATGGAGGTAAGTACAGTAGAGGTAAAAGACTATCTAGGAAACCTAAGGAGGTCCTCTCTCTCTCCTCTCTGCAATTCAAAGTCTGTAAGCTGAGTTGTATCCAGTTGCTTTCAATACCTCTTGCAATAGAATAAGCTGAATCAACCTACATTGCAGGAAAAGGAGACTCATAAGTCTTGACCCATTGTTGATTCCAGCCTAAGTTGCATTGGCAACTTTAATCAGACTTGACTTGGGCATTCTTTCCAGAAGACTCAGATTAGACTTGTAACTCAGATCTATTTTTCTAAATCACTTTTCCATGTCCCTATGGGTCTTTCTACCTGCTCTGCCTCTGTCACCACCGCCACCGCCACCACTCTCAGAGGCATGAGGCCCTGTGTCCCTTCAAGGAGCCAGCTCCTGGTTCCTCCCATTCACTTGCTGTCCAGCTGACAGGCTGGCACAAACAAAGAGGAAGGGACCAGCTCCAGGAAGGGAAGTAGCCTTGGTGCATGCACACGTCTTGGCGCATGTGCATGTTCCTGCCCAACACACACACACACACACACACACACACACACACACACACACACACA
>JAHTLZ010000204.1:10662865-10679344 GCA_023846285.1 Phrynocephalus versicolor | reverse complement strand
TCTATCTATCTATCTATCTATCTATCTATCTATCTATCTATCTATCTATCTATCTATCTATCTATCTATCTATCTATCTATCTATCTATCATCTGGGATTTTTCTTTTAATATTTAGAACTGAATTAACAGATACGCATGATAAACAAGGGGCTACTACTGTATCAGCAAGTGTCATTTTGCCTCTTTATAAATCTATGGTGAGGCCCCCATCTGGAGTTTTGTGTACAGTTCTGGTCACCAAACCTCCAGAAGGTATATTATGGAAATGGGAAAAGTGCAGAGGAGGGCAACCAGAATGATTAGGGGACTGGAACACCTTCCTTACTATCTGAGGCTGCAACAGCTGGGCCTCTTCACTCTTGAATGATGGCATCTAAGAGTGACCTGATTGAAGTTTATAAAATCATACTGTAAATAGTGTGGACAAAGTAGAGAAGGAAAAACCATTTTCCCTATCACACGACACTAGAACTAGAGGGCAGTCCATGAGACATTTGGGTGCTAGATCTCAAACAAATAAGAGAAAGTACTTTTTCCACAGATCACTGGTCTGTGGAACTCCCATGGAACAGATGAAGTGGTGACAGCTGTCAGCCTTGACAGCTTTAAGAAAGGATTGGACAAGTTCATGGAGAACAAAGGTATCAATGGCGATCAATATGGATGCCTAAGGACAACCTCCGGGTTGGAGAGATAGGCAGGATATCTCTCAATGCCATTTGCAGGGAATCATAAGCAAGTGAAGACATCTGCTTGGGAATACCCTGAAGCAAATGGTCAACCAATGTGTGAGACAGAATGCTGGACTGGCTGGGCTGTGGCCTGTTCCAGCAAGGCTGCTCTTATATTCTTATGTTCTTATCTGTGGAAGGAGAAGGCAAGAAGAAACATAGAGCTTTCAGACTCCTGGCCCATATCCCCTAGCGTGGTTGACACTGACTGGCAGCACCTCTCCAAAGTTTCTGACCAGGATCTACGTGCTGGAGATACCAATCATTGAACCCAGGTCCGTCTACATGCAAGCCTGTTACTCGACCACCCACTTATGCCCTCTCCTTTCAGCTTGGAATGAAATCAGTAGGGAAGGAACCTCTAGCCCAGCTGGTGAATCTGGCAAAGAAGACAGAGTGGAGAGTGACTTGCAGGGCTCCCAGGTGCCTCTTCCTCCCTCTGAAGTCTGTTGCCTCCCTGATCCTGGAGTGGGGAAAGTTTCTTTGCAGACCATTTGCCTTCCAGTGGTAACCTCTCCTTCCCTTGTTCCACCTGGGACTGTGCCTGGCTAGAGGTGGGTCTGTGCCTTGAAGTCTCCAGCTCCTGCTCCCTAGAGAAGGGCTCATAAGACCGGCTGGAGTCTCCACAGAGAAACCTCTCCCTCCCTTGTTCCACCTGGGACTGTGCCTGGCTTGTTGTAATTTTCTTGTTTCCTCTCATGTCAAGAGTTCTTGCCTCCATCTTCTGATGTGGTGGGTGGGTCTTGATTAAAAACTCACCCCACTCTTAAATTAGAGGACATCAAACACAGACGTGGACTCAGACCTGCTTATTAACATTAATTGTTAACAATATGTTCCTTAAGATGGCGGGCGGCAGCAGCAGCTGCTCATACCGGCTGCTCTCTCTGTTCCTGACTATGCTGCCTTGCGTTTTTACTTTTGTTTTTATTTTTGTTTAATTTACTTTGGACGGCCAGGGCTATGGAAAGGGTATTGAAGGGGCTTGCCTGAAGACCACCTAGGGAGTTTTAACATCTTCCCGACGAACAGGTTTGAGCGTCCCTCCCATCGTTTTAGCCCTCGGCGTCTTACCAACTGAGCCGACCGCGGCTGCTGCCGGCTTTGACAGCAACCCGCCGTTCCCACTGTCTCTCGGCGGGTCTTGTGGCTCCTGTCGTCGCTGCTGCCGTAAGCGGCTCGCCGTTCGGCGTCCCCGTTGCGGGCCAGCCGCTGCCCCCTCCATCTGCGGTCCGCCAACCCCGATCACGGAGGACTTGCGCCGGAGGATCTGCTCCGGGGGCCGCCGGGGAAGTCGAGGAGGCTGCCAGGCTGCCGCCGAGGCTGTCCGTGTGGGGCTCGCCGCCGACCGCTGCAGCTGCGACCCTGAAGTGGAGGCCATTGCCGGCGCGGAGGGCAAGCACCCCGCCGCCTGTCTTCTCCCGGTCGGGATGATCGCCGTTGCCGCTTTCTCCCGTCTGCGGTCCGCCGTTCTCCATCATGGCGGACCTGCCCCGGAGGTTACTGCCGGCGCGGAGAGCAAGCAGCCCGCCGCTCCCTTCCATCTGCGGGCTGCCGCCCGTCTTTTCCCAGCCGGGATGATCGTCGCTGCTGCCCTCTTCCATCTGTGGTCCGCCGTTTTCCACCATGGCGGGCCTGCCACGGAGGTCGCTGCTTGCGTGCGGTTTGCTGCTGCGGCTGGTCTTTTCCTGGCGCCCCAGCCTACATATTTGGGAGCCGGAAGGTTTTCTCGGGCGGCAGCTCGGCCGCCGGCGTTGGCAGCGCCGTTGGGGGGTTCAGGTGGCGTGTCGGCCTCCGGTGCCCAACCCATTAACATCGGGGTCTCCCAGCCTGCACTCTTTGATCTGCAAGCTTTAGTGCGGGCACCGGACCAGAAGCAGATGTTGATGTTTCCCCTTTTCCTCCTGTGGGACTCGGATTTATCGGGTGGCAGGTCGGCCACCATTGTTTGTTTCCCGGGGGTCGAAACTGGGGTTTTGGGGGTGGGAGGGCGTTTTATGGGGCGCTTATGGGGATTTCGGGGACTGAGAATATTTCCTGGGACCGGTTGGGGTCTTGACTTTTTAGATTAGCTGGGGTGGCTAGCATCATTATTACATCTTTGTCTGCCCCTTTACTTGTGACCTTGCTGCTAATCAGTCCTCCTACCTATGGTCCTCCCTCTCCCCATTCCCAGGTGCATCTGATCTCTACCTTGGCAGTTAGCCTGCTCCTGTTATTTTAACCATCTCCCTCCAGCCTAAGGCTTTCCTGTTATTTGCTTATTTCATTTTTCTTTTGAATTATTTTGCACTGTATTTTATTATTTGCTCTGTATTGTATATTACTTATTTGTATTGTATTTTTATTATTTGCTTGCATTGTATATTTTGTTCGTGGGGCTTTGTTGCTGTAGGTGTTTTTTTTGTTTTTTTTTGTTTTTTTTTTAATTGACCAACGTTACCGCCATGTTCGCAGGGGCTCATATACCAACGGTGTCGGGCCGTGGGCGGTACGCTTGTAGCCGTTGGGTTCGTCAGACTAGAAGAACTCGGGTCAGGCAACTTGTGCCTGTCCCTCGTTCTGACCCCTCGGCTCCCTGTCACGTATCCGGGAGTCACTCCACCAGCGCCCCCAATCTTACCTGTCTCCTGTTGAACGCCAGGTCGGTGCATAACAAAATCCCCATCATTCATGATTCCATCGCGGATGGCGACTCCGACCTGGCGTTTATCACCGAAACCTGGGTGGGCACGGAGGGTGGGGCTTCCCTTGCTCTCCTGTGTCCGCCCGGGTACTTGGTAGAGGGAGTGGGAAGGTTGGGGGGTCAAAAGGGGGGAGGGGCTGCGATCGTGTACAGGGACTCTTTTCATGTCAGCAGGGCCTCGACATTGGTTAGCCAGGGGTTGGAAGTACTTCACCTGTTGGTGGGTCAGCGGGACAGATTTGGCATTGTGCTGGGTTACCGAGCTCCCCGCAACCCAGGACAATCCCTTCCAGAGCTCACGGAGTTCATCGCCGCTGCTCTGTTGAAGTCCCCGCGCCTTTTGGTGGTGGGTGACTTCAACGTGCATGCCGGCGGTGGACTTTCTGGTGCTGCCCTGGAGTTCATGGAATCCATGGCTTCCATGGGTCTGTCCCAGCATGTTTTATGCCCCACCCACAGGTCCGGTCATACCCTGGATCTGGTTTTTACCTCCATGTCGGGGGACTCGTGTCTGGAGGTGGGGAACATTGTTTCCCTGCCTGTGTCATGGACAGACCACCACCTGCTCTCTTTTTCCCTGGCGATTCCGGCCCCTCCCCGCGGGGACCCTTGGGCCTCTGTTTTGGCCCGCCCCCGGAGGCTCATGGACCCTCAGCGGTTCGGTGAGCTCTTCGGGGGGTTGCCTGGTGCTTTGACTGGCGCTCCGGCCGAGGTTGTGGCTAACACTTGGCATGAAACAGCTGCCCACACCATAGACCGGATCGCCCCCAAGCGCCTCCTCCGTTGCCGAGCCCGGCCTTCCCCTTGGTTTACCGGGGAGCTTAGGGCAATGAAGCAGGAGAGGAGGAGGCTAGAGCGCAGCTGGAGGAAAACCCGGACGGCGTTGAGTAAGGCTGCCGTTGATGCCCAGTCTAGTCGCTACACCATCGCGATAAGGGAGGCTAGAACATCTTTTACCTCCCTGAGAATTGCTGAGGCCTCGAACCGCCAGGCGGAGCTTTTCCGGGTGGTTCGTGACCTCAGCAATCCTAGTCTGGCCAGGCCTCCTCCTACTGATTTCAGTAGCGAGCAGTTCGCAGCCTTTTTTCGAACAAAAATAGAGGCCATCCGTGCCGGCTTTGACTCCGGTTGCAGTGGTCCCGCCCCGCCATCACCAGTTGCTGGTCCGCCTTCGTCGCCTCGGTTGGATGCGCTTGGGCCTGTTTCCGCTGTCGAGGTCTCCAGGGCTATGGCGCATTGCCGGCCTGCCTCCACCCCTTTCGACCCTTGCCCTGCCTGGCTAATTAGAGCTGCCAGAGGGACCATGGCCGAATGGGCTTCTGTCATCGCCACCGCCTCCTTCAGTGAGGGGGTTTTTCCCTCTCGTCTGAAGGAGACGGTGGTTAAGCCCATTTTGAAAAAACCCGGCCTTGCGGTTGACGATTTAACAAACTATCGCCCAATCGCCAACGTCCCGTTTATGGGCAAGGTGATCGAGAGGGTGGCGGCGGTCCGGCTGCAGTCATACCTGGAGGATCGGCAGTGCCTCGACCCATGCCAGTCCGGGTTCAGGCCCCGTCGGGGTACCGAAACAGCTTTGGTCGCCCTGCAAGATGACCTTATCCGGGCGGCCGACAGGGGTTGCTCTACCCTGTTGGTCCTCCTGGATCTGTCAGCGGCCTTTGATACCGTCGACCACGGTATCCTGCTGGACCGGCTCTCTGAGGTTGGGATCGGAGGCTCTGCTCACAGATGGCTCCGTTCCTTCCTGGAGGGCCGGCCGCAGTACGTTCAGCATGGGGGGGAGTTATCGGCCCCTTGGATTCTCCCTTGTGGGGTTCCACAGGGGTCGTCTCTGTCCCCCATGCTGTTTAACATCTACGTAAGGCCGTTGGCGGGGGTCATCAGGAGTTTTGGAGTCTGCTGTCATCAGTACGCTGATGACACGCAGCTCTATCTCTCCTTTTCCACCTCTGCTGTGGAAGCTGTTGAAGTTCTCGATGGGTGCCTGGAGGCCGTACTGACCTGGACCGGGGCGAACAGGCTTAAGCTCAACCCCGAGAAGACGGAGGTCATGTTCTTTGGGAGCTCGCCGTCGGGATACGGTGGTCCCCTCCCCTGTCTGGGGGGAGTTTCCCTCCAGCTCGCGGAGAGGGTGCGGAATCTGGGCGTGCTCCAGGACCCGGCGCTTTCCATGGAATCCCAGGTGGCGTCGGTGACCAGGTCCGCCTATTACCATCTCCGTCGGATCGCCCAGATCCGCCCGTACCTCGACGCGAACTCTCTGAGAACAGTGGTCCAAGCACTGGTGATCTCGAGGCTGGACTACTGTAACGCCCTCTACATGGGGTTGCCCTTGACTCTTCTCCGGCATCTGCAGCGGGTACAGAATGCGGCGGCCAGGCTGGTGGCCGGCGTGCGTCGGTATGATCACATCACGCCAGTTCTGGCCCGCCTGCACTGGTTGCCCGTTGCAGCCCGGATTATATTCAAGGTCTTGGTTTTAGTTTATAAAACCCTCCATGGCTTGGGACCGGACTACCTGACAGAGCGTATCGCTCAGCGATCCACCTCGGCCCGTCCCGTTCGGCAGGCGCGAGCGCACTTGCTGCGGGTCGCCACTCCCCGAGAAGCCCGGAAGTCGAGTACTCGGGCCCGGGCATTCTCAGTGGCGGCCCCTAGCCTTTGGAATTCCATCCCTCCTGAAGTGCGCTCTGCAGAGTCCCTGCTGGCCTTCCGGAAGGCTTTAAAAACCTACCTCTTCCGGGAGGCCTTCGGCGATTCCTAGGTTTTTTTTTTTTTTTTTTTTTTACCCCGCCATCGCCATGTCTCTGAATGATATTTTTATTAGATTTTTATTAGATAGTATCAGGAACACTATCAGGTTTTTAACTATATTAGTTTGTTGTGTGTATCGTCTGTCTGTTCAATTGTGATTATCTGTGCCAATTGTGGCTTTGTAAGCCGCTTAGAGATCTTTCGATAATAAGCGGGATATAAATACAATAAATAAATAAATAAATAAATAAAACAAGCAGCGCAAATTGGAATATGGTCATTACTGCCAGTAATTTTGGAAGTCTATACTAAATGGCTTGTTGTTGTTGTTAATTCAACTGTCAAAAATGAACCTGGTTGTATGACTGAGAGCCAAGGTAGTTGTGCCAGGGAAGATAGGGCACATGTAAACAGAGGGAGAATGAGGCAGAGGCTCATCTACCCCAAAAACCTGACACCAAAGCACAAGAAGAGCAATACAGTATATGTTGTCCAATGCAGTAAGGAGTGTGCAGAGCTCTTCACTGGAGAAACCAAACAGCCACTAAACAGAAGGCACCATTAACTTTCATCAGACTGACAAAGCTACTTAGATGAGTAGCAAAATATTTCGATCTCACAAGAAGTCCAGTTGCTATGACTCAACTTCCAGATAACCTCTCTCCATAATACATTACAGATTAGCTTCTATGTGAGCTTTTGTGGATTGCAATTAATTTACTCAGATACCTGGAGTATAATGTTAGGCCACAGGCTTATTTACATACACAAGAGAACTACTGAAAGGTGAGGCAGAAGGATGCTTATATCAACTTTGCCATCAAATTTACATGGGGTTACCCTTGACCCTTGTTTGGTGACTGTAGCGGGTGCAGAGTGTGGCGGCCAGGCTGGTAGTTGGGTGTGGGCAGGTTTGACTGCATTGGCTTGCCTGCATTGGCTGTCTGTTGCCTCCCGAATAAGGTTAAAGGTATTGGTTTTGGTTTACAAAACACTCCATGGCTTGGGACCTGACTGTCTGGTGGAGTGGATCTCCCAGAGGTCAGCTTTGTCCCGACCGACCAGAGCTTTGCTCGCCTTCTCCCTCCGGGTGGCCACTCCGAGGGAAGCCGAAGGGTTTCCACCTGCAATTGGGCCTTCTGAGTGGCCACCCTGGCACTCTGGAACAAAGTACCCACGGAGATTTGGCTGGCAGAGTCTCTGCTGGCCTTTAGGAGAGCCTTAAAGACCTGGCTCTTTATGGAAAGTGTTGGTGATCGCTGAGTGTATGGCTGGGTGTTGTGAGTTGGGTGCATTGTTTTGTCCCAGCCCTTTTCTTGCTAGATTTTATGATGTTGTATTATTGTTGTTTATTGTTTTTATATTTTTATTCTTGTTTGTTTACTGTGGGGGTTGTGCTTGGGCAAACTGTTTGGCAATATGTTGCACACTGGCCAGAGCTCCTGAGGGAAAGTCGGGCAGTTAATAAGTACAAAAATAAATAAATAAATAAATAAATAAATAAATAAATAAATAAATAAATAAATAAATAAATAAATTTTCCTTTGTATTTAAAGCAGCAACATCTGGAAACAATGCAAAGATTGTGCTCTCACTGTAACAAGATATTAATTCTTCTCACATAGTCACGGGAGGCATTGCGAATAATTAGCTCTCTGTGGAAATTCAAAATGCTTTGACTAAATGTTACTAAGGACCAAGCCCCACGTGATGCTGAGTTACACGTTGTCATTTCCCCCTAAGGTATTATTTGGCTGTTTATTTATAAAACACATCTACAGAAGCTACAGTTTGAAGTGGAAAACTCAAACCACGTGGGGAGAGAAGGAGGGCTGGGTTTTTTAAATTCATTTTCTTTCTCTGTTGGAAGTTACCCTCCAGCTGCCTTTTCCTCAGAGAGGAAAAAGCAGTTGGTTCTCCCATATTTACCTACCCGCCATGATTCAAGCATGATTATAAACCACTTGCAAAACTATCTGTCCCTCTTTCTGCTCCTCCTCACCATAAGTACCACAGGATAACTCGTCATTCATAATGTGCCATCAAGTCAGTTCTGACGTACGAGAACACTTTTCGTGGTTTTACATAAGAACATAAGAAGAGCCATGCTGGATCAAGCCAAAGGCCCATCTAGTCCAGCTGTCTGTATTTCACAGTGGCCCCGCCAAATGCATCTGGGAGTTCACAAGACTAGATCTCTGTCTCCTGATACCAATCCCCTGCATCTGGCCCTTAAGTACCCTGGTTTTAAGCCTGGAGATTACACATCTCCATCATGAGTTGTAACCTGTGATGGACTTTTCTTCCAGGAATCTGTCCAATCCCCTTTGGAAGGCATCCAGGCCAGACACCATCACCACCTCCTGTGGCAGGGAGTTCCACAGACTAACAATGCGCTGGGTGAAATAATATTTTCTTTTGTCTGTTCTTACTCTCCCAGCCCTCAATTTGAGTGGATGTCCCCTAGTTCTGGTATTTTGTGAGAGGGAGAAGAGCCTCTTTCTATGTAGAGAATATGCAGAAGTACTTTACTATTTCATTTTTCTGATGGGCAGTAAAAAGGACTGTGCAGCTGACATGGCTCTACTCTTAGGAAACTCCGTGAGGAATCACACTCCCACCTCAGAAACTGAGCTCTCCAGCAGCTAACAGTCTTACACTATGGTGGGAAACATTACACATCTGTCTAATGGTGCCACTGCTTGGATGAAATACGGAGCCATGTTCCCAAGCATTTTAAAGGGAAAACTAAAGCGCCATCAGTCACAGATCTCCCACATAATGATCAGAAGTCATATAATGGCGAAGCCCTGCTTCTGTCAGAGGATGAGGAAAAGTGATTCCGCCCCCCCCCCCCCATTTCTGTAGCTGCTCAGAGGGCTGGGAAACCACCAAATTTACAGGGAACATGCAGGGCTTTTAAAGGGGCAGGACAAAGGCCCTTTCACATTAGCAGTTGGTTGCTAGGAGGCCACTGTGTTTAGGCCAATGTATAGTTTGAATCAAACATCCTGAATTTATTTATTTATTTATTTATTTATTTATTTATTTATTTATTTATTTATTTATTTATTTATTTATTTATTTATTTATTTAATTGTTTTATTGTTTTATTGTTTTATTTCTATACCACCCATCTTCCAGCAGGAACTCTGGGTGGTTTACAACAAGGTTAAAATATACAATGGATAATAAAACAATAGTACTAAACAGGAAGAGAGGGAAAACTCTCAGCAAGAGGCCCTAAAATAAATTAAATTAAATGTCGCCAAATGTCTCCCTAAAAAGCAAGGTTTTGAGTGCTTTTTTGAAGGCGGGCAGGGACTGTGCTAGGCGCACCTCACTAGGGAGATGGTTCCACAGCGTGGGGCCCACCACAGAGAAGGCGTGGTTGCGCGTGAGCGACTTCCGCGCCTCCCTGGGTGTGGCCATCCTGAGGGAGCGCTCCTGTGACATTCTGGTGGGCCTGGCCTCAGTTGACCTCTGGGAGATATGCTCCAACAGGTATTCAGGACCCAAGCCGTGGAGGGTTTTGTAAATCAAAACCAGGACCTTGAACCTTATCCGGGTTCTTGATAGAGGGATATAAAGAAATGTCCCAGCACAGCCACTATAAAATAAGTTTCTTTTTTGGGTTAGCCTTCGCAGAATCTAACAGCCAACATGACCAGGAATACTGGGAATTAGTAAGACCAACCTTGGGGAAAAAATCTTTCCAAGCTCTGCCTAGAAATACCATGAGCTACGAGAACAGTTAAACTCTCTGGCATTTACTTCCCTGTTAGTGTTGCACTTGGAGCGGTACAAAAAAATGTTACTTCACGTCTGTCATGCAACTACTGAAATTTGTCTCTAGCACGGCCCCGGAACGCATGCTAAGAGCGACAATCCTGTACCTGGTGCTGGGGTAGAGTTTTCCCTTGTCACTCTTTGTTCCCACTTTCTGTTCCGAGACAAGGCACCATGTAGTAACGCCTGTCAGGCAACAAAACATTCGTTTCTCTCAGAAAACTATGTCCGTTTTTTTATTTTGACTTTTCAGAAGCGAAATATCGAAAAAGAATTGTTTAAGCCTCCCCCCAAAAAAGGAAAAAGGAAACTAGACAAATTCAGTGTTTGTCATGGTACAAGACCATGAGGTAACACTTGTCACGAGACAAGTTATCACGACCATGGGAACGCTGAAACAGGGACAAAATCACATGATTGCGACCAACGCTGTCATGGTACAAAACTAGTCACTGAACAAAGAAGGACATGAAGTAACCACCTCTGTCAAACTCGGCTTGCTTCCTTGAAAACTCCTTGAATGTGGGCAGGACTCATTGGTCATGCTTTGAACATTTGCTTTTGTTCAGTTGCAAACTCGAAATGAGAAGGGAGAATCTAAGCGGATTTGGGAAACAATAGCACCACTGGAACAGGCTGGTATTTCTCTTCTCATCTTTTTTTATGGGATTACAGCACAACGCTTCACAAATGTGGATGAGGTTGTCTGCCCAGGCTTCTATTTTGAGCTTTGCCATACAAACGCATTCAGCATTCCAGCACGTGGATGAGTTGGTGGCCTACCTACAACGTTATTGGCTCTGCGTTCCATCTTAACTATTTCTTCACGGTCCTAGATTCAGTGCCTGCAGAGATTCAGAGAAGTGCAGTTCCCAAAGCTGCTCAAATGCATTTTCCAAAACAAAACAAAACAAAACAAAACAAAACAAAACATAACATAAATCAGCCATAGGCTAGATTTAATTATTTACCATTAAATATACATTGCTTTCCCGAATGTGCAGTCAGTTTTGGTGTGCAGTATATGTGTGCTCCCCGGAGGACACTAGGCAGAGCCATTGATTGATTGCCCTAGAAATAATTCTTAAAATTTTGGTGACACTAGTATACTACTTCCATGAGTCCGTGGGACTCTCTTCTTGTGTAAATATTGGAAACACCGTTAGAATTGCAAGGATTTGAACTCTGACATCAAAGCAGCAAAAGTAATAGCATGAAAATAGCTCTAAATCAATATATTCCCCCCTTGGTTCTATGCATCAACAAGGTGCCAGACTGAGAGTTGCTTATGGAGAAGCCGTATAAAGGCTCTTTATTAATCTTCATGCCAGGATATTCCATTTTCTTAGGGGCTTCTTCCGTACAATGATCTTCTGTACAAAGGCAAGGAGCTCAAAAGGTAAACTCCTCAAGCTCTAAAATATAAATACAGTGGTACCTTGTATAAAGGAATTAATTCATTCCAAATGAAATTCTGTTAAGCAATTTTTTTATTTATACAAATTTCCCATAGGAATGCATTGAAAACAGAGTAATCCCTAATCGCGACCATTTTTATGTTGTACAAATTCACCCCGTAGGCGATTCTGTTAAGCAAATTTCCCCTATCTCTGGAATTTTTAATGTTGTACAGATTTTATGTTATATAACCCATTTGTTATACAAGGGTCCACTGTACAAAGACAGTTTGAAAGGTAAAATGGATTACCTACACCAAAAATGATGACAAGAAGGTCCTTTTCTCTCCAGATCTCTTTCTAAACTGGAACTTGGCAAGCTTGGCCTTTTCTAAAAGATTTATTATGAAGTAAATTACTCAGAGAGCCTCCATGAGCAGCCATTCCACAAGGAGGTATCTGAGGGAAAACAGGGCCGCCATTGTGCTTCCAAGATGGTACCAGCTCCTGCAAGCTGTGTCTCTCCTCGTTCTTACCCAACACAATCAGGCAGCCAATGAGATTCATTACTCAGTGAGGACTTGAACCAAAGTCCAAACCCAGTACACAGTTTGGGGTTAAAATTGTATTAATTGTGGAAGGGCATAGTCTTACCAGAGCCTGCTCCAGTCTAGATGGAAAGAACTGGTTTCTCCTTGAAAAGCAATTGTCTGCTTTTCATCTTCTCAAGAACTTTGAGTGGCCACATAAAAAGCAGAACATGGTTTCTCTGCCTTCGAATATTGTGTGGAAGACTGCTTTTCTCTTTCACTCATGTAAGCAGGTGCAAGAGTTTTGTCCACCATTTAATTGGCCAGCATACAGAAGCTTCTGGCTGTAATCAGGATTTTACTAGGTCTCTTGTGTGACCTGCTTCTGAAACAATGGACCCTTCTCACCTCCATGGGTCTTAATAATGGGATCAAATTTCTAAGAGGATTAAATATCCCTTAACGTTTTTCCTTTGAAATTCCTGAGACACTGCATGAAAGGGAACCTTGTGCATGAACAGAGATTGGAAAAGGGGTTGTTTTTTTAATTGCAGTTCCCAAAGTCACCCCTCGGTCTTTGGTTCACAAACACTAGAATATCCAAGACAGCATGGCCACTGGTCATGCCAGCTCATACATATTGGCAAGGGTAGCCTTTAAACTTCTCCATGGACACAGGCCTTTATGAGGCAGAGGGGCCTGCGTGCTTCGGTGAAGCTGAGAGCTATGCTGACAGTAGTATCACTAAGCCTGCCAGGAGTCAGTAGAGAGACCAGATTAGAATAATAGAATCATAGAGTTGGAAGAGACCTCAAGGGCCATCTAGTCCAACCCCCTGCCATGCAGGAACCCCATCACAATATTTCCAACAGATGGCCATCCAGCCTCTGCTTGAAAACCTCCAAAGAAGAAGACTCCACCACCCTCCTTTGTGGCAGCATATTCCACTGCCGAACAGCTCTAACTGTCATGAAGTTCTTCCTAATGTTCAAATGGAATCTGTTTTTCCTGTAGTTTGAAACCATTGCCCTGAGTCCTAATGATGTCTGCACCACCCAAGTGTCCAATCCAAAGTGGGCAACTTCAAACAGCATCTGATTCATAATGGGAGGCTGACATAATGACCAGCAATGGCAGTGAAGAAGGCAATGGGAAATCACTTCACTTAAGCTAACTTCCCCAGGCAAATCTTTAGCATGGCTGGAAAACCTGAATCCATGACCCCCAGTCCCCTACTGCCCTTCAGTGAGAAGGAGGTGCTAAGAATCTCTGGGCCAGCCATGAGAAACTTTGACCCTTACAGACACATTATGCACGAAGTTGGAAGCACTTGACATGTAGACGTACAGACAAATTCTGAAGATACCTTGGACATCCAGGGACACTAATTTAGAAGAAAGGTAGACATTTATTTGTATTTATTTATTTATTTATTTATTTATGGATTTCTAGACTGCACTGACTTTCCCTCAGGAACTCTGGGCAGTTTACACAAAAGGAGTCAAGCAAGTTACAAAGTCGAATATAACAAATGAAATTCTCAATACTAGAGATGGGCACGAAACGAACAATTTTTCGTTTCCATTTTCATTTTTTTGTTTCGTTACATAACGAAATGACAAACGAATTTTGTCTCTAAAATGAAATGAAATGAAGAGAAACACCAGATATGTTGTCGTGCGTTTCGTTTCCGTTACTGCAATATGAGTGAATTGCTTAAAATCCTAAAAAAAAAATCACAAAAAATTAAAATAAATGGTAACAAAATGGTAATGAAACGAACGAGAACGAAAACAATTTTTTGCAAAAATTCACGAAAAATGGAAACGAACCGAAACGGACCCTCCAAACAACAAACGACAAACGAAATGCCATTTTTTTTTATTCGTGTCCATCTCTACTCAATACCATAAAGAGAGGAAAATTACAATATTCCAGTCACATAATACACAATAACAAATATCATCTGCTGCAAATTATCCTTCAAGGAAAAAATAGTTGGGAAGCATGACCCTGGGCGTAGAAGAACATTCTGGCTTAAGAATTTAAGCCAATGGTCAACAGTGAGCACAGCAGAATAACTTCAGATAAAACTTGATTATGCTACTGATCGCCTTTGTTCTATGAAGACATGACACTTAAAGAAGTCTTTTAAAACAACAGCTCTTCTGATCTGAATACTTAAGTTTGCGGTGGAAAGGGAGACTAGAGGTACTGCAACTTTTATCTTCCCAAAGGCCGCTATCTCACCTGGGGGAAGATCTGGATATAGTGAAAGTCCAGCTTTTCTTCTTTCTTGGTCACATGACTGAAGACGTGGGATCTCCATTCCCACATACATTTTTTTTTAAAAAGCACCATTCAGCCCCACGGCCAGCAGGTGGCGCTGGAAAACAAACAAGGGAGGGAGCGCTGACAGCCCGAAGGCCAGCTGATTAGCACAGGGGGAGGGGAAATTTAAAATAAAATAAAATAAGCGCCGACAAGCCCCAAGACGAGCTGGTCTGGGCTGGGGGGGGGAGCAGAAAACCGAATCATATGCAAGCTCCCATAGACTTCTGGCTCACATTTTTTACCGGAGCAAAAAAATCCCAGCTTCTCTGGTAGGTCGTGGAAAAGTAGCTAAAGGGGGCATAACCAGGTTGTTTTTTTTAAAGGCCCGGTGGCCGTGGAGACAATATTTTTGGAAACCCTTTATCTTGAAATTTAATCAGCATCTTAAAGGACGTGTGATAGAGCCCTAAGATGGATAAAGAACAATTTCACAGGAAAAAAATGCACAAAATTGGATAAACTTGGATGACTTCTGCTGTGCTTTCTTGCGCATCAGTAAAGTGCATAACACTAATTGTCAAGCGTGGGATTCAATGCCCAGGAACCACTTCTGTCTTCCTGGTGCTCACTGTCTCAGCAAACTGCACAAGACACTGGCCGCAGTTGTGTTAAATGATGCCCTTTAGCCAGGCAGCAAAGCAGAAACACATACTGAGAGTTCAATAATGGAATTTCAAGGAACAACTTGCTTTGCTTCAGTTGCACAGAAAACAACTGCCATTTCCCTCATTCACTTCTCACATTTGGTATTGCTCTGTCAAACTTGTATGTCCAGAGTTTTGCCCGTAATAGTTCACAACAGGAAATGATCACAGTATGAAAACATACTGGTAACTTGAGTAGAGCACACCAAACCTCCCCCCTCCCAGGAGGAAAAACAAGAATAGAATCGTTGACAACTTGTCAACTAGAGTCCCCAGGATGCAAATGTACATCTCCTTCACCAGGTTATGTCTTTGTAGTTCAGAGGATATTGAAACGAAATCAGTCATGGTTTTGTATCTACCTGCAGTTTTTATCAAGCTCGTTTAAAACAGCCCATGAAACTTTTCATCACTTCATATCCTAGGCAAGTACCAGAATGTTATTATTATTATTATTATTATTATTTATTTTAGAGTATTTTTACCTTGCCATTCTCCTTGGAAAAGGACCCAAGGCAGCTTACAATAATGAGGGATAATATACAGTCCAGTACAATTAAGACATGTTCAAGTACAGTGGACCCTTGTATAACAAACAGCTTGTATAACATAAAACCTATACAACATAAAAAAATCCAGATAGGGAAAATTTGCTTAACATAATCGCCTATGGGGAAAATCTGTACAACATAAAAATGGGATTACTCCATTTTCAATGCATTCCTATGGGAATTTGTATAAAGGAAATTTTGCTTAACATAATTTCATTTGGGACGAATTAATTCCTTTATACAAGGTACCAATGTATTTGAGAAAAAGGAATTAAAGGATATCTTACAGCATTAATAGAGAACATTACATTAAAGCAACACAGTTATAAGTAGTCATAAACACAAAGTCTATGTGAACCCATAGATTCATATAAAATACACATGGTAGTCCATCATTCAGGGAAAGCTTGCCTGAAGAGAAGGGTCTTTGCCTGTTTCTGGAAGAACAACAGAGATGGGGCAGTCCTGACCTCCAGTGGGAGGGAGCTCCGAAGATATTTTTTCTAACAGCAACAAGTTAAAATTGATCTAATTGGATGCACCTTTGTTCTGTGCTTTGAGAAAGATATTCACTCTCTATTTTCAAAGTTTACTTCTGCATGTTTTTGTGATTTATAACTTTTGTTCTAAGATCTGCTGACCGGATTCAGAGTAAGGTTCCCTGCTCTCAAAGTGTTGTCTGAAGCTTTAGAAAAATCACTGTATTTCTATAGCTCTCCGGGAAGGTAGATGAACCACTGGATAGCTTGGTGGCTTAGGTTGACAGTTCAATTCCCCAGTGTGTCTCCTCAAAAGGGACTGGACTTCATCATCCGTAGGGTCTCTTCCAACTTGGCAGTGCTAAGATTTATTTTATGGTTATTGTCATTTCAGGGCAAACCAGTTCAGGAGGAGGATGGAATGCGTGTCATGTGAAATTATCTCCATGGGGCCATTTCCCCACCTCCAAGTCTGAGTTGCCACAATCTCTGGGAAAGTGGATTTTACCCAGATTCTGTATCCATTAATCCAGTGGTTCTCAACCTGTGGGTCCCCAGATGTTCCTGGACTGCAACTCC
>JAHTLZ010000204.1:10636827-10655412 GCA_023846285.1 Phrynocephalus versicolor | reverse complement strand
ACAGGGAGGCAGTTACTCAACCAGCAATTACAGATCAATACACAACAGTTTGTGATTCATGAGAGTCAGTCAACCACGTTCATTCATGCTTCGTGAAAGTCCATGAATCACAAATGATCAGATTCTCTCCAAATGAACCACAAATCAGTTTGTTGGTTTGTTTAGGATTTTTTTTCCTTTAAAAGACGGCCCAGTTGCTTCCCGGCCCCCATTGGCTGCCCCCTTTCCACTGCCCCCCCCAAAAAATTGTTTCCCTTCCTTTTTCAGCCATAGTCCTGCTGCCTCTGCACATGGCCCACCCTCAGCCGAACTCCACAAACCTCTCAAGATGGCAGCAGTAGTGGAGGCAGTAGCAGAAAAAAAGTAAGGTGGGAAATGTGGAGCAGTGAGAAGGAGGCAGGTGACAGGTAGCGGGTATGTAAAATGAAGTAGGACAGGCATGTCCAAACTTCAGCCCTCCTGATGTTTTGGACCACAACTCACAGAATTCTAAGCTTAGATTGCCAATGGCAAAGGACTGTGGGAGCTGCGGTCCAAAACATCTGGAGGGCAGAAGTTTGGACATGCCTGAAGTAGGAGGTTTGTTACCTCACTAAAAATTGTTGATTTGGGAAAGTTCAGTTTCTCTGGTTTGGATGAACCTGAACCAACAAACTGACTTTTTTGTTGTTGCAAATTTCCTGGTTTGTTTCTTTTGGTTTGTGCCCATCCCTAGTTGCAAGAGAATTCTGGTACAATAGCATAGCAATAGTACCAAAAATGCAAATACATACCTGAAACAACTGAAAAAGTGGTCAATACAGAAATCAAACAGACTGTGTAACTGCAAGCAGGAGATGAAAAAAGCTGCATTCTTTCCACTGAAACAACACCAGGACTGGAATGTGGTACTGATGATGAACTCTTAATGTCCAATGTTGAAAAAGAATACTAAAAGAAATGTAACCCCCAAATATAGTTTTAACAGCATTCCTGATGAATTTAAAGACCACGTAAGGAACAGATTTGTATTACTAAACTCAGTTCACTGAGAACCAGTAGAAATGTGGGCTGAAGTCAGCAATCTCATTAGGAAATAAAACAAAAAGACAATTCCTTTAGTAAAAGCAAAAGAAAAACCAAGATGATTGATGGCACTGGCTTAGCTCGAGTTTGGAGCGCCTGGGGACAAAGTCAGTTTCTGTGCCCTCTCCTCCCCTCCTCCACCCAGCAAAGGGGGCCAGATCCTGGGGGAACAGTGGGGGAGGGGAATAAGGGTCTCTCCTTTTTGTGGGTCTCCTATCCAGTTAAGGCTCTCCTGTGAAAACTGAATAGCGTGCAGATAGTGCCAAGCAGGCGATGTTCTTTTTTCAAGCATCATCTCCTTAGCATGCTTCCCCCTCCTCCTTTCCCCTGGCTAAGGCCTGGTGATTGTTAGCCTGGGGAAAGGAGGAGAGGGAAGCAGGTGATGGGATTTTCCCCCCAAGCAGAACCTCCGTTGTACGCTTCCCTTTTCCTCCTTTCCCCAAGCTAACGGTCGCCAACTCTTAGCAGGGGTGAGGGGAAGGAGGAGAGGGAGCAACCAAGGGAGGTACTGCCTGGGAAAAAAATTACCTGCTTCCCTCTCCTCCCTTCCCCCAACTAAGGATCGCCAAACCTTAGCAGGGCGAAAGGAGGACTGCTGGCAGGATGGTGCATGGCTTCCTCCTCCTGCTCCCCCCCCCGGTGCCCCCAGATTGCTGTGTGCCCTGGGGCAAATGCACTCTTCCACCCCTACCTAGTTACACCAGTGATTGATGGAACAAACTCTTAAAATTGCAAAAAGACAAGATATAAGTGAAAGTAAAAATTGTCAGAAATAGGATCAGAACCCTGATCCTATCCTCTCACACAGAGACAATTAGAACAACCTAAGTAAAAAAATAAAGGACAAAAACAAAAAAATTGGCAGGGGCGAGAGATGTCTCCCTGAATATTCAAGAAATTAAAGGAACATTTAAGCCTAGGAGAAAATAAAAAGCAGGTGGAACCAATATAATGAATACCTATTTATTTATTTATTTATTTAACTTATATGCCGCCCACTACCCAAAGGTCTCTGGGCGGCTTACAACCCAAAGAATAAAACAATTTAAAATAGTTAGAAGTAAAATATCAATAAATCATCAAGCAATAATAAAAGCCTTACACTAAAATCATTATCCTAAAATGGTCATCAGCGGACCCACAGTCTATATTGTATCAATTAAAAACCTTCTGGAACAGGAAGGTTTTTACTTGGCACCAGAATGTAATCAGTGTCTGCGCCAGGCGGATCTCGATTGGGAGGGCATTCATAGAATCATAGAATCATAGAATTATAGAGTTGGAAGAGACCTCATGGGCCATCTAGTCCAACCCCCTGCCAAGCAGGAACCCCTTCACAATATTTCCGACAGATGGCCATCCAGCCTCTGCTTAAATACCGTCAAAGAAGGAGACTCTACCACCCTCCATGGCAGCATATTCCACTGCCGAACAGCTCTAACTGTCATGAAGTTCTTCCGAATGTTCAAATGGAATCTCTTTTCCTGTAGTTTGAAACCATTGCCCCGAGTCCTAGTCTCTGAAGCCATGGAAAACAAACCTGTTCCCTCTTCAATATGACATCCTTTCAAATATTTAAACATAGCTATCATATCCCCTCTCAGTCTTCTCTTTGATAGGCTAAACATTCCCAGCTCCCTAAGCCGTTCTTCATAAGACATCTCTTCCAGGCCTTCAACCATCCTAGTCGCCCTCCTCTGCACCCGCTCGAGGTTGTCAACATCCTTTTTAAACTGAGGCGCACAGAACTGGACACAGTACTCCAGGTGGGGTCTGACCAGAGCAGAATAGAGTGGCACTATCACCTCCCTTGATCTAGACACTATGGTTCTGTTGATGCAACCAAGAATCGCATTGGCCTTCTTGGCCGCCGCATCACACTGCTGGCTCATGTTCAATTTGTGGTCCACCAAGACCCCCAAATCCCTTTCACAGGTACTATTCTCTAGCCAAGTGTCCCCCCTCTTATATCTGTGCAATTCATTCTTTCTACCTAGATGTAGCACCCTACATTTCCCTCTGTTGAAATCCATTCCATTAGCTTTGGCCCAGACTTCTAATCTGTCAAGGTCCTTTTGGATTTTCATCCGATCCTCTAGGGAATTAGCAACCCCTCCCAATTTGGTATCATCTGCAAATTTAATTAGCATACTCTCTATTCCTTCCTCCAAGTCGTTAATAAAGATATTGAAGAGCACTGGACCAAGAACAGAACCTTGGGGCACCCCACTGGTCACGTCTCTCCAAGATGATGAGAGACCATTTATGATCACCCTTTGCATGCGATCAGTCAACCAATTACAAATCCACCTCACTGTAGCACTATCTATCCCACTTCCTACTAACTTCTTAGCAAGAATACCATGAGGAACCTTATCGAAGGCCTTGCTAAAGTCCAGATACGCAATATCCACAGCATTCCCCTCGTCTACCATGCCTGTAATTCTATCAAAGAAAGAGATCAAATTAGTCTGGCATGACTTGTTTTTAAGAAACCCGTGTTGACTTTTTGTAATGACAGCATTGTTTGTTAGATAATTGCAGACTGATTTCTTAATAATCTGTTCTAGGATCTTTCCGGGAATTGAAGTCAAGCTGACTGGGCGGTAATTATTTGGGTCCTCTTTTTTCCCCTTTTTGAAGATGGGGACAACATTAGCCCTCCTCCAGTCGATGGGGACTTCCCCTGTTCTCCAGGACTTCTCAAAGATTATTGCCAATGGTTCTGAAATTACTTCTGCCAGTTCTTTTAATATCCTTGGGTGTAACTCATCTGGCCCAGGAGACTTAAATTCATTTAATGTTTCCAGATGTTCCTGTACTATCTCCCTACCTATTCTATGCTGCAATTCCCGTCCTGCCTCATCTACTCTTTGTCCTAGCGGATTCCATAGCTTGGGAGCAGCTGCCGAGAAGTCCCTATGTCTACAAGCCATCCCTCTCACCTCCTTTCAGAAGAGATAAAAGGATAAGATATTCCTGTGAAGAATCCTATGATGAAGAAAATGCATTTCTAGAAAGTAAGGTGAAAGCTGCTCTGAAAGCACTAGGAGAAATGAATCCCCAGAGGTAGATGAAATACCAGTAGAACTATTTCAAGCCAAAGAGACTGAATATGTTAAAATCCTGACAAGATTATGCCAACGAAAATATGGATTTAAAAAATGGTTCACAGGCTGGAAACATTCAATGTACAGCACATTCTAATTCACAAGAAATGAGACACCGAGGACTGTTGTTTAAATTTCTAATGCAAGCTAAGTGATGTTGTAAATATATATATATATATATATATATATATATATATATATATACAGTATGTGTGTGTGTATAAACACACACACACACATACAGAGAGAGAAAGAGAGAGTTTTACCTCCACTTATGTGTTTAATCCATTCTCCCTCTCACAAAATACCAAAACTAGGGGACATCCAACTGTGGGTTGGGAGAGTGAGAACAGACAAAAGAAAATATTTTTTACCCAGCGTGTTGTTAGTCTGTGGAACTCCCTGCCACAAGATGTGGTGATGGCATCTAGCCTGGATGCCTTCAAAAGGGGATTGGACAGATTCCTGGAGGAAAAGCCCATCACAGGTTACAAAGCATGATGGAGATGTGTAATCTCCAGATTTAAAACCAGGGTACTTCAAGGGCCAGATGCAGGGGAGTGGTATCAGGAGACAGATATCTATTCTCATGCATTCCCAGATGCATCTGGTGGGGCCATTGTGAGATACAGGAAGCTGGACTAGATGGGCCTTTGGCCTGATCCAGCATGGCTCTTCTTATGTTCTTATATTCTTATGTTCATTCTGAATGCATGCTCATAAGTTGAACAACTCGTAATTCAAGCATATTTGATTGGTGGAAACTATGGGTTGCTCTGAAAGAATTGGGTGCGTCTCATCACTCAATTGTCCAGATGTGTCTTGTGAACAAGAAGCTGTAATTAGTACAGAATTTGGAATTTGGGCAGAATGATTTCCTATTTAAAAAGGGTGTTAAACAAAGGTGCATTTGATCCTCTTATCTCCTCACCCTGTACATCGAACATATATAATAGTGGAGAAAACATCAGTAATTTAAGATATGCAGGTGATGTTATTTCAGGGGCAGAAAGCAGCAATGGCTTGAAACAACTTTGGATGAAAGTCAAAGGAGAAAATGCTGGAGCGGGATAACAGTATAGCACAAAAAAGTAAAGAATTACACAACTTTAATGTTAACAGGGAAGACATTGAAATAGTGAACAATTTTGTTTGCTTCGGTTCAGTCATCAATTCACATGGAGACTGCAGCCGAAAGTCAGAAGAAGACTGAGATTCAGGAGGGCAATAATGAGGGAAAAGCAGAAGACCATCAAGTGAAGACATGTCACTGCAGACCAAGACCAAGAGCATCCACTTTTTACTTTTGGCCACCATGTACAAGTCTAAGAGGTGGACAGTCAAGAAAGCCAGCAGGGAAAAACTGATTAGTTTGAAATGTGGTGTTGGATGAGAGCTTTGTGGATACCCTGGACTGCGAGAAAGGCAAATGAATGTATTCTAAGCAAAACATTCCTTTCTATGAAGGCTGTCTACGAGGCTGTCCTTCTTTGGGCAGATCGTGAGAAGGCAGGATACTCTAGAGAAGGATAAGTACTCCACTTCTGTGCACCTCAATTTAAAAAGGATGTTGACAATCTTGAACAGGTCCAGAGGAGGGCAACCAGGATTATTGAGGGTCCTGAGGAAATGTCTTACAAGGAGCGGCTTAGGGTGCTGGGAATGTTTAGCCTTACAAAAAGAAGACTGAGAGGGGATATGATAGCTATGTTTAAATATTTGAAAAGATGTCACATTGAAGAAGGGATTGGTTTGTTTTCCATGGCTTCAGAGACTAGGACACGGGGAAATGGTTTCAAACGGCAGGAAAAGAGATTCCATTTAAACATTAGGAAAAATTTCATGACAGTTAGAGCTGTTCGGCAATGGAATTTGCTGCCACAGAGGGTGGTGGAGTCTCCTTCTTTGGAGGTTTTTTTTAAATCAGAGGCTGGATGGCCATCTGTCGGGAGTCCTGTGAGGGGGTTCCTGCATGGCATAGGGTTGGACTAGATGGCCCTTGAGGTCTCTTCCAACTCTATGATTCTATGATTTTATGATACCCACTGGGGATCAGTTCCAGGCCTTCCTGTGGATAACAAAAACTGTCGATAAGAGGGAATGGCAATCCCCCCCAAAAAACCTGCTGTTTTGTGACAGTAGCTTGCTTTGTGGCTGGTGAATTATTTATTTAATTTTTTTCCTCTGCCAACTGTGGGTAACTGAATCAGTGGTTGATGAATCAGTGAATCAGTGGTTATGTGGGTCCTATGTAAAGCTAGAAGAAGTTGAAAGCAGTAGGAAAAGAGGAAATCCAAATGCGATATTGGTTGACTTCCTGAAGGAAACCACAGGCTTTTGTTTACAGGGCAATTGAGAACAGGGCATTTTGAAGATCATTCGTTTATACCAAGGGTGGGCAAATATCGGCCCTCCAGATGTTCTGGACCACAACTCTCACAGTCCTTTGTCATTGGCAATCTAGGCTTGGAATTCTGGGTGTTGTGGTGCAAAACATCTGGAGGACTGACAGTTGTCCACCCCTGGTTTATAGGGTTACTATAAATTGGAGGTGACTCAGTGGTATGCAACGCCAACAAAAGGAACTTTCTCTCAAGGCAATCTTTCCTGAGATATTTTGGCTTTATTCTAATTTCAACTAATTTCCCTCTTCTCTGTTTTAAAAATAGACAACTCACTCTCTCCGTGCCCCCCCCCCCCGCCTTAATAAGAGAGCCTGAATAACGGCATGGAATTTCCACATATCAATCTTTTTTTCTGGCACATTCTTACTTAAACTTACAAGATTCTAGAAGGGATACATTTATTTTGTTAGAAAAATCTCCTAAAAACTGCTGAAGTATGTCAGGTATGCTCTACTGAAGTACACTTACATGAGCAGGGAAGATTGTCATAAGAACTATCTCTGAAACATGGCTGGCAGTGAATTCTTCCATATTAAGCAGGCTTCTGTTCTTTCCAGATGAATGCAGTGAGTCTTGCTCTATTTGTTGATTACTGGACCAGAGTGGATTTGATTATGCCCCTAGGCCTCTCACTAATTAGTCCTAGGTATATCAACTCTCAGGGGTACACCACTGCTTCAATTTAATAATGTGGTGGTAGTGTGGAGACTTCTTATTTTTTTTTTTAAAAAAAAGCCTCTGTCAATCTCTAGGGAAACTTTTTGATTTATTCTTGAATATTTCATACTTCAGGGCTGCTGAAACAATGATCAATCTGAGCAGCACAGGCACGGCTTGAACTGGGTTTGCATACACTATCATTAATAATGTATTTTCTGATCATGAATTATAAAGCGAGGGGTTCGCTGCTTTCAGGCGGCACCGTGGAAAGCTGCAGCAAAGTCCAGTTGGCAGGGCACGTTTGCACAAGTGGCAGGCTGCAAGGCTTTGCACTGGTGTCAGCGCTTGGCCGGTGGATGTGTGCCTTGGAAAGTTGCTCCGTGCAAGGGGGAGGGGCGAATCATCTTGTTGCACTTTTCAAGTCAAAGGGTCAAATGCACACCCCAAACATGCAGCTTTTTTGTCATGCCCTGTTTTGCAGAGCCAAGCCAGGACTAAATTATGTGTACCTCAAACCCCTCTCCCCTTGCATCCAGCACAGTAAAGATATCATTCTAGGCAGAACTGTAACCATCTTGAAGCAATTTTGGCGTTCCCTTAAAAATAGTGACTAGAGATGGGCACGACTCAAAAAAATGGTGTTTCGTTTGTCGTTTGGTCATTTAGGGGTCTGTTTCGGTTCGTTTTCGTTTTTGTGAGTTTTTTGCAAAAAAATCGTTTTCGTTTTGTTATGTAATGAAACAAAAATCCGAAAACGAAAACGAAAAATTGCTGTTTCGTTACCATTTAGCACAATTCAATGTATTTGCCGTAACGAAAACGAAGCGGTCGACAAAATTTTTCGTGTTTTGGGTCGTTTCGTTTCATTTTGGAGTCAAAATTCATTTTGTTTCGTTACATAACGAAACAAAAAAACATGAACGAAAACGAAAAATCGCTCATTTCGTGCCCATCTCTAATAGTGACTTCTGAGAAATCCTTGAGTTTGCCTGCAAAACTTATCAGAGAAACCTGTTTTGCTCATAAAAATCCCACAATTTTAAAAACTAACAAAACCAAAACCCTTTTCAGTCTATATTCCTTTTCCAGGAACAAGAAGCTGCAAGATCATTGTAATTCAGTGTATGTGGGGTTGCCGTTGCACACAATTCAGATTATTTAATTGTTTTAGAATTGTTATAGATAAGGAGCTAGTTAAAATGTATAAGTTGTGTTGGGGTTGTGTACTGACCAGAAAATGGAGGCTAATGTTTAATTTTAGGATGGTTTAATTCAAAGTGTATAAAGAAGTGATTAATGGGGGCATGGCCATGTTACATAATGCATGTACATATTTGGGGGGATGTTGTGTTGTCGCATTGTGATAGGTAGATTGTGAGCCTTCTGTGGCCCACGATTGGACCAGAGGGAGAGAGAGGGACCCCGGAATCGGGAATAAATACAGTGTTTCAAAATTCAACGGCAGAGACCGCACTTTGGTTGGTGCTTCTCTCCGTTGCTGCCGCTTCGAAAAATAAACCTTTGAGTTTATCTACAAAGTGCCATCTATTATTTGGGGTTAACAAATTACCGATAACAGAATGACATAGCTGCCTGGACTTTTCCCTGCAATCAAAACCACATTCCTCCAAATTTCCACCAGTTGAACCAATTTCCAACTTCCTTCCAGGCTTACTTCAATGTGTTGGTTTTAGATATTCATATTCTAACCATCCAAAGTAGCCTAGCAGCTAGATGGGTGGTATAAAAGCCCAATGACAAACAATCAATATTTTTTTAGAATACCTTACAACGGGTGTCCCCAAGCCTCTGGGCTGTGGGATGCCTGTTAAAAACAGGGCTGTGCTAGCAGCCAGCAAGGCTTTTTTTTAAAAATGAGCACCTGAGCAAAGGTTGCTTCTTCTCTTCTTCTTACAGGTTCCTCCCCTGAGAACCAGTTGTGATCTGGTGCAAGGGGAGGGCTTGTAACCACAGGGGGGCATCTTGCCCTAACCTATGACATGTGGGGGGGTATTGCAAATTGCATAACAGGACCAAATATAGGTTCCCATGTGAAATAATGTTGGAGACTGATAGCTGTTGTTTTTCGGGCTGTTTGGCCGTGTTCTAGAAGTTCCTGATATTTTGCCAGACTCTGTGACTGGCATCTTCAGAGGGCAAGGAGCTCAGGGAACTACCGGTAGGAGTTCTCTCTGTGCCTTGGGGTAGACTGCAGCATGCTGAATGTTGAATGAGACTATTAATAAAGACATGAAATATCAGAATTTCTCTGTATGTTCTTATTTTAGGCACCTAATACTCATCAATCTGGAAGTTGTTTCATAGCAAATCATGGAAACGTTTCGCTGCTCATCCAAACAGCTTCATCAGTCTGAGGAAAGCTAGTTGCGAGTCCTCCATTTTATAGTTCACTTTGACCTCATATCATCCTTGTCTTTACACTTGACTTAGAGGGAGATCAAATCAGTTTGTCAATACACTTGACTTAGAGGAAGATCAAGTCACATTGTATGCAGAACACCATTAAATTCCAAAAGGTTCACAGAATTGTCCTTGCGACTGTGTGTCCCTCCCATGTCACAAAGATTGGGGGTGGGGTGGGCACTAAGGTTCAAAGGAGGCCCAGAAGCAGTTCTGGGTTAACTGACTATGGAAACAGGCATGAGAAAATTCTGGCAAATGGATCCAACATTTAGGTAAAAACAGTCCGATTAAGCAATATAGCAATCAGAAGAAGCGGAGATGAAATACGTGTTATGCAAACATAAACACAGTTTTTTTCTGTGCAGCTAGGCAGAGAAAGAGATACTCCCAGCAGCTGTAAGCAGCTGCCACAATTCCTGAGACTTTTTACAAGTCCTACATTGCTGGTCCCGGAGTTGAAGGAAGTTCACAGTTGACTCATGATGATTTTTCAAAACTTTGGCTAGGACCTCTGAAACAAAGAGGCTCACGGACTGCCTATCTGGTGCTCCACTTCCGGGCTAGCTCCAAATGGCACTATTGGTGCCAAGTACATGTACTCCCCAGCACTCTCCTTAGTCCCCTCTTCTTGACCTTGGCCCCTTGGTGCAGCAACACAGTGCAAGTGTGACATGCATTAACAAACACCTTTGTATTGAGTCAGTGAACCATGGTGACAGCTGGGGAAACGAGAGGGGGAGAGGTTTGGTGTCAGATTTTGAAAATCACCTCACACAGAAAAATCAATTTGTCTGCCCCTCCATTGCTACGTTCCCTTGAAGTTTGTCTCCCCATCTGGCAAAGCATAGCAATTCCCTGAAACTTCAGCTGATGCCCTAAGACTTGGCGAGTCTGCTTCCAGAGAAACCAGCTCAAGAAATCAGTCCCACTTCCAGGACTGTGTTTCTTGTCCTCTGCAAATTGATGGGTGTCAGAGGGGCCAGGAAACAGGGTCTTTTTAGTTGCAGCATCTGCAATTCGGAACTGCTTCCCTAGAGAAACACATGTGGGACCACTACAGCCAAGATAAAAGCAACTGTGTGCACATGTGGATTTATCGCTCTGGCAGACTTCTTTTAAAAACCTGGCTTATACTCCAGCTCTTAATTTTAATTGTGGTTGGCTTTGTTTTCAGATTTTTGTTCTGTGATGGTAGTTCAGCGGAACAATTTAAGATAACACTTTAGACATTCAAGGACAGTTGATTCCCATAAATAATTCAAAATATAAATAAGGTTTGTTGGTTCCCATGCATTTTTTTTTAAAAAAAACCAATTTAATATTCTTCACACTGCTTCATAGAGCATTGTCAGTATGTAATACTGTTTGCTAGCAAACATATTTTCCAATATTGGATCCAATGTTTTTTTTTTTTTTTTTTTGCAAATCCCAAACCACTGCCCTCCCAGAGTTTTGCATGTCTTCCTTCTACAGCAGTGAAAGCAAGAAGACATAAATATATCTGACAAAGTCATCAGGGATTAGAAAACAGAATCTGCCAATAAATATGGTATTTAGGTAATATGAGACTTAAAGCACGGGGTTATTTGAAAATGCAATTTCAGGATTGAGGGTCCAGCCCTGAAATTTCCACCATCAAGTAGAATTATGATGGAACTGAACCCTTTTAATGTTTAAACTTTTTTAAAAAATGTTGGGAAGTTAATAATTTTCTGCTGTAAGGAAATATGTGGCAAAGAGGTTCAACTGAAAAGATTTTGGGTGATTACGAGAGTTGAGTCTGCAGTTCAGTCAGGGTTGGCCTAGGAAATCTGGCCACTGGAGGTGAAGTACAAAAGAGTACTCCTGGCACAGTGGTTAAACTACTGTGCTGCAGCTATAGCTGTGGTTCAATTCCAGATAGCTGGCTCAAGGTTCATTCAGCCTTCCATCCTGCTGAGGTTAATAAAATGAGTACTAAGTTCTCGGGGGAGGGGCAATGTGTAACCTGCATAATAATTACTTGTAAACCACTCAGAAAGTGCTTTAATCCCTATGAGGCAGTATAGAAGCAGCAGATGTGCAATATATAGAGCTCTGTATTTAAATGAGGCAGAAAAGTGGGGATGTTCAGGAGAAACAGAGAGGGCACCACTGCTGCCCCTCACGATCTGTTGCCTGCATGGATTGCCTCTTGGGAGGGCCAGCCCCCAACTGAACAGTCCTCCTGGGGTGCTCTTTTCAAAATAGAGAATTATATCCGCATGCAGCGATCAGAATTCTGTGGAGGAAAAGATTACTGCTAAAGGCTGTCTTCTCCCCTAAAACACACACATGGTGTTTACACAGAGATCAAACGCATAAAAGTGCAAACCCGAAAGATCTTTTAAAGGCCCTGATTTACTGAAACTTAAACCTGAAACTTAAACACTCAACAAAACAAAAGGCATCAAGGTCCAGTCCCTGCTTGCAAACAGCTTTTTTTCCCTCGTTAAATTGCAATAAGTGTATTTGCTCCAGCAGCTCTGAATGAACCCTTCAAGTCTGACTAAGGGAATTGGCCCTGAGTTGCTTTTAAAGCTTTTGGAGGTCATTTAAGCACTGCAGTGATTAGTATCTGTCCGGCCTGGTTTTGACATAGGATTTGAGGCAAACCGTGTCGGGGCACATGCAACAAGGAACAATCTGCATTTGAACAGATACTCCAGGGCTCGCATCATGGTACAGAAGAAATGTAACAAGCCTGATCTAAAAACCATTGGCTACAATCCTCTTACCTATGTGTGCTAGTGTAATGCAATTGTTCCAAATCCCAGCAGTGAAGTGTCACTACTAGAGATGGGCATGAATAAAAAAATGACGTTTCGTTTGTCGTTTGTCATTTGGAGGGTCCGTTTTGGTTTGTTTTCGTTTTTCATGAATTTTTGCAAAAAAAAATTGTTTTCGTTTTTGTTCGTTTTGTTACCGTTTCGTTACCATTATTTCATTTTTTTGTGATTTTTGAGCATTTAAAGCAGTTCACTGTATTGCAGTAACAAAAACGAAATGCACGACAAAATTTCCGGTGTTTCTGTTCGGTTTGTTTCATTTTGAAGACAAAATTTGTTTGTTGTTTCGTTGCATAATGAAACAAAAAAAGAAAACAAATGAAAAATTGCTCGTTTCGTGCCCATCTCTAGTCACTACTATGTAAGAAGCTGGGTGTTGTATTTTCTGTTACAGTATATGGCAATTGCATGCTTTGGCACATGAAGGTAAATGTGAGCTCCAAGTTTTAAACTGGTGGCAAATTGCCACTTAAAGTTACACCAATAGCTTTTTCACCAACATGATTATTGTGACTAGTCTGTCCTATATTTTCCCCACATACATTAATTTATCTGTTGGTAATACATTTGTCACTGTCTAAGGCCGTTTCATCACAGTTCGCCGTCCCGCTTGGGACCGGTATGAAGAACTGTTACTCCACGTCCATTGCGTGATGACGGGAGTTGTTCCCGACCATGCCCCCTGAACTGGGATTTGAGCAGGATGAGCAATTGCCCTCCCTGGCCTCAGGAAATTGCTCATCTCGGTTCTCATTCTAAGACAAGTGCCCGTGAGTAGAAATGGGCATGACCAGGAAAAATGACGTTTCGAGTTGTCATGTGTAGGAGCCGGCCCGTTTCATCTTGTTTCCGTTTCTCGTGAAATTTTTCAAAAATTTGTCATTTCGTTTGTCGTCTGTCGTTTGTACTGGTTTGGGGGGGGGGTTAGCGGGCTCCTGGAGGCACCTCTTTGGGGTGGGTGCCTCCTCTGGCCTGCTAGGAAGGGTAACACATAGCCATCGCGTACCAAAGTGGCAGAGGCACCTCTCTTCTGGGTGCCTCTGTCTGACTCACTAAGAAGGACAGCGTACTGGCGTACTGGCGTACTTGCGTACTTGCGTACAGGTTACAGCCAGCTTACGGCAGGTGAGCGAGGTGAGAGAGGAATCCCTCTGGCCGTGCTGTGACTCACTAAGAAGGGAAGTGTACTTGCGTAATGCGTAGTACAGATCTGGCTTAGGTTTGGGCTTGGGGTTAGGGCAAGGGCTAGGCTTAGGGTCACTGTTAAAGTTAGGGTGGGTTAGTGGGCTGCACCTCTGGGTGCCTCTGACCCACTAAGAAGGACAGTGTACTGGTGTATGGGTCAGGGTTAGGGTTGGGGTTCAGGCTAGGGTTAGTGGGCTTTTTTTGCCCGACTGGCACATCCAGAAGTCTTAGTCAAAACCTGTCCATGCAATTGGTGGAATGGCTCCAAAAATTTGCATGGTCCCATCCCATGGCCAGCCCATCATTGTGCACTGCGCAGGTGTAAAAAAATAAAAATAAAAATAAAATAAAATAAAATCAACACAACGTTTTATTGCTATGAAAAACCCACTGCTGCTACTGTAAAAATTCAGGCATTTAAAATACCTAATTTTCGCATGTTTCTGTGGTGCTTTGGTGGGTTTTTGGACCACGATTTCAAAAAAAATATTGCGATTGCCATTTTGGATCCCCCCGCACCGCATGGGAAATGGAGATGACGAGGATGCCCCCCCACCTGGTACCAGTCCAGCAGCCCAGGACAGGAGAGGGGGGAAGGCCGGGGAGCCCCCCCCGAAACCACCCCTCTGGTAGGTGTCCTCAGGCAGGCATATTTCCGCCTGCTTTTTTTGGCTGGGAATCGGGTTTTTTTTGTTTTTAAAACTTTTTTTCTGTGCCGCTTGGCATTGCGTGATTGCCACGATGCCATGAATGACAACAACAAATCAGACCCAATTTTTCTTTTATCAGTTCGGGTTCGAGTTGGAGCGGAGTAATTGTCGTTACCGTTTCCGTTACGTAACGGAAACGAGGAACGGAAACGGAAACGAGAATTTCGCCAAGTC
The DNA here is from genome assembly GCA_023846285.1 of Phrynocephalus versicolor. Taxonomy (NCBI): domain Eukaryota; kingdom Metazoa; phylum Chordata; class Lepidosauria; order Squamata; family Agamidae; genus Phrynocephalus; species Phrynocephalus versicolor. Next base: position 10,640,872 of record JAHTLZ010000204.1, on the reverse strand, counting down.
GTGCCCATGTCTACCAGTGAGGTAAGGATTGTCACGCAACATGCCATTCTCCGTCTAGTGGCAGGAGTGCGAAGTGCCATTCGCCAGTACATTCCCTATGGAGTCAGCAACACAGTGCAGAGAGATTAGAAGACAAATGCCTCAAACCTAGCTCCATAATGCATTGATGGCAAAGTTGAGGAGATTCGAAAGATTAAAAAAAGGAAGGCCAGACCAAAGAAAAAACCAAGAACGAAGGCTGAGAAGTTCAGATGTTTTCATGAAACAAGGACGTGCAGTAACAGTTGTCACAGTACCATCAATCACGCCCATGAGTACACGGGAACAGGGACAGTACCGGGACAAGACCACGTGACCGCGAGCGACGTGATCATGAAACGAACGTCAACTTGGAACGAGGAAGGACGTGAAGTAACCATCTAAGAAGCTGGGTGTTGTATTTTCTGTTACAGAATCACGTGCTTTGGCACATGAAGGTAAATTGGTGGCAATTTACCCCTTAAAGTTACACCAATTGTCTTTTCATCAACATAATTATTCTGGCTAGTCAGTCCTGTATTTTCCCCACATACATTAATTTTTCTGTCTGTAATACATTTGGCTTCTTCCTCTTATCTGAAGGATGCTTGTACAAACGGCATCGTAAATTTGTCAGTCTTTATTTAATACAGTTCAACTGCAATTCACAGGTTACATGCATCCATCCAAAAGCTTTTTTTAAAAACTGTCTGGTAAAAATGTAGGTGGACACTCAGTGTGGTGTAGTGGATACAGTGATGGGACTACGACTCGGGAGACCTGGGTTCAAATTCCTGCTCAGCCATGAAAGCTCACTGGGGGAGTGGAACTGGTAAAACGATTCCTTAAACATCTCACTTGCCTTAAAAGCCCCTTAGAGCCATGATAAGTAAGTTCTTACTTGATGGCACATAATAGAACAACACAGTGTTGGGTACCCATTCATCTCTCTCCCCTCCCCCAACTCCCTACAGGCACCACATTCAACAACATGATATTTCCCCTTCACTCCTACCGACTGATTGAGATGTATGAAATAATGCAGGGCATGAGTAAAATGGATAGAGGGACGCTCTTCTCCCTCTCACAAAATACCAGAACTAGGGGACGTGCACTCAAATTTTTCACCCAGCGTGTTGTTAGTCTGTGGAACACCCTGCCACAGGATGTGGTGATGGAATCTGGCCTGGATGCCTTCAAAAGGGGATTGAACAGATTCCTGGAGGAAAAGTCCATCACAGGTTACAAACCACGATGGAGATGTGTAATCTCCAGGCTTAAAACCAAGGTACTTCAAGGGCCAGATGCAGGGGAGCGGTATCAGGAGACAGGTGTTTAGTCTTGTGCGCTCCCAGACGCATCTGGTGGAGCCACTGTGAGATACAGGAAGCTGGACTAGATGGGCCCTTGGCCTGATCCAGCATGGCTCTTCTTATGTTCTTATGTTTACCCTTAGGTTTGTGGCAGAGCAATTCCAGAAGATTGGCACCTCTAGGCAACTATCTTGGCCCTCACCTGTTGCCCCATCCTTTTACTGTTCAGCTGTTCATTAGGAACATCACCACATGGCAACAGATTTCACAGCAATAAGCTGTGCTTGGGCATGAGCGCCTTTCATTTCAAGCAGAGGTTTGTAGCTGACGGCATACCAGCTGCAAAGAGAGAAACAGTTAATACAGCACTAACGTAAGCCGCACAGCCCACCAGCTCAGGATTTATTCCATCTTGGCTTATATTTTCTCAGTAAGCCTGAGAAGCATATAGGTTCTACCATCAATATTGTCTTATCTGTGATATCCTGTAAAATCCCAACACACCCAGATGAAACAACCTAATCTTTCTTTTCAAAGAAGAGAAAGGGGGAAGCTGATCCAACTGGGTGCGCTTGTTCATTTTAACAGCCAGTGGTTACCTCGGGACCTGAACGATTCTTACTAACAATCATTTCCCTGTTTCCTGAGTGCTTACTAAAAGAAAGTGCAAAGGGGAACGGAGGCACAAGTGTTCCTCTCTCTTTAATAGCCTGCCCTAACCCAAAATGCTTGTACAAAATGCAGTGCTATATATAATTAAAGTCTCAACAGCCATTCTTTCCTGGGAATGCCATAACTGTCGCCATAACTGTTTGTGCATCACAACTCATATGCCCACATGGTTTACTCCATAGTTGCTTCCCCTATTGGAGCTAGATTGCATGGAAATACGAGTTGAGATGGGAGGAAGTACATGTGTGTTGTAATGTGACATGCCCTCCACCTTCATTAGGAGTGAGGCATCCCAGGAGCAGTAATTAATAAGATATGGCCTATATTTTTGGAGAAAACTGTCAGGAGAACCCTAGAGAAATCATTGCCATTTAAAAAGAGAGAGGGGGGGGGGAAACGGGCTTATTTGCTCTTATTGAGCAGTATCCTGTTGCAGATTTCAAGTAGAGTAAACCCAAAGGCCAGCATCAGGCAGATGATTTCACCAGCAGCTGCACATTATTAGCAATTAAAGACTTCCTGCTTTGATCCTGGAGCTCACATGGCTTGCTTGCGGCCAGTCTCATTGCATATGTCATCAGAGCCCCAGCATCAGAGCAGGAACTGGATAATAAGCAGGAATCTGTCACTGCTGGTAATACCATCTGGCAGAGGGAGATGGTGAATCATTAACAAGTTCCTATTTCCATCCTGGACTTGGCTCAACTTCCATGCAATGAGATGGCACATGAGTCATGTAAGACCCAGAATTGTAGCAGGTACTTTTTAAATTACCAACAACCTCCCCTTGCAGTGACAGCATCCTTCTGAAACCAGGATAATTTAAGCAACAGGATTTTGGCTGCTGACCCAGCGGGATTTGTACAAATGTTAATTCACCGTTCAGTAACTGAATCCTCAGGTCTACTCTTAGATAAGACTGGCAATTCGATACTGGTAATTGGATAGAAGAAGAAAAACAACATAAACACTCATAGCAGGCAGCTACGCCATATCAACTCCTCTGAGAGGTACCCCATACTGTTAGGCATAGCTGGTGCTCTACCCATGTATTTTTTTTTCTGTTGGAGAAATTAACAATCTTGCATGCTTTGTAACACTGGATATCAGTGGAAAGGAGAGACCTTTAGGACCTAAAAGGAATTATCTCCTTCCTCACTAGGTAATTAGCAACATTCTTGTTTTCTCAAGGATGAGGCAAGCCCGTGCCTTTTCTCTTCTGTTCTGCTCGCTTCCATTGAGTTTGGTTTTTTTTTTATTTCTATAGTCTCTGCTGAATTTATGACCATGCTGCATGTAGCCAGGATACTTGAGAACCATATGATTGATTTTCTCTCTCTTTCCCTTTTTTACTCTTCTGGTTGTAACTAAAGACAAACTGTAAGCAAATGTATTTTTCTCTAAATAAGCTACTTTGTAAATTGACTTCTCTTATGCAAAGAGCTAGTTTCATTGTGAAAACAACATTAGAGTTGGCTTAGGTTAAGTGTTGCATTGAAAGGTAGAACAGTAGGCAAGTGGGCAGTAGCACTTGGAAACAGTAGCCAGACAGTAGAACAGTAGAACAGTAGAAAACAGCATCAAGCAGGTAACTTAATTAACCCTTTTGACAATATTCAGACTAAATAGTCTTGCAGCAGCAACGACCAAATGTGATGATCCCTGAAAAGTAGCTTGGTGGGTACACACTGACAAGTTGCTCTGAAACAGTCAGGGCAATCCATTGTGATCCAGATGTGGTTCAACTTGGTTCAAATCAGCCCAGATTTGTTTAGGATTCATCCCAAGGGGTTGAATAGCCATTAATGTATGCTTTCAGTTTAGTTTAAAAAGCACAAAATTGTGGACATTCCTTGCCATGGACTGGATCTTACTGCACAGAAAACCATAATGGTTTCTTTAAGGTCCCAGCTAATGAAGGGAAGGCAGAAATGTTCCTATCTATCTATCTATCTATCTATCTATCTATCTATCTATCTATCTATCTATCTATCTATCTATCTATCTATCTATCTATCTATCTATCTATCTATCTATCTATC
>JAHTLZ010000204.1:10582604-10629484 GCA_023846285.1 Phrynocephalus versicolor | reverse complement strand
ATGTATGTATGTATGTATGTATGTATGTATGTATGTATGTATGTATGTATGTATGTATGTATGCATTGAATAGATATATATATATAACTGCTCGCCTGGCAGCAAGGCCACTCTGAGCGGTTTACACAACAACAATACAATACAGTGGAACAATAAACAGTAAAGAAGCAATAAAATCAAATGAAATAACAAAAACATTAAGCAAAACCATATAGAACAGGTTGAAACAGCTATGTCCTAGTCTGGGAGAGTTACAAGTGGAACAGGGCCATTTGAATCAAAGGAACATTGGTTCAATCTAAGAATATGACTCACCAAGTCCTCACTGATGCAGTGTGAGCCTATTCCAGTGCAACTAATTGCCCTAAACAGGAGCATTTCAGTCAATGATTTAAACGGAATGGAATTTACTTACACTCTCATTACACGAGAAAACAAGTAGCAACGAGTAATTACATTATTTGTAACTTGCTGCTTCCAGACTTTAACACTAACGGTGCTTTGTTTTTTAGATGACCGTGGAAGGGCATTCTTGTGCGTTCTCAGGTGCAGGGGAGAGAAACGGCACTCCCTCTTCTGCTATTTTTATAACCGTTTGAATTGCAAATAACTTTTTTTCCCATAGTCTGTTTGCTAGTTAATCAGGCCATCATTATGATAAACTAAAATATTTGTAACCAGTTCAGCTGATCATTAACTACTACAACTTCCAGTTCTTCCACTTGGAAGAAGTGGTTCAGTATCTCTCCAACACAGCAGCCTGAATTATTTGCCAGCAGCAGCCCTAAAAATGTGAAGGAATTACTTAGTATTCACTCTCGAGCTATCTGGAAGGCCAGGGCATGCTTTTTAAAGGTCAGGCCACAAATATGCTTCCACGGTCTCCCAGCCCATAGTTGGGTGCTCAATAATGCAACAGGATTATGATAATGATACAGTTTTATGGCTCCATGAATCTCTATGGAACCCAAATAGGTTGCCTCTTCTTTAAACTGGCACTCCTATGAAAAATAAGCCTGGGATACAGAGCCCAGAAAAGAGAGTAGTTATACTAATGCCAGTGGTATATGACTCATATAACAAAATGGAGTAACAGAAGTGAACAGGAATCAAGTCCAAGCTATAACAAGAAAACACCTCATGCTTGATCTGCTTCTGTTTCCCTTCCAAAGGACATGTGTGTTAATCATGAGTCTAGGGGCGTTGCTCATCTCCATTTCTAAGCCAAACATTCAGTGTGGCGCAGTGGTTAAATGCCTGTACTGCAGGTAAAACTGTGCTCACAGCCTGGGATTCAATCCCCACTAGCTGGCTCATGGTTGACTCAGCCTTCCATCCTTCTGAGGTCGGTAAATTGAGTACCCAGCTTGCTGGGGGGGGGCAATGTGTAGCCTGCATAATTAAACTGTAAACTGCCCAGAGACTACTAGAAGTGGCATGGGGCGGTATATAAGCAGAACACTTTGCTTTTGCTTTTTTTTTTTGTGCAAGTCCGTGACCATGTAGTCAGCATAGCTGAATGTATTCCTGCACACAGAACACTTCCCACTTTTTTTATGGTGGTACCTATTTATCTACTTGCATTTATATGCTTTTGAATTGCTAGGTTGGCAGGAGCTGGGGTCAACAACAGGAGCTCACTCCACTGCGTGGCACCCGGGATTCAAACTGCTGAGCTGCCAACTTTCCAGCCAACATTTCAGTGCTCTAGCCTGCTGAGCCTTCCAAACTGGCCAGTAAAAGCAGAAGATGTACTGGGAGAGAAATTGTCTCTTTTCCTGCCAGCTGTACTATTCAGTCACAGGAAACTGTGAGTCCTTGTTCCTCTGGTTTTTTCTCTCCATTTCAATGCTTTTTGCCTCTGAAATACACTGTATTAAACAAACCTGTAATTATATGCCAGGAAAATCTCATTTTCCTTCCTGATCAGTTCTAGATATTTTGTCCTCTCCTCTCTTCAATTCCCACCAACCAGTTTTGGTGCCCGCTGTTCTTTGCATAGGCTATGGCAGTAGTGGCCAAACTTTGGCCCTCTAGATGTTTTGGACCACAACTCCCAGAAATCCAAGTCTGTATTGCCAATGACAAAGGACTATGGGACTTGTGGTCCAAAACTTCTGAATGGCCGAAGTTTGGCCACTACTGGGCTATGGTCTTCTGTTTTTGTAATCTCTGAATGGATGAGTGAACATGCTGGTTTCACTTTTTCCTACACTGCAATAATTTAATCCCAAATTTGCAAATATTAGTAGGTTCTTTTATAAAAGGCTGAATAAAAATCTGAGCCATCTCCATTAAACAGATTTTACAGCTATGCCCAGCATAGAGAGGCTTGTGTTATAGTGTTCCCATGCCCTTTCACGGTTGATATATTGCAATCCCAGTATATTGTGGGACTGCAGTATATGAAAGGCAAGGCCCCCTGGGGTAAGCTGGATTGCCTGTTTCAGGCCTTTTGTACTTACCCCGGGCCTGGCACTGCCCCTAATGGGCGTCTGATGGCCTTCTTGGGCCTGTCGGAGGCCCCAAAAATGCTTTCCGGCGAACTGGAAGTGACTTCTGGATCACCGGAAAGCACTTCTGGAGCTTCCGACAGGCCCGGGAAGGCCATTGGAGGCCCATTTGGTGTAGCGCCAGGGCTCAGGGAAGTGTAGGGGCCCCCAGACAGGGCTCCCCTAGTCCTGACCTGACCCAGCATCTGTATATTGCGGCTTTTCAATTATCACGGGTCACGTCAGGTCCCTAACCTAAGCAATAGGTGGAGGGGTGTTACTGAATACCTGCTAGCCAGGTAGCTCTGGAGAATGAGCAGCTAGACAGAACAAGAAAGAAACATCAACACAGTGGAGCCCCCATTACACTGCTGAATGGCACAGTGACGGACGACATTGCAGTACTGCAGAGAAGACTCTGCTCATAACCTGAGTTCAATCCTGGGCTCAAATAGCCAACTCATGGTTGACTCAGCCTTCCATCCTACCAGGGTTCATAAGCTGAGTTTCCAGCTCACTGGGGAAGCAATGTATAGTATAATTAAATTATAAATTGTCAAAAGTATGCACATTTTGCTTTTCTTTGACTTCAAAGACACAGGAAGCCAAAGCCGGACATTCAATTAAGAATTAAACACTCCAAAAACAGGGGTTGAATGAGTGAATCCATCCTTTCTACTTTTTCATCTGATTTCACATTTTACAAAATCCCAATTTCTTTTCATTGCACGCTCAATATATTTGTGAGGGTCTGAAAGTTCTTAAAATGAACCAAAGTAAATTATCACCATCCGGTTTAAAAGAGATTATTCAGTTTTCACCTTGAGAGAGAAACAACTTCTTGTTATCTGATCTTCAGCATGTCATCACAAACTCGTTAGCTTTGGAGAATCTTTGATCTTATGAATATTTTGACCGAGAATTCCACTCATTTCTGCACAGCATGGCTAATGACAACAAATTATTATAAAAAAGAGTGGGAGGGCCAGTATTTGGCCGGTGTGTATTGGGGGGTATTAATTAAGTCCATGTCCAAACTTTTGCCTTCCCCAGAGCTATTCTAAGAGCTGTTCCTATTCCAATATGAAATAAGCGCTTACGATTTCTGGTTGTGTTGAATTTAGGAGAATCTTCCCATTTCAAATACCAAAGACAGTTTGAAGAAGAAATTGTAATTTCAGCTGCAAATCACATTCTCAGTTTTAAGAGATAAGTTAAGACAAAATGAAAATTAAAGTGACAACATCTCAGAGAAAGTATCCTGAGAGTCAAATACTAGTTCAAAATAAGATTTGCATATACAGAACCAATTCTTGTGTTGTGTTGTAGTGGTTAAGCTGCTGTACTGCAGCCAAAAGCACTGCTCACGACATACGGTTCAATCCTGGGCAGCTGGCTCAAGGTTCACTCAGCCTTCCATCCTTCTGAGGTCGGTAAAATGAGTACCAAGCTTGCAGGGGCAGGGTGGGATGTGCATCCTGCATAATTACTTGTAAACTGCCCAGAAAGCGCATTAAGTGCAATGGGACAGTATATAAACAGCACACTTTGTTTTTTTATTTCCAGTATGGCTCACAGGTTTCCTCAATAACAAGGTCTTTTTTTTTCCATATGATAAGTATAAATAAAAACAGTTGAGAAATGGCCACATTTTCTTGTGAATACTAATCGAGGGTGCATACAACTTTAATTTTTACATACTTATATATGTAGTATGTTATGACAAACCTGATAATTCCCATGTTCAACAGTAGTAACTTTCTGAACTATGGTGCAATTTTATATGCCTTCTGTTTTTCCACTGGATTGCAACTCACAGGACAATATCTTTCATTGCTGTCACCAGTTGTAGATCTTTAGCTGTGTCTAATAAAGTGGTATGACATGTATGAAACAACCTAATCCAGCTGTGACGCTTGTCTACTAAGGATGTCAACACAGCTGTTCATAGCATCTGCCTGTCTTACCACTGAAGCAAGCAGAAAGATGATTCCAATGCATAAAATAAAATAAAATAATCTTAATTTACATTTTCACACAATGTGTTGATAAGATACAAAACACTACTACAAAATGGCCAGAAAGGGCAAATTACAAGATCTACAAAAAGATTACTAAAGTTGTGGGCTAGGAATTGTCATTACTCTGCTTCTCTCTTTTTTTTTTTTGGCAAATTGGTGGGATAATTTGGAAGCACTCGTGCATGACACCTATTTCTCATGGCTGGTTCAAGCCAGCATCATACAGTTGAAGTAAAATGGAGGAAAGGCCTTAGTATTCAGTAAAAGCAACGCCGGATTTAGGAGGTTTCTTTACTACTTACAAACAGCTTACATAGGTAGAAATGCATGTAGGATTCATTTAAATTCAAGTGATTAATTTATAACGTTTCTATTGAGCCATCTATAGAAGAAGCAGACTTCAGGAACTGAAGGGGCGATCAGAGGGGCGGGTGGGGGTGGTGGGGAGCGATGTGATTGCTCCCCGCTGCCCCCCCCCGCGCAGCTCCGAGGCCTCCTGGAGGGGGCGGGGGTGGCGGGGAGCAATGCTATCACTCCCCGCTGCCCCCCGCAGGTACTGCGATCCCGCGATATAGTGGGACTGCAGTACCTGAACCGCGAAATGGCGGGGGGGGGTGACTGTATGTGAAATTCCAGGCTGCACCCAAAACAAGGGAGTAGGGAAGGAGAAGGCAAGCGCTTTGGATGAGTGTTACATGGCATACAGCACCTCATAGGCAGTTCTCATTAGCTATCTGGTTTAGTCCTACCCTGGAACTATTGCATCTGAGTTCGCAATATCCTACAAGTTGTCCTTGTGTTTCCACTTTTCCCCTCCTTGGAACCATCACTGTTCTTTTACTTCCTTCAACATGGCTTGCAGTTAATGACAAAATGGGTGGGAGAGGGGAGAGCTGACTTAAGCAATATTTGATTTCAAAAATGTAAAATGTTTGGTTTAGGCCAAATAGTTGCTTTACTCTTTACCTTGCCTTTCCATGATTCCTGAGCAATACCCTTCCCTAAGCGATTCGGTGACTTTTTAAAGCTGTAGATACAGATGTCGATTGTGTGAAAGCTATCTGACCTTTTTCTTAAATCTAAAGCAACATAAGCAGGTTGAAAACCTTCATTGAAAACATAAGTAACTTGGCAACTTAAAAAGGTTCAAGAGAGGCGCATCATTCCAGTTTTGAACAGAGACTGAGTTGGTTGCTTACCTGAAACTAAGTGACCTGGACTAATAAGCAGCTTTGGCCCACTTCACTCTCACAGGAATAGCATAGAGATAAGGTTGCCTGGCCAACATGATCTTCCTCCAGTGGCATGTTTCCAACACGTGACGGCATGCAGGCTTCTGACTTATCTGGCTTTGCAGCTTCTCACAGGACAATGGAGTCAGTCACCAATATGATACATGAGCAATCCCTCATACATAGCCAGCCCACCTTAGTATGTTCAGAATGGCCACGATAATATTCACAGGGGAAAGCTTTGAACAAAATGCCAGAATATCTGAATATATTGTAACTCGCAGGACAATCAAGAGTTTTACTGAAGTAATCAGGTTCAGCAAAAGGAATTTCTACTAAACTCATTAATTCTGGCAAGTATTTTGCATACCCCGTACTTAAAATATAATTCTGCTTTATGCAACAGAAAATGAATCCTGGAAACCAGTCAAAATATTGTACCTATGAAAAAGATCAACAGAAATTTGTCTTGTTCTGGACGCTGTTTATGACTTGCAGCTTTCATTCTGGCTATGCAGTCATAAGCCAGAATGAATTATGGAAGGGACTGAGTCAATGGCCAAGTGCCTGTTGTCTAGCCTAATAAATTACACTACAGTAGGCCACCGAATCAGTGTGGTTTCGTTAATCAAACTCTCCATTAAGTTCAATTGATTCAAATAGGCCTACTGCAACTGCAATTTACTATGCCAAAGTTGCAGTTAGAGGAGACCCATCTGAATCAATTCAATTTATGGAGAAATTGACTCACTAAATCTCTACTGACTGATTACGTGTCTATTCTAATGTGCTTTACTTAAGCAACGACTTAAAAGTGACTTACCAGATTCTACCTATATTGTGCACGCTAAAGCTAGAGTTCACATAGCCTGCAATTGGGACACAATCCATCACAACATTTTTCCTGATTAGTTTATGTCAAAATGAACAAGAGTTTTGAAAATGCACTGCAACAGTTTCCGTTTATTTCTATGGAACTCGTGTAGGAGAATTTCTTAACAGATGGTGTCCATAAAGAGGAGGCATGGGTCTCATACTTGAGATACATACTGCTTCACAAGTTAGAAAGGTCTGTATTTTTTTTTCCTGGCAAGAATTTTTTACTAGAAACAAACAAAAAACTCCTGATAACATTAAAGTTTACGAGCATTTGCAGTTAATAACACTACTTATGTCATAGGTGAAATTTCCAATTGTTGTTTTTTATATTACTTCCCCCTCATACTTTTACTCCCTGCAACATTATATAACACTTTGCCCCCCAAGCCCTGGAAATAAAGAGGCAAGACAACTTCAACTTTTGGGAAAATTGGGCCACAACTTTATTTATAACAAACATTTAACTGGATTCATCTAGAATTTCTATATCCTAAGGGGACCTGAACCGTAGTGCCATGAGGTAACCCGGGACTAATCCCTTGTAAAACCATTGTGTATTCAGGGATATTCAGCAGAGGCCAGATGCTGCCCATTTGTTCTGCATTGTGCCAGCTGGGTGAATCTGCTAGCCTCTCACAGCCCTGGAGGCGGCCTAATATTAGTTTACTAACTTTGTTTAACTCCTAGCCTTATGAATGACGTTAACTTTAATCGAGGGCTGTTTAGCGCCTAAAGGGCGACCTTCTTGGGCTTACCTGAATACCGTTACCTCCTGCACTACCCGCACACCAGGTTGTGACCGGAAGGTTAAAGAGCCTGGCCCATGAGGAAAGAGAATGGGATGGGCAAAAGCATGTGGTTACCCATGGCCAATCAAGGTAACCACCAAAAATTTCCATCCGGTCCCGAGGTGACCAGCAAAGCTCATTCTCCTTCGGTAGGGTGGGAGGGCGGGGCTGGCTGTCTCGACGAAAGAGGCAGCGGGGGGGGGGGGAGAGCCAGCTTATCATGGATCCGATCCCCGGGCAAAAGCCCCGGATGGGAGCGAAGGTTTTGTGCCAAAAGTCCGGGGCAAGGAGGCAAATGTGCCCTGCCCCCGGACTTCACTGTGCACGGAGCTGCCCTGCTTCCAATACTTGGGCTGAATTAGGCTTTTGTTTCTCAAGAAGATATGTGAATTCTGAAGGAACAGTAGACAATACCAGACCTCTAGTGTGGAAGGAAAGAATTACCTACCTCTAAAAGCAGATAGAACCCTAGGAAAGCCTAGCACCTGATCACATGGTGAACTATGTTACTTGGAAGTTACTTAATAGGCTACAGACTGGTGTTGGTGGAACCAAGACAAATCTAAGAAAATGGGTTCTTTGCACTGAAACACTTTTACGAATGCTGAAAACAGGGAACTTCATACTTCTTCCAGGGCACTCTATATCCCTAAACATGTACTTGGGACAACAGGAGTTAGTTGCCTCAAATGGTCTAGATGTGTTGGCAAACCTATGCTACTGGTGCCGAAGGTGGCACGCGGAGACCTTTCTGTGGATATTTATTTTTTATTTTTTTATTTTTACAACTTATATGCCTCACCGCCACAACACCGCCCACTCTGCTTGGAGCATGCCACTGTGCTCCATGCAGAGATCCAGGCAAAGGTGGAGGCAGGGGGTTGTGAGCTCGTTCGTAGCCCCAGCCACACCACTCTGGGCATCCCAAAAGTGGCACGGCTGGAGAGTAAACTGGGGCTATGAACGAGCCCACAAGCCACCACTCCGCCCTGGCTTTCCTGACAGTGTAGCACCCCATCTGACTCTCTGCCCAGGGCAAAGAGGTGGATGGGTGCTACTGCTCGGGAAAGCAAGGATTGATGAGCAGGTTTTTGAATTTCCCACAGCCAGAGCCCCCTCGCTGTGGCTGTGGGAAATTCAAAAGCCTGCTCTTCAATCCTTGCCTTCCCAAAGGGTAGCATCCTTCGTGAAAGCAAGGATCGAATAGCAGGTTTTTTAATTTCCTGTGGCCACCGCGAAATTCAAAAGCCTGCTCTTCGATCTCACTTTCCCGAAGGGTAGCACCCAAAACATTTGTAACCCAGGGTACCACTGTATTCAGGTTAAATTGCTGTCTTGGCACTTTGTGAAGAATAAGTGGGTCTTGAATCTGGGCACTCAGTCTTTAAAAGGTTCACCATCGCTGGTCTAGACATTGCCTGTTACTAGGTGAAAATTACCCAATCTATTTATTAATCGTACTGTGGCTCCTTTGAGACAAAGGGGGTTTCCTTAAGGACCTCTCCCTTTTTGTGCGAAGAACCTGAAATGTAGACCAAATCACCTTGTGGAGACATTTACATCTAAACTATCTTCATCTGGTGAAATTATTATATCTTAATTGCATTTATATTCTTTTGGCAATCTCAGTGGCATACACAGCTGCCTTCCCATCTTACCCTTACAATCATCCTGTGAGGCAGGAGAAACTTGAGAGACTGCGATTGTCAACCGGAGTTTCATGTCTGACTGGGGATTTGAAACCAGGTCCTCCAAGTTGGAACCCAACACTCTAACCCCTACAAGGGCTTATGAAGGCCTGAAGCAACTACAGGAAACTTGGTGCAAATGAATGGGCAAGGCTGAAAGGAGAAATCCGACACCTGCTAGCCCACTCAGTTACTACTGTAGCCACAAGAAGAGGAAAAACTCTACTTTCCCAATTGACATACAAATGCAGCAATTTGGTGGTTTGCACACTGACTGTTGTTTTTTAACACTCTGAACTGGAATGGATGTTTCTGACCTCTTATACCAGTAAATTCTATGGATGACTAGTTAATTTTGTGAGCTTATTTCAGTGCTGCATTTGTGAGTATAATTCTGCTAACATAGATCTTTTAAGTGTAGGAGGTGTAATATACAGATTCCTAATTTTTCTGGCACCACATCTCTCTTTTGATTATTACGAGCTCCCGAATCTTCCCATTGCTCCTTTAATATTATGCAGTTTACTCTTCTTAACAAAATTTAAACTGCGTAATTTAAATTGCTTTGAAATTGGAAGATATTAAGACTTTTTGTCCTGAAAATCATAGTTTCACATCCCCTCTGGGATTTCTTCCCTCATTCAGCCACACACACACCCCACTTCAGAAACAATGGGGTAGCAGTTATGCATTACATATACTCTCTCCCCCTGTCCCCTAGAAGACTGAGCTGCTGCTTCACCATAAACTGGTTGCCACGGAGATCAGGCCTAGCTGGGAGGAACTGAATTTTAAACCTTGAACAACTAGGTTAAACTAAATCTACATAAATTACAAGTTCAAAAGTGCACTTATGCTTAGTCTATTTTTGCAGGGTTTCTTGTTTCAAATTGCCATAGCTATAAAAAAGGCACAGGAAACTGTTTTAGGGTTCCCAGGCCTTACATTTTGGCCCTCAAACCACAGGTGTGGGGATACATGCTTAGGACATAGCTGTCAAGTGTTCCCCATGGCTGCCTGGGACTGGGAGATCCAGGGAGGTGGAGTGCTGGCAGCCGGGCCCTTTGGCTAGGGGGTGGACCCTCATTTGCATACAGGGTTCCCAGAATCCCTTGCAATGGCTTCAAAATGCTCACTGTGACCTATGTGTCTCGGCTTTCGAGGGGATATTTATACCAATCTGGACAACTAGTGGCATGTGGGTTAGGGGTTGCACAGGGAGAAGTGCTCTCTGATGGGCCACCTGGTGGCCAGCCACCCAGCTGCCGGAAATGCGGGACATTTCAGGGGAAAATAATTTTTGGGAAGACAGCAGGAAAGAGTGATTGATCTGCGAATGTCCCGCTAAAAATGTGATACTTGACAGGTCTGGCTTAAGACTTTGGCCTTGAAATGTCAGGCAGTATAGCCGTTGTCAACCTTCACCTTTGGGGATTCATCTTGAAGCAGTTCAGATCACCCAGAAATAAGCCAGTAGATTTTTATTGTTTTCCAATGCGGATTTTCTCCAAACAGTGGGACTCGAGGTGGCTTCGAAGGTGTCAAAAGCATAAGGTTTGAAACATATATAAAAGCAACTTCAGATTTTACTGTTGTCCAATCCCTGGTTTACGAAACGACAGTCCTTTCAACGATGCCTTTGATGCAGTCTTTGCAGTAGACTTCAGCCTGCAAGTATGGCTCTGCGAGACAGATTTTTGGTGGTGCCAGCTTGATGGCCTTTGAAGTCAACAATGTGCTTCTATTCCACCTACCCCTCTCCACACACACACCACTCCTCTGTTATGTGAGAATATGCCGAGGACTTGGGATTTGGACTCCTAGCATCCCTACTACTCTACTGGAGAATAACTAGACAGATGGTCCCTTCGGACAGTATAATGCCCCTTGCTTTTAAATGAACAGTGCCTAATTATTAGGATTTGTGTTTCTTTTGTCAGTCTTTGCAGGCAGTTGACCACCAAGATCATACCACTCTTCCAAGAGCTAAATTTGCACTCTGTATCAGGACCTGGCCTTCTTATTGAACCCCATGGCACAGCAGTTAAATGCCTGTACTGCAGATAAAACTGTACTCATGAACTGGGGTTCAATCCCAGGTAGCAGTTGACTCAGCCTTCCATCCTTTCGGGGTCGGTAAAATGAGTACCCAGCTTGCTGGGTGGGGGTTGCAATGTGTAGCCTGCATACTGTAATTAAAAACTGAAAACTGCCCAGAGACTAAGTGGTATGGAGCGGTATATAAGCAGAACACACTTCTCTCGTATTACTTTCGGCATGTACACTTATGACGCGTACCATCCATGCCTTTTACTTGACCCTAAAGTCGTCTTCCAAACTAGTCTTTGGAGCCTCTATTTCAGGGGGAAAGATTACATTTTATCTGACAGCACCTATTTGCTTTCACTACTTCATCATGAATATTTTCATGTTTCTGTTGAGACTTCCCAGACCACCCTGCAAAAGTTTAAAACGGGAAGAGCAGTGTGATGTGAACTTATTGCAATATTTGTATTAGACTTCAGGGTAGTACTTTTATGTACCAGGGTAATGATTAACTCGTCCAGGGTCACAAACCAACACCAAGAGAGGTCAGTAAGTTCATATAAGATGAAGAAAAGAGGGAGGCAAGAAAAACATCATCAAGAAGGCAAGTAAAAGACATTATAAATCTTTTATTGTTTTCTTAGTAACTAGGCAATGCCCTTCATTTTGAAGGAAGTAGTACAATCAGGAATCTTTACTTTTCCCTATGGAAAGGAGAACTGATGTTCAAGAAAACGATTTTTAATATTCACCAAGGAAAGAAAGCTCATAACAGTGAATCCCAAACTTACATAGCCAGGATATAATTTGTGCCTTAGGACAGGTGGAAGACGGAGGCCATACAGAATATGTTTTTCTAGAAAGATACTGAGAAAAAATGAATTCTTTTTTCAATGTGTATGTTACTCCAATTTTAATACATCCAAGTAATAAATATGCCTAAATCCTGCATTATCTAAAGTTTGGGAAGCACTGGTTTACAGAATATACAGCTCTGACAGAGAGAGAGAGAAAAAGAAGAAGTATTGCTATTACACATTGTAGACAAAGTAACTTGGGTTCAAAATGAAGAACAGTTAAATCTTAAAACTGTTAGAAGTTTCTGGCTGGATGTCAAAGATTCCGATTTTCTTTTACAACATGACAGCTAGAGGTTTAAAAAAAAATACAACACATTCATTCCCTGATGCCTCATTGCACTTCCAAGAACCTGGAAGAATAGAACTCCTGGACACGGCAAGACACCCTTAATTTCCTTGCCTTGGATTTATTTCATTCTATATTGGCTTTCATTTTAAAAATTTACTAATTTTGCTTTCAGTAATATTTGTTGCCTACAAGGTGGTTGCTATTAGAAATAATTGGGGCTCATTGTCCAAGAGCACAGGTGTCAAAGCAACAAAAGAACAAACATCTGCTAGAGGAAGCTTTCGTATGGAGAACAAGGTGTGCATTTTACTATTTAATAAACAAGGTGGAAAATGTATGACTACTAAAATGAAATCCAGACTTCAAATCTTTTCTAAAAGGTCACAATTTTTCAATATAAAACAGTATCATGTGCCTAAAAGGTTGCATTTGGTAATTTGAAAGGAGGAACCAATTGACTCTCTGACCATCTTTCAGATATTCAGATATTTTCGTTTAGGTGCCAAGGGTTTAAAAGGAAACATTACTTTGCTCCATGTTCAGCAGTATTGCTTTTTGCCATAGTACTCAAGAAAGAAAAACTGCTTGGTCAATTTTGGGACAGTCCCCCCATTACGCTGTCTATGATCACATAAATCAGGCCGACCGACAGACCAGGTGTTCATATGGAGCAGTGAGCTCCTACATGGAAAGGGTAGATCCAACTGGCCCACATGCTCACACAGTCAGGCTGTTAGGGGCGCAGCACACAGGTATGTCAGCAGCAAGACGAGCCCATGATATGGTCTACAACTACAGTACGCTTTCAGTTGTGATATATGCTTTCGACATTTCACAAGGTTCCTTTTTAATACAGTGGTAACTCTACTTATGAGTTTAATCCGTTCCGAATGCATGCTCACTTGAACAGCTCGTAAGTAGAGCAGCCGTATCTAAAAAAACCCCAAAATAAATAAATAGGAAAAAATAGAAAAAATTTAAGTAGAGCAGACCGCATCTAAAATTTGTAAGGCAGGAGTTAAAACACCAACAGTTTTCTGCTCTTAAGTTGAATTGCACCTAAGTAGAGACACTCGTAGGTAGAGATACCACTGTATTATAAATGGGGGGGGGTGTATGGAAGAGCAAGTCCATCTCCAAATAATACAGATTAGAAATGGGTGTTTCGTTTTGGAAGGGGACTGGTTCCGAAATTAAACATGCCAGCACAGCTGGTGATTGGAACCCAATCCTACCCTCCGGAACAAAATCAACCACTGTCCTATCTTGCTGTAGTTCATGCTGGGCAAAATTCAATCAGAAAGCAGCCTCTGATGCATCATATTCCTCTCTCCCTGGCAGTGGCCAATCAGATAGGGAGGTGGGATGATGCATGTCCTTGCACAGCTCCTGATTGGCAAGCGCCAGGGAGAGGGAAATATGACACATCGGAGGCTACTTCCTGATTGGAATTTCAGCCAGCACAAACTACAGCAAGGTCAGACAGTGGTTGATTTTGTTCTGGAGGGTGGGACTGGGTGCTGAGCACCAGCTGTGCTGGCATGTTTCATTTTGGAACCAGTCTCCTTTCCAAAACGAAACACCCATCTCTAATACAGATATCAAAGGCACAGGAGTCACTTACTGAGTCGCAATCATCCTTTTCATGTCAGGGCCTCTATTCATTTGGAGTAAATCACTTAATCTCCATGCCAGGATGGAAAAAGACCTCCTATTTTCAATTTAAGTTTTTCAAAAAGCTGGAAAGGCAGAAAAACCACAGAAGGGGGGGGAGGGAGGACACATTTTCCAGCCTTTTTGACAGTCAGTCCATGATAACTAAAAAGGTTTACAAGGAAGTCTGGTCAGAATATAATTTTACTTAGCTCTAGTCTACACCACCAGCACATTGAAGGATGAAACTATTCCTGGGCTGTACTGATCAGAGTACAGATGGCTTTCCTGTTTCACTGTTCCCATACAGAGAACAGACGAGTAGATGCAGCAGATAATACTTCAGCATTTTTCCTGTTATGCTGTCTTTCTACATACGAGTATATGATTTGTGTTAAATCTCCAACCTGATGAGCTTCTTGGCCTTCCTAGTTGCTCATGCGCAGATGTATTTCCTGTGATGTGTCAAAACAGACAAGCTCTGACTCAGACAGCATGGCTTGTTTCAGCCAACAGTGCATACATAAGGACAGTATACATGTTTGCCTCCTCCTTTCCAGTAGTCTACACACCCACTCCATCAACAATTCTCTAAAAGGTGGGCAGTCTGTGAAAGATGATACTGTGTGTATATTTTAATGATCCTTTGAAAGATGTTGCAAACTCTACCCTATGCTTACCTAGGCTGCATACAAATGAATGCCTTCCAACTACTTTTGATTTGCTCCTTTAATACTAGTCAGGGACAGGTGACTTGAGGTTAAAAATATATATTCTTGAGGAACCAAGTATAAGGCTTGACCACTCAGAACATTACAAGGAAATCTGTCAAATATGAAAACGGATTTAAGGACGCCTGAGATCTTAACTGCAGCATTCCAACCTGCAGGTGTTGGAATGCTGGAATTTCTGGGTACAACTCCCAAACCCCAACCAGTAAAGTCAGTGCCAAGGGAATGTGAATGATGGAAGCTCAATGAGACCCACGCTTCTGAAGGTCCAAAGGTTTGCCTCACTGGCGTTAGAGCATTCTGTGATACTCAAGACCTCATAGCAGATGGAAAATTTGCATGTCAAAAATTTTACTTAGTATTCATGGGTGTCTTTTGAGTATTCCAAATGTTTGCTAGCAGAGGCTAGGCGTTTCCAGTTCCTCCCCAGCTTGGGGAGGGGGGACAGATCAAGCTCCTTCTGATCTCCCCAGCTTCGAGTGATGAATTCAGACAGTGTAACGTAATGAAAGTCACTAGGTTAAGAGATATAGCAGTTCATCTAAAATTAAGCTGAAGCATTTGCATCAATCATGTGAACTCCTTGCTTATTTTTTACCAAAACATCTATGCTGCACCGGGGTTTTTCTTGCAATTGAACTCGGTCTGTACCAGATTAGCTGTTCAGCAGTGAATAAATATTTGTTTTCATCAATAAAGCAGATCCTGGGTTGTTGTAGTTTTTTTAAAGGTGAGAGATTCCACCTCCCCCTTAAACCGCCACCAATGCTCCAGACACATAGAAAAAATATTTTTCACAGTTAATTTACAGTTCAGTACTTTGTAGATACAGTTTCATAATGTTTGACATCTATAGCTTTTACATTAGAATTATGACTTAGAAAATACTTTTAGATCATCAATGACAAAAAATAAATATTGATTTGGAGGATTTGCAAGAGGTGTGTGAAAAATAAAGCAACTTCTAAAAAATGTAAATATTCTCATGATGGACTTTATTTCAAAAATACTTGTAAGAAAATATCTTTTTACAACCCCTGGTTATATAGTGAAATAAATGTTGGCTTCAGTTCATAGTTTGGGATCAGAAACATTTAAAACTAAACAGTGGCTCCGGAGTCAGAGTATCATTTGCTGAATTTTATAGTGAAAACGTCTCCCTTTGTCTTTAATAGCCATTCTAAGGAGAACTCCCTCTCTACCTCACCTGGCAGTATAATGGAGAAAAATACATGTTAAAGGTCTCCCTCCCTCTTACAGAAATGTAAGAGATTTCATTCTGAAAGCACAGCTTCCTGCTTGATGGGAAACATGGGTCTGCAAATCCAACTTATTTCTTTTTCCATCAAGGAAAGCCAAGCAGAGGGGAGATTTAAGGAAGTAAAAGGGCTGTGTGAAAGCTTAACCTTTCCTCCATTGCCTCTGCAAAACATTCACCTAAGAATTCCGAAGGGGGAACAGAGAGAAACCACTTGCATATACATAACGTACACTCCCACCTCTGCTTCTCAGCTTTGAAGTCCCACATCTATCTCCTTCCTCACTGCAAGTACATACAGGTTCCCAGAGAAGCACTGGTCATTCAATATAAAATTCAGATTGAAAGCAAAAAGAGCCAAAAACGTATTCTTCAGCAAAAGGAGAAGGGAAGAGACCCACTTATTTCTGAATGATGCCTTCATTCCATTCGGGCACCAAATCACAGAGGTCTACTCAAGCGCTCTTAAATCAACCAACTTCCATTTATTCCCATGCCATATGTACACAGCGATAAGCCTGGAAAAGTTGCTTTCCTGGATGGCAATTCCAAAAATCCTCCAGCAGCCATGGCTGGGAGATTCTGGGAGTAGTTCAAAAAGTAACTTTTTCAAGCCCCCTTTGCTGTCGGCACAGAGACCAAACCTAGAACTCACATGTCAGTTGAACTCATTGTAGACAGGTATGTGAATAATGTTTTAGTAGTGAATGAACATATTTGCTGGAGGGGGGGGATCGTATCAGACATGTTCAAGCCTCACTTTTTAGGGGGTGGGGGGGAAGGGTGAATATCTGCTTTATCTGTTCAAGATTCACAATGCACAATGGAGTGCATAAATTAGAAAGCCTATTCAGTAGTTGCTTCAGCACAATCCATGTTTTCCAGAAGAAGACTTCTTCAAATAATCCTGTGACTTTTCATAATCCTAAAGCTGAAAAGCTCAGAAGCATAAAAGAATAATGACCACTACATCACACTTTGGGACTGTACTGCTATTTACCTTCTCACCCAAAGTAAATAGGAACGGGTTCACACAGCCCAGTTAAAGTTCCTGACACTAAACCCCGCTTGCAAGTTATAGACATTGTTTATACATCTAGCAGAATGAACCAGAAAGGATTATTTTCCACTTCCTGGACAGCACCATTTCAGGCAACAAGTGGAAAAAAACAGGATATTGTCTGAGTGCCCCAAGGGTGAATGAACTGTATCCACATAGGAACTGTTGCAAGTAGAGGTGATCACATTACACTTCTTCCTAGCATGGCCTTTTCATACTAAAGGAAGATTTTGCATTTTCGTTCATGTGGCTGGCTGGTTTGGCAGCTCATTCTCTACTTGCCGTCTAAGGTGGGGCAGCCCAAGGTTTATTCCTCCATTCTTAATAAAAATTAATCCTCACTCTGAAATCCTAATGTAGTCACCTGCTTCAATTAACAACATGGATTTCTTCAATGCTTCTGAACAAGAGGTGCCTGTCCAAAGTCCTTTCAAGATCCGAGATTAAGATGATTTAAGACCAATCCATGTTTTGGTTCAACCCATTTCTGGATTTATCTAGGCATCAATACAACTACTGCATCTGAAAATGGCTGGAAAGTGAACCAACAAAGGAAAAAGATCTCACCACCAACCAACCATTTCCCACATGCTCTAGACTCCACAACTGAGTTAGTACTCATGATTGAAAAATAACCTTCTAATCTTGCTATACTGTACTGATAAATGTTCCCTGCATCAGTTAGTGAGGAAAACAACCACTTGGAAGTAAAGGGGTGGTGGTGGTGGGGAAACAAACAAGACACATATACACATTATGTTGCCGAATGACACCAAATACTACTCCTTCTAAATACTCATTTCCATAACCTGTATCACATCTCAAAGCTCATTGAGAAATCACCTATTTTTCTTCCTGTTCAGAGTGAGACACTTAATCCATTCAGTTGAAGAGAACAAACACACAGAGAGGAACACTGACACTTCTAGTCCCTAAAATCTGGAAAATGAGATTCAGCTGACATGAACACAACCCTTCAAACGTAATCCCTTTGTAAACCTCACTGAGCTGCAAATGCTTCTATTCCCACACAACCAGAACCTCCATGACTGTATGATCAACAGGGGTGGCCCAACTAAAGACTACAGAGAAAGCAGGTTCGCTCAAGAGCGGCTGGTAGGACCAGTCAAATGTTATTTAATAAGCTCAATTGCCAAAAGGAGAACAATTGCTCCCTCTTTCTTTGCTTAATAACAGTGTTCCACAAAAATAAAAGCTCTGGAGAGAATTGAAATACTGGAAAACATGGATATTTCTATCATGAAAACACAAAGCAGCTCTGTACCCAGCTTCCCAACTTTTCTCCCAACCCTATTTAGCGAGGGAAAGATTCTCCTACAAAGTGTCGCAAATAATAGTGAAGTACAAAGCCAGAAACAAAACAAAAAACTCGTTGAAGCAGCTTTCCTGGAATACTGAAATCAATAACTCTACGGAGAAACAAAATTACATACAAAACCTAATGAGATAACACGTTTCTTCTTAATTCAGCAACAATCTGGTCCATGGAGAAGGAGTTGTTGGGACATGGATATGCATTACAAACCAGCTTCGCTGTCATGCCCCAAAATCAGGAGACCCTAAAAAAAAAAAAACAACTTTGGCGAAACAAGGCTGCGAAGACAGTTTACTATAAACACATCATCAACGGTGTTATAGACGTGTCCGAACAGCTTTTGGATTTGAAACAAATCAATGCTCGCTGTCACCAACTGTGCTAAGTGGATTTCTCTGCCTCCCACCTTCCAAGGATCTGAACTGAAATAATTTACAGGCTGGTTTGCGTGATATTTGAAGCTGGTGGGTGCAGCCCAGGTCAACACCACAGTAAAAAAAAAAAAGTGTGTGTGTGTGTGGGGGGGGGGAGGACCACAAACCATGCCAGCTATCTCAATAGCATCTAAAGGAAAGCTGAAATGATACTTTCACTCCATTCTGGCTTCCATCTGGAGGCCCCTCTTCTATTAAAGAGACTTTATATCCCCTCAAAGAAAACCAGGCAGGGAGCCCCAAGAGACCTCCTGTGTTTCCAGGGAACGTACAGAGAGGCACTTCACATCTTCCCAAGGTTATTTTGCACAACTGAGAACTGCCAGCGCAAACAGGCCAACCCAATTACCTAAACTGAACAGAGTTTTTGGAGGGATGTGGGGAAGGGGGGTGGTTGAGGCGGGAAGGTCTCCCACAGAGGTCACAGCTAATAAACCTAAGTAAATAAATTCCACAAATGCCAATGCAAACTAGAAGGCAAAAAAAAAAAATGTTCGGGGGAGGGGAATTTCCCATATGCTCAATTTAATCACACAGCTGAGGTTGACTAGGCCTCATCCAATTTAGAGCAGTGGCAACTAAGGTAGGGGGCTTGGCAGGGAAAATTATGCATAAACAGAGAGTTGTGTAGCTCTCCCTGAGTGTTAATGCTCAGCAAATAAAAGTTGCTGGTACTACTGAGCATCGAAGGGGTTAAGTGCTAAAGAGCTGACACTTAATCAGCTCTTGCTCTCCTCCTCCTCCTCCTCCGCCGCCGCCACCACCACCGTCCCTTCACATGTGATTGGAGGGAAGCTGCACTGAAGCAGCCCCAAAGGGCTTGTAACAGCTCAATTTCGCTGCCTTCAGTTCTAATCCCCATCACCCAGGCTAAGCCGCCCGGTTGTGCCAAACAGCCATTTACTCAGGAGCCGTCCGGGCACCTGGCTCGTTGTTCTCCTCCTCTTCCGCCTCCGTTGCCTGAAGATGGCTGGAAAGTTCTTGGAAGACGGCCATCTTCCCGATCTGGTCGTTCCTTCTCTTCTCCATGATGAGATCTTCCAGGCTTTGGAACTCTAGTATGTGGCTGCGTTTCTCCCCTAACTGGATCTGTAACCGGTAGGGTTGCTTCCCAATGCGCAGTTCGCCGCCAATTTTGAACTCACGCTTGCCGTAACGGCACCAAGCCGCAAAACACTCCGAGTTCCTCCAGCTGAGATCCTGGTCCTTGCAACCCACTTGGTCTAAGGCATTCCGCACAACCGTGGCCGGGCTCAGAGGTTTATAACGGTATAGCTGGTTGGCGATGCGGCCCCTCCGGCCTTGGCTGGCGTCCGTCAGAAAGCTGTTGACAACTTCTAATCTATGTAGATGCACCACTTGGAAATCCCCTACGTACACCACCCAGTGAGGGTACTGGGCTTGGCACACAAACTCGACCAGGTCGCCAGGTTTACATTTGTTCAACAGGTTTTCAGGTGTGTAGGTAGCAAGAGGGCCCCCTCCATCTCCATCCTCATCAGATAACATATCCTCTCCAGAGAAGCTTTTCTGATAGATGCACTCCTCGCGGTAATAAATGGAACATTCCACTTCATGCAGCCGGGGGTCATACGGCTGCGGCGCAGGGAGTTCTCCACCAAGGTCTGATACCACCGCGTCCTGCTGTGGCTCCACGTCGTCGTCGTCATTGGAAAATATGTAGGAGACCCCAATCCTAGGACCCTCATCTCTGTCCGTCCCTGTCGGGTCAGTCGTAGGAACCTCCTTGTAGTTTAAGTGGGTCAGTTTCTCCACTTGATTCCCCATACCTGCTGAAGTAGAACCAAGGTAGGCGTTAAAAACAGTGATAATAAACACTAAGAAAACAACCACAGAGGACTCCTCTACGCTTATCTTGGATCTCCCTTGTCTTGCAGTTCCCATTAAACTTCAAGAACACTTGTGTATAGTTATGCCTCGTTCTCAGTAAGATTCTGGCAAAGGTCACAGGAAAATGCCGCTAGATGCCTGGGATCACTAAAGATCCAGCAACATGTTACAGTGCAATGTGTAACTCCGCCCTCACGTTTTCTTTTCTTAGCAGAAAGCTGCCAAAGGATATTATAGGAGGACACGGAGGATCTTTAAGAAAGATCAGAACTGGACCTTGCAGCTTTGGGGAGTGGGAAGATCGCTGCAGAAGGGCAAGTTGCCTCGCCCATAATCAACTGGAGAAAAACAACTGTCCATAGTTCTAAGCCAGTGGTGTCCAAACTTCAGCCCTCCAGATGTTTTGGACCACAACTCCCAGAATTCTAAGCCTGTACTGCCAATGACAAATGACTGTGGGAGCTGTGGTTCAAAACATCTGGAGGGCCAAAGTTTGGACACCACTGTTCTAATCTATTACAATTTTATAACACAGTAGAGTTCACAGCTTGATAGAATACAAACTATGATG
This sequence comes from Phrynocephalus versicolor, assembly GCA_023846285.1. Taxonomy (NCBI): domain Eukaryota; kingdom Metazoa; phylum Chordata; class Lepidosauria; order Squamata; family Agamidae; genus Phrynocephalus; species Phrynocephalus versicolor. The sequence goes on along the minus strand of JAHTLZ010000204.1, from coordinate 10,608,295 downwards.
TCTTATCTACTTCTGTTTCTTATCCCTTGAAATAAGTTCCATTGGCTGATATCTTGCTACTTAGCACAGTTAGCTACGCTGCAGTAGGCCCACTGGATCTGTAGGGATTTGGTGAACCAACTCCTCTTTAAGTTTCACTGATTCAAATGGGACTACTCTAGTTATAACATACTCTATGAAAAATAGACCTATTTGAACCATGGAACTTATGGAGGAGTAGTTTCAGCAAATTCCCACTTATCTGATGGGCCTACTCTGTCTCCTATATTGTTTAACATCTATATGAAATGACTGGGGGAGATTATCAGGTCTTTTGAGGTTAGGTGCCACTAGTATGCCAATGATACCCAGCTCTACTTCTCATCACCTCCGGACTCTAAGGGAGCTACTATCTCAACTTTACATGAGTGTTTAGCAATAATGAACTGCATGAGGATGAACAAATGAAACTAAACCCAGACAATGCAGAGGTGCTCCTGGTCAGTCGAAAGGGAGAACAAGGGATAGGGATGCAACCTATACTGCATGGGGTCGCCCTCTAATTAAAAAATCAGGTACACAGCTTGGGGGTGCTCTTGGACTCATCCTTGTGCTTGGATGCCCAGGTCACAGCTGCGGCTAGGAGTACATTTGCACAATTAATGCTAGTACGCAAGTTACAGCCCTTTCTTGAGAAACCAGCTCTGGCCACGGTGACTCATACCCTAGTGACGTCCTGGCTGGACTACTGTAATGGGCTCTGTGTGGGGCTACCAAATGAAAAGTCTCAGGAAACTTCAACAGGTCCAAAATGCAGCAGCCAGACTGCTGACTGGGGCAGGGTACAGATATCACATTACACCACTATTAAAACAGCTCCACTGGCTGTCAATCCACTATCGAGCTCAATTCAAGGTGCTGACCTTGATATACAAAGCACTATATGACCTGGGTCCTAGCTACCTCCAAGATCAAATCTCACAGTATGAACTGACTCGGGTGTTAAGGCCATCAGGAGAGGCCCTTCTCTCCATCCCACCACCGTCACAGGTACATCTCATGGGAACCCATGAAAGGGCTTTCTTGGCTGCTGCACCCAGACTCTGGAACTCCCTCCCACTAGAGGGCAGGACTGCCCCATCTTTGTTGTTCTTCCAGAAACAGGCAAAGACCTTTCTCTTCAGGCAAGTTTTCCATGAATGATGAACTACCATGTGTATTTTATATGAATCTATAGGTTCACATAGACTTTGTGTTTATAACTACTTATAACCTTGTAGCATTAATGTAATATTGTCTATTAATGCTGTAAGATGTCCCTCAATTCCTTGTTCTCAAATACTTGAACATGTCTTAATTGTACTGGACTGTAGATTATCCCTCATTACTGTAAGCTGCCGTGGGTCTTTTTCCAAGGGAAAGGCGGGGTAAAATACTCTAAAATATACAAAATAAATATCAGCTATGGGGTTCCAAAGGATGCAAGTCGACCAGTATTATCTCCATTTTGCACAATGGAACTCAACCTTAGAAATGATGGTTGAATGCCCCAAACAAATTCTTGGCTCCGATTAAGAGCTGAGTCAAACTTGGTCTCTTTAATTGCTCTGTTGGAGAGTTGTGTCACTAAAGCCCCTCCCCCCCAAAAAGCATTCCCTCACTGCTAAGAATTCACTGAGTAGCCTTAAGCAAGGACTATTCTCAACCTAGAATTTGGATATGAAATGGCTGGATGTACCATTCCCCTAGACCAGGCCTGCCCAACAGGTAGACCGTGGGCTACTGGTAGCCCACAAAGGGTTCAAAAGTAGCCCGCCAGCCATCAATAAAAAAAGTGAGGTGATAAGTTTTCCACCCCTCCCTCCCCCATCCCAAGGACCACCACTGTCCCAGCAAAGTTCTAGGTCTGCCAGCCCACTGTCTCAGCAGGGCAGTTCAAGGGCCATGGCGCATTGAAATCTGTTCCTTCCAGAATGGATTAATTGCTTTTCAAGGCATTCCTATGGGAAACCGCTGCTCTACTTACAAAAGTTTTTACTTATGAGCATGTGCTCGGAATGGATAAAATACATAAGTAGAGGTTTTAGTGTAGTAGCCCTCAGGCACTTTGGTCCGGAAAAAGTAGACCTTGGCCTGTTCAAAGTTGAACAGCCCTGCCCTAGACACACTCACCTGTTCAAGAAATGCATTTGCCATAGAAGTCCGAGGAGGAGAGGGAAAGAAGGCTGGATAGAAAAGAACAGGGAACACCTTACATGAGAAGGAATAGATCTGCCTTGTGTCTCTCCATCTGAAGACCTAGGTGTGATATCTGATCCACAACTGCCTCAGCCATAACTTTAAAACATCTGCTCAATATGCAGCTTGAGCCTTTCCTGACACCTAAGACAGACATGCCTGGCCAAAATCCATCTTGCCAAGAACTTCTGGACTTTAAATTCTTCCTACTAGGTGCTAGCCTCGTGGCGCAGTGGTTAAATGCCTGTACTGCAGGTAAAACTGTGCTCACGACCTGGGTTCAATCCCCGGTAACAGGCTCAAGGTTCACTCAGCCTTCCATCCTTCCGAGGTCGGTAAAATGAGTACCCAGCTTGCTGGGGGGGCAATGTGTAGCCTGCACACTGTAATTAAAATTGTAAACCGCCCAGAGACCACTTGTAGTGGTATGGGGCGGTATATAAGCAGAACACTTTGCTTTATACATCTGGATGGCACTGATTGTTGAAAAACTAGCTGCCAGTCTAATTTTTTTTTTAAAAAACTCACCTATAAAGTTATCACCTGCTTCTGTGTTTATATCTAGTTTATGCACACAGAACAAGATTGAAGAATAAGTTTTCAGGACCCAGTTAGTCAGTGGGCAACCCCCTGCCATACAAAATGTACACTGGCAGTGATCCAGCAGTAATTATTTGATTATTGAAGGTTCCCTGCAGCTTCCCCTAAGGAGCCTGTAAAGCTGAAAGTGTGTGGGGGGGGGCACACATAAGTTTACATGCATTTGACATTAAATATTTCCAAGAGTGGCATAACCTTCTCCAGCAGGCTTAGGGCCGATACGTTACAACCTCGTTTGGATGGAAGGAAGGAAGAGAAAAGAGTTTGTGGGTATAAGGTTTTTGAAGCAGGTGAGAGCTGAACTTGATTCATCTTCAACTACAGTACTATCCTAGGGAAAGCTCTTCTTTTGAAACTGCATTTCATTTATTTAATTTAATTTAATTTAATTTAAATCCCACACATCTAGCCAAAGGCAACTCTGGGTGGTGAACAACAGTGCAATAAACATAATAGAGGGCAGAGTTATCCCAATACAAATTTGAAATAGGCTGAGGTGCCAACAGGAAGAAATAGGCAACAGGTAAGTGCATAAGAAGTAACACTTGACTGTTTCTCCAATGGTCCAGTTAGCAAAAGAGAAAACAAATCAGCTGATAGGAGACTGTAAATACCACAGTGTATTCTCTGCCCTCGTCCTACCAGTTCCAGCAGTGATGTAAGAGAAAAGTGGTATTGTACTTCAGGATTATGATATAACATTGGTTTCTATGTTATGCCATGGAACAACATGAGTGAAATGCCAGGTCCCTACAGCTAAGCACCGGGCAAGCAAACTGGATTTAGATGGTGAGGAAGACAATTCAGGAAGGAGCAAGGAGGGGGGTAAGGGTCACAAAACATAAGAGAAAGCAATTTCCCTGCAAATGGGATTCCGAGCAAGTACACAATGCTACATTTCAATTTGTCTCACAGACCGACATAAGAATTTGTTGCTCTCATTTTCCACTTCCCTGTGAGTAAAAAGTCAAGAAAATGTGCTTTAGAGCAAATCTATTAAAGCAAATATTGTGTGCACCACAAAGATTCACACAGCAACCACCACACAGAGCCAAAACATTTGCTTAAGACTGCAACAGCTCCTTATAGCCTTCACATATGGTGGGGCAGCTGTGATTAAGCACTTAAAGGTCTCAGACATCCAAGGAGCCATGGTGATGCTTAAAATTTCCTCAGTTCAGTGGAGAGGGCCATTTAATCACAGAATCAAGGCAAGCGTTGTAAGTCTGTGCTAAGTCTCACGCCTATTGTCTTGGGACCACAGCAGGCCTGACTCTTGAATCAACACACTTAAAAGTTGCTCCTGTTGGGTTACATACATCACACAGGTTTTGTGGACATTAGTGCATGCACTCAGGTGGGAAACGTAGGTACAAGCAAGCCCCTTGCTTTTGCCTTGGATTTTATCAAAAGGAAATCACAGATCTGGAAGACTCAGGATCTAAGCAGAGGACCAGCTGAGTCAAACCTCAATGCCCCTTCCAACATCCAGACTCCACCAATGGACAGTCAATTGCTTGTGGAAACGGGATCAACAGCACATTAAATAACTCACACTAGTGGTGGCGATAAAGACCAGAGACCTTAGTTTCTGTATTTTCTATAACACTTCGTGAACGGTCAAGCCAGTCCACATAGTCATCTCCCTGACCTACAGACAATCCTGTAGACTATTATCGTTGCTAATCAATTATTTTACAGCACCCATAACAGACTAATCTCGGAGCAGCTTGCCTAATGCCACTGGATTTGGAACTGACCAAACGGTAGAATTCGGTGGCGTCTCAAAACAGGCAATGTGTGCAGATACATTTAGCAGGACTGCGCCTGGACTAGGAACACAGTTAAGTTTCAAAGAGAGAGTCCTGTTCCTTATCCCATTCACCCCCCCCCCCCCCAACAAAAAAACACCGCTTAAGTTTGTTTCAATGAAGGGGGAATGGAAACATTATTTTGTGAACTGACTGAGAAATGACCAGAAATGTAATACTGTACTTCGAAGTACAGTATCAGTCCAGCGCCAGGTGAGCATGGCTGAGCAGCCATATCTGAAATGTGCAGGGCGGGAGAGACAGACACACACAGAGCGATTTTAAAGACACAGCTCTCTAATTTCCACAGGGAAATCTATTCATGCTGTTGTTGCTTTGGAAGCCACAAAGGCGAGTCCCACGGGGCGCCTTTGGAAACTAACCCAGGTATTATTACAGGGCGAGTTGTCGAAGCTTCTGGCCCTTTTCATCGTCCCTGCTTATAACCCTCTCCTACCCCATCGCTTTATTAGAGCAGCTTCTATTTTGGAAACTTCCAGCAGTAACTGGCGTTTTGTTTGCTTTTAACCCTCCTCTCCCAACGCGCTCCTGGATCGGAACCTTCTCGGGGCAACTGCGATCAAAGTTTTCCCTTCTTTTTACTCACCCCCCAACCCCTTTTCCGGGCGTGGGGACGAGCCAGGCAGGGTCGGGAAGGTTGGCGACCCCCCCCCCAAGCATCACTCACCTCACCCTGTAGGCACACACCAGCCGCGGCTCAGCCCAGGTGCGCCCGAATCCTGTTGTTGTCGCCGCCGCCGGCACCCGATCCACTCCCCATACCTCTCCTTCCTGCCCGCCTCCTCCGGAGCGCGCGATGGTGGGAAAGGAGGAGGCGGCGGCGCTGGAAACTTACCAAGCGGCGACCGAGGCTGCGCTTGGCGACGACGGAGGCAGGGAGGGCAAAGCGCCCCTGGAGTTCCAGTGGCCCCCGATTTAAGACGGGGGTTCTCTGCAAATTCCACGGAGGAAAGAAAACGAGTTAGCTGCTCCTGCTGCTGCTCTTCTTCCTCCTCCTCCTCCTCCTCCTCAGCCCGGCCGCAGGTGGTTCATGGTCGCCACCTCTCCATGCGCTCCAGCCTCCCGCCGGCCTGCGCAACAAGCGGGCGCCCGCGGGAAAAAAACCGGGCAAGGGAGGCGAGACGGGGCGCGCGGGTGGCTGGCTGGTCGAGACCCGTCTCGGGCTTCCCCTCCTTGACGCGGCCCCGCTCGCGCCCTTCCCACGCGCCCGCACCCTCGGAGCGGTGCGCGTCCCGGCGGCGCCCCGGCGCTTCCTTCTCTCGCGGCCGCTTCCTCTTCCTTCGACGCAGCGCCGATCACTACCAGCGGAGGGAGCCTGAGTTGGGGGGGGGAGCGAAGAGAGGAGGAGTTGCGAGTAGGCAGCCGGTTGCGTTCCTGGCTGGGGTTCAACCCGGGGGGGCAACTTTTTCAAGCCGATCGGGGGGCTCCCCGCCGCTGCGCCCCCAGGAACCGAGCGGCGCGCGCTCGGGCTGCAGACCGCGGCTGTCTCCCCTTGCCGGTGCAAGCCTGCCGGTGGAACAAGTGGCGATGGATCACTGTAATTTTTTTAAAGCTTCCGAGGAGGGCAGGCTCGGGTTTCCACCCCCTCTGCCTTGATCAGGCGCACGTGGCAATCCCGAGGGCCGCCTCCCTGCCCGGTCCTGTAGATTTAAGAGCATGTCGGCGTCGCAGGTGAGCTCAGCGCTCTTCCCAATCGGGGAAGCTCGGGCGCATCGGATTGCTTTCAAGTGCGCAAAAGCAGATCACCCCCCCACCCCGCACCCACCCCTGGCCTTGACAGGCATCCCTAGTAGTTGTTGCGCGTGCTGCAACCCTTGCAGGAACTGAAACCGTCCGAGCTCCTGGGTTCAATCTTGAGCAGCATCTCCAGTTGTCAATAGCGGGCGAGCACTGGCTGTCTACAGCTTCTTCGATTGCAATTCCCGTTGTGATTGTTCCTGTTGTGTTAGTTCGCGACCCTTCGAAGGGAGAGGACTTTGCAAATTTCCCGTCATCAACTGCCTTGATCGAGGTCCTGTAAAAGCAGGGCGGTGGTTTCCTTGAGGAATCAGTCCATCTCATGTTCACCCTCCCTCTTTTCCTAATGAAACTTTTTTTTAATTTTTGTGATGCTTCATTGTGTTTTGTAGTTTTGTTTTCACATTTATAGTTTTTGTTGTTTTTGTTATGTCATAAGCCTTTGGATAGATGGGCAGTATATAAATTGAACAAAACAAACAAACAAACAAAGGACTTCAGCATTTCCCAGGGTTCTTGTCTTTTCTAAAAAAAAAATGACCTCCTTATATGCAATCATATGTCATGGCCTCGCTGTAGTCATTTCTGCAGTAACTCCCTTCAGTTCTCAACCTTGATGATGCTGGATAGGGTGATGGGCCAGAAGTACATGGAGGGCCAATGTCACTCACCCAGGACTTAAATAATAAAATAGTTGTAACATATGGGGAAAGGAACAGGTGGCTTTATAAATGATGTTGGACCAGTTCTCTTCAGCATGGCCAAAGGGTGAAGGATGCTGGGAGTTGTAGTCCAACATCATCTGGCGGCTTTTGTATTTTGCAACCTTTCCTGTGCTGGAAAGCCAATCATAGGAGACTCCAGAGAGACGGGATGGGAAATGTGGTCTTCCAGACACAGTTGGAACACATCTCCCATAATCCTTCACCTGTGGTAAGTGGATGCTGGGAGATACAGTCCAAAAACATGGTTCTGGGAGACCAGACATTATTTTGCCCTGCTGAAGAGGCTGTGTCAGTCAGAGATGACATCTCTGGACTAGACAGGCAAATAAATCCATCCTAGTTTATAGCAGCTTCATCTACCCTAAGACTGGTTTAAGGTTTTACAGTGATTCTGCAATCATTCAAGCTAAGCTATAAATGTTTCAGAGACGTATTTTTGTATTCTTTGCTGTGGAATGGTGTGTGGGCTGCATTTGAATTTTGAAAGAGAGATGCCAGCAGTAAGGGCTGTATGGGAGCCCTGCAATTTGCCTTTGAAGTTTCACTTTCCTGGTGCTTAATGTGAGAGTTTGGCACTCTGCACATGCTCATGGGTAACCTTTAACACCATTAGATCTGTTGCATTTTTACATGTGCACAACTTCATATTATGGAAGAAGAAGAGAAAGATGGAAACTCTTGCTGACAGTCACAGCTGTGACTAGCAATTTGGCACCCGGGGCAATCAACACTGACTCCAACCAACTGTACTGGGATGCAGGAGAATATACAAAGGAGGAATATGCAATTTGTCTGCCCTTCGCTGCCACCATCCCCCATCCCCCCAGAAATAAAAGGTTTATGCTTTGTTGTTGTTGTTTTTAAAAAAGGACAACAAACAAGGTCAGGATTCAGGAAGATAATTTTCCTAACTTCCATCAGTTGATTCCAATCTATATATCTGCACCATTGTGCTGGTCTTATTGGCCACTGTCAAGCACTACCTGGCTCAATCCACCTTGATAAAGTTTTCTAGAACATGGTATCTTGTGATCTTGACAGGTGTTTTGAGTTTTTTCTGGGACTAATAAATTCATTCACAAAGTCTCTTGCAGCTTTACCTGGGCATAAGCACCCTTGAAATCAGCAGGCCTTACTTTTGAGTCGACACAGCTCAGTGTTCATTGTAAAGCCAGTCCCAATAAAAATATTGTTCACTTATTGTTTGGGATTTTGTTTTGTTCTTGCCTTCCCACCACCTTCACAGGTGCATCTGGTGAGAACATATCAGAAGGACTTCTTTGTTGCTGCTCCCAGGCTCTGGACCTCCCTCCCATAGGCGCCCAGGCTGGCCCCATCTGTACCAGCCTTCTGTAAAGCAAAGCAAAGCAAAAGCAAAGTGTTCTGATTATATACCACCCCATAGTGCTCAAAGCACTCTCTGGGCAGTTTACAATTTAATTATGCAGGCTATACATTGCCCCCCACCCCCAGCAAGCTGGGTACTCCTTGTACCGACCTTGGAAGGATGGAAGGCTGAGTCAATCATGGGCTGGCTACCTGGGACTGAACCTCAGGTTGTGAGCACAGTTTTAGTTGCAGTACAGGCACTTAACCACTACACCATGTGGCTCTTAAGTGATGAAGCAGAAGAAGACATTTGTCTTCAGGAGAGCTTTCCTTGAGTGAATCGTTCCAGATAATGGTGTTTTTTTAAAAATATTTTGTACCTTACTGAATGTATTTTGGTGTTGCTTGGGTTTTTGGTATTGTATTCATTGATGCTTAATTTAAATGCTTTCTAAATTTTTTGTAAGCAGCCTTGAGTCCTTTTAAAGGAGAAAGGTGGACTATTAATGGTTTACATAAAATAAGGTAATGGAATAAATTAAATGACATGGCTTTATTCAGAAACAAACAGTTTGAAGTCAAAAGTAAGTCCATTCTCAGCAGAAGTATGCTTGCAATTGCTGATTTCAAGCAATTCCCTGCCAACAGATTCAGGTCCTTGAAATTTTCTAGTCAAACTCAAAGACATGTGAGAATGACTCCCCCTTGCATGATGTTGCCCCTTGTCTGTGATGATTCTCAGTCATTCAGGTGAGTTTATCTGGAAGTTGAGTCATGGCAACTGGACTTCTTTTTCTTGAGAGATTAAAACGTTTCACTGTTCATCCAAACAGCTTCATCAGTCTGAAGAAAGCTAGTTGTGAGTCCTCCATCTTATAGTCTACTTTGACCTCTTGTCACCCTGGTCTGAAATAGGCTCATAAGATGAACAATGGCCTGAATAGGCTTGTTAGGTAGACAACAGTCTCAATAGCCTTAAGGTGAAAAACGGCCTAAGGTGCTGAAACCTATAAAGTATGGGTCATTAGTTACGGCCTGAGAAGTCCATGTCTGAGAAGCTTTAAAGGATTTTTGGCAAACACCACATCCCTGTTTATTTTCAAACCCACAAACGCACTAAGGCAGAGACTTGTCCGAAGGACCCAATACCAAAACACAAAAGGAGCAATAGAGTATATAGTCCAATGCAGTGAGGAGTGTGCAGAGCTCTACATTGGAGAAACTAAACAGCCATTAAACAGGAGGATGGCCCAACATAGGAGGGGTAACAGCTCAGAACCAGAATTAGCAGTACATCTCTTTGAAGGACAAAGGGCACCCATTCAAAGATGATGTCAACATATTAGACAGAGAAGATAAAAAAGGCAAAGTGTTTGAGAGAGGCGTCAGGGAAGCCATTCATGTGAGCATTGAAAACCCCTCTCTCAACAGAGGTGGGGTGGGGGTCCTCAGGCACAGTTTATCTGCTACTTATCAGGCTGTGCTTTCAAGAATACCCAAATAAATCAAAAAGCCTTCACCACCATGGCCATAGCTAATGACCCCTACTTGATGGGTTTCAGCACATTGGGCCATTGTTCACTTTAAGGCTATGGATACTGTTGTCTACCTAACAAGCTTGTTCAGGCCATTGTTCATCTTATGAGCCTATTTCAGACCAGGGTGACAAGAGGTTTATTCAAACTGTTTGGATGATCAGTGAAACGTTTCCATCTCTCAAGAAAAAGAAGTCCAGTTGCCATGACTCAACTTCCAGAGGTTGCTCCATTGTGTTTCTGTAACTGTGTCTGCTCTGAGTTGATTCAACAGGGAAATCCAAAGCTGTGATTTTTTGTAGTTATACAGAAATATAGTGGCAGAATAATGTAGAGAAGTAGAGCTATAAGAGGTTTTTTTTCTCTTTTTAAGCAGAAGCAAAGAGATCATCTGTTAACAACACCAAAGGAATTTGCAGACCATCCTTTTCCTGGTAAATGAATGAAGTGATAATGATGCTTTGACACTTTACTGCTCTTTGAGATACATTGCAACAGTGAAAAAACCCAGACAAAATGGTTAAGTATAGATATTTCTTCTTTCATGGCATTCCTGTTTCATTGTAGAAGTTTAAAGGGCAGCATTTTTTTGCCAATATGGTTTATACTTCTCCTTGAAAAATGGATTCCAAATGCATTTTAATTTAATGGCGCTTACTCCCAAGTAAGTGTAGGGAGGATTACAAATGCAATGAAATTCTCCACTTCAAAATTGTGCTTAATTATCCACCACCCTCAGGATTATATAACAATAATCGGATGTCAAGTATTTGTTCCCCTTTGCACCTGGATCATATTGCATAATTGCTCACTCAGCTGAACATTGTGGATGTGCCAGTTTCTATTTTCTGTTCTGTTATAAAACTTTAATAGCTATAAATTTAGTTTATAATATCCCCACCCCACCCCTCGTGCTTTTATACACTGCTGTTGAGCTTTTGAGCTCATCTTGAGCCAAAGGAGAGAACTGATTCCCTTTCAGATGGTGTTACTCATAATAGTTGAAATAGTCTTTCTCCTTAGATACTAGCTTATAGAAAAACCTGGAAGAGGGAGAAATCTGGAGATGCAAAACACATTTTAATGGGGGAAAAGGGGGTGGGATATATCTTGTTTTTAAGAGTGCTGGAAGTTACCAGATCAGACTGCTTTCAATTTAACTTATTTATTTATTTATTTATTTATTTATTTATTTATTTATTTATTTATTTGTTTGTTTGTTTGTTTGTTTGTTTGTTTGTTTGTTTGTTTGTTTGTTTGTTATATTTCTATACCGCCCATCTTCCGGACGGAACTCTGGGTGGTTTACAACTAAAACAAACAGCAAAGTGTAACAAAAAAGCAAGTGAGTCCTAATAGAATAATGAGGGGCAAGACCCTCCACAAGAGGCAACGCGGACGGCAATTAAAATTAAAAAAACAAAAACACTAGCTGGTTCTGCATCTTCAGTGGAACTAGGCTATGGGTGTGTTACCTTTTGGATTTATCTTTTATATTTTCTCTGGCAAGAGGTCAGGAAGAGACGCAACTAGCTGAACCAAAGTCCAATTTTATTAATAATTTAATAGGAATCAGCTGGGTTCTTCTATTAAGGGCAGAGAAAGACCCCAAACATACAGTGTAAAATAGTTTTATGCTACAACAGACAAAGAGTCCTAAAGTATACAACACCATTGGATAATATTTACATACAGTTTGGATCCTACATCTAATTGGCTGAACACGTGAGGAGGGCAAAGTCATTGGCTCTCCTATAAAGATGGGGCATCCTTTTCTCCCCTTAATGATTTCCCCTTCCAGAAGGCACCATAGTGTCTGGAATAAATTCTTTATTCTATTGATATGTATGTTACCAGGCTGAGCCTTCCACCCAGAGACTATAGTTCCCTGCTGGGCTTCCTAAGAGGGCCATTGGAAGGGTGAATCATGGGTACTTGAGTAGTCCGACCAATTCTATCAGGCCTTTGTTCTACGATTAAGAGAAAGAGGTTACCTTTGGGTCACATACAGGTATCAGGTGATACCTTCATAGGCTGCTAGAAGAAAGATTTAAAAAGTTGCTGAGCTTTCGGGAGCAAGCTCCCTTTTTCAAAGCAGGTATAGAAGTCCACACATGGCAAGGGATGTCATTGGCCAGGAGAGTGTTCTTACAAGTTCACTTGGCAAGATGGACACCAGGCTTCTTCTTGGAAGGCATAGGGCAGCAGGCTCCAATGGGGTTGGACATTACAAGCCAGTTCAAACAAAGAGCAGCATGGTATGGGAACCTTGCTTACATCCATCATCTCTAAGGATGCTCCATGGGAAGGGGTTGAGTTCCTTGCGGGAAAATCTGGCGGGACATAAATATAAAAATAAATAAATAAAATCAATTTAAAGAGCCCACTCTTTTTTTTAAACCTAGTCCCTTCCTAGATCTCTTCCTATTGGCTCTGTCACTTCCACTGTTCCGTAATGTTAGGTAGACAGTGGCTCATTTATCTGTAAAATGCCCTCTTCTTCAAAACCACCCTCTTCATCTTTTCCATCTCCTTGCCTTCCTGCTTGCAATCCCTTCTTGGGTGCTCATTCTGCACCCTAGTCTTTATCTGGGCGTGCACACAAGGGACTAGTCGCATGGTCCATGTGAACCATTTCTTTCTCCTTTTTTATATTTATCTATTTTTATGTATAAGTCCCACGGTATAAATATCACTGGGCCCATTTGCATGGCTGTCAGTTCAGTCAGTCCATTTCTTGCTATTTGTACCAAATCTGTAGGCTACGTGCACCAACCCATATAAAAGCATTCAATTTTCCATCCTGGTTCCGGGTCCCTACTGTCCTAAAATCTTCTAAAAATAAATAAACACATTGCAAGTGATATATCGCTATAGTGGCATCTGCATGCCATATGCCTGTCACTTCCAACTACAGTGGTACCTTGTATAAAGAAATTAATTCGTTCCAAATGAAATTCTGTTAAGCAAATTTTCCTTTGTACCGTACAAATTTCCCATAGGAATGCATTGAAAACAGAGTAATCCCTTATCACGACCATTTTATGTTGGACGGATTCGCCCCATAGGTGACTCTGTTAAGCAAATTTCCCCTATCTCCGGAATTTTTTATGTTGTACAGATTTTATGTTATACAAACCATTTGTTATATGATGGTCCACTGTATAAGTCCATGTACCACCTGGTTGGATATGTCACTAGGTAAATATAAAAAAGAAGGTCACACCGCCCCCTGCACATGTGCGCTAGTCATGCCCGACTCTAGGGGCGATGCTCATCTCCTCTTCCAAGCCCAAGAGCCAGTGTTGTGCAAGTCCGTGGCCATGTGGCCGACATGGCTGAAAGCATTTCTGCACATGGAACACTGTTTACCTTCCCGCTTTTTACAACGGTACCTATTGATCTACTTGCATTGACATGTTTTCGAACTGCTAGGTTGGGAGGAGCTGGGGTTAACAGTAGGAACTCGCTCCGCTGCGTGACACCCGGGATTCGAACCACTGAGTTGCTGACTTTGCAGCAGACAGTTTCAGCACTCTTGCCTGCTGAGCTATATAGGGGAACATTAAAAAGGACTTGAATAGTTACTTAAAAGCTAGGGGAAATCATACTATAAGCCACACACAAGAAGGGCCCATAGTTTAAGTAAGGAAGACAATGGCTAAGTGATAGGTGAACTGTTGTGGAGAAAAATATCACATTCTTTTTATTTTAAGTGTATAAATGCAGCGGCTGTGGTGCTGCAACACCTACGGCTGTTTGCAAGCTAAATAAATCAACACCAACATTCAAATGTGCTAAAACAATAAGGAGTGAAGTGACACAAGGAAAGGTACATTTTAAAACAGCCATGCTGGTGAGTTGGGGGGGGGTTGGTCCTAATTGGGTGGCCAAGTACCTCTATGTTTTCAGTGCGCTGTGTGAATGGAAATTGTTGAAAGGATTTCAGAAGAAGCAAAATGGTTGCAACCCAGGCGTAACAAAATCGTTACGCCCTAAAACTGAGAAAAGGAGCCCTCCTGAGACTTACTTGTCCGGCAGCTTTGAAGTTTATTTTTCTCCTACCCACTTCTCTTTCTCTCTCTGTGTGTGTGGTGTGTGCATGTGTTCAGGGTTTCCCCTGCTGAACCAAGGAGGAAGGAGAAGTGTAGAAGCATGAAGCAGGTGTGGCAGATGCTGTATCCAAGCCAGGAGGAGAAGGCCTGGTTTCTACAGCGCTTCCGTCACCATGGACTCTGGCCTGGCCTGCCACAGTTGTGACTAAATCATAACTTGGGATGTCGATATGTGTGCGTGTGTGACGACACCTCCCTTTTAAACGTGTGATTGTGATGAAAAAAAATGTGAAGTGTAGGGAACCAACTTATTAATCTTCACAATATCCACTTGGTAATGCTGCCACCTTTTAAATCGTTGCCTTATGAACTGGGACAGACTCAGATGTATAACATAAAAATAATAATGAAGTTTATTGAGAAAATAAAAAAATACAATAATGACTGGAGTTGGTATGTGTTGCCTTAAACATAGAATAGATTAATTCAACTCTTCAAGCCTCCCTGTCTTTAATAACCAGTAAACAGTAAAGCCCTCACTGCCTGACTGAACTCTAACAGAGCTGTGCTCTCTCAGCACTCACTCTCAACAACTCTTAACTCAACTACCGTGTTTCCCCAAAAATAAGACACTGTCTTATACTCATTTTTTCTCAAGAAGACACACTAGGGCTTATTTTCAGGGGATGTCTTATTTTATTAAGTATCATATGCTTGAATGTCACCCCTGCACACAACCATAGCCACGCCCATCACTAGGTCTTATTATCAGGGTAGGGCTTATATTTAACAAATGCATAGAAATTTTGCTAGGGCTTATTTTTTGGGGAGGTCTTATTTTCAGGGAAACAGGGTAACTGACTCTCACATACCAGGCTCCACCCTTTTTATACCATACCATCCCCCGCCCTCCTGCTGGGATTGGCTGATGATTTACCTATGCATTTCTCCTGCTTCCAGGGTGTTTTCACAGTGTGGCTCCCCCTGTGTGGCCAGACTTATAACTTCATCAGATGCCACTGCAGCTTCTGCTGTTGGAAGCTCATGCCCTCATTTCCCTTAGGAAATTGTAAGGAGGTGAATTGCAGGTTTAGGCAAGTGTTTTATTTAATACCGACCAGTAAAGACAGCCCAAAAGACAGCCTACAGAACCAAAGATAATAGGTAGCTGTATAGCAAACACACCAAGGGTTATAAAATGAGTAATGTAGATTGGTAGGTTCCTTTGAACTGTCTTTCCTTTGATATTCTCAGGAAGCTCCTGCAGAAAACAGCCACTTTATTGTCTTAACATACACTTGCTAATAGAAGGAACATGCTGTTATGTCTTCCTTGGGGACTATTACACTGGCGATCTGTATATAATTGCCAAATTCGAATACATATGCTTATATTTCAAAGTAGCAACGGGGGAGCTCTCCACATCTTCTCTGGGCCAGCTGCAGGTTTCCAAGGTGGAGATCATGGAGTCACGTTATTGGGAAAGGGTTACAATTCGCAGCCTTTCACAACCCACCGATTGCAATGCATATGTGCGCAGTGTGTGTTCCTCTGCATGCAATGCGTATGTGCTTCTACCAAGCTGCACCCCAACAGCTCTGTAAGGGGGCAGATAGGATTCTTTCTCAGCCCTACCTAAAACAGTCAGGAGCTGAAACCTGGGGTGTTTATTTTATTTTAGAGTATTTTTACCCCGCCTTTCTCCTTGGAAAAGGACCCAAGGTGGCTTAGAGTAATTAAGGATAATGTACAGTCCAGTACAAGTAAGACATGTTCAAGTGTTTGAGAACAAGGAATTGAGGGACATCTTACAGCATGAATAGACAACATTACATTAAAGCAACACGGTTATAAGTAGTGATAAACACAAGGTCTATGTGAACCCATAGATTCATATAAAATACACATGGTCGTCCACCATCATTCAGAGAAAGCTTGCCTGAAGAGAAAGGTCTTTGCCTGTTTCTGGAAGGACAGCAGAGATGAGGCAGTCCTGGCCTCTAGTGGGAGGGAGTTCCAGAGCCTGGGCGCAGCATTTGATAAGGCCCTTTCATGCATTCCCATGAGACATACCTGTGAGGGTGGCGGGATGGGGAGAAGGGCCTCTCCTGATGATCTTAACACCTGAGTGGGTTCATGCTGTGAGATTCGATCTTGGAGGTCATATAGTGCTTTGTAGGTCAAGGTCAGCACCTTGAATTGTGCCCGATAGCTGATTGGCAGCCAGTGGAGCTGTTTTAATAGTGGTGTAATGTGATCTCTGTACCCCGCCCCAGTCAGCAGTCTGGCTGCTGCATTTTGGACCCGTTGAAGTTTCCTGAGACTTTTCATCGGTGTTTTCCTCCCTCCTTCTTCCATAAGTCTTGCACAGACCGGTGCGTAAGAGATGCCTTTTAGACTATTCTTCGTTTCAGTAAGTTTCAATGTCCCTTTATTTCCTTCTTCTCATCATCCCAAGAGATGTAAACATTTCTGAAGGGTAGTGGAAGGAGAGCGGGCTGGATGGCTCGGTGAGTTAGATACCTGGTTGTGGAGCCAGAAATTGAGAGTTTGATTCCCCACTGTGCCTTCTGCGAGGAAAAATGTGCTCCTCTGTTGCAGTACTCCCCTATGTGTATGCTAAAATCTAAATTGGTTTGAGGAAATCCAGAAAGGGGGGGGGGTTCTCAGTGGATTCAAACCCACAGCCGGAGTCTTCTGAGCTCTGCTTACAGAAGCCACTGCTGTTGTTATCCTTCTGTGTATTCACGCTGCAGCGCTGCAAACAGCAAACCCTGGGAAGCATTATCTGGAGCAGATGGATCTCCCGTCAGTCTAACACCCTGGCTCGATGAAAAATAATTTTGCTGCTAGGGACGAAACTCCTGGCTTGCTTGACATCACGGGCGAGAGGATGGAGTTATCAAGACCCCGGGGGTGGATAACGATGTACGGGCTCATCCTCATGATCCTAACAGCTGTACCTGTTTGCCCAAATTGTAGGACAGATGCTCTTTTGCCCAGCGATACCGAGCAGATTCCAGCTGGACGGAGGGGGCAGGCAAAATAAATAAGATGCTATCAATCATGTCTCTTTTGGTTCCAGCCTCCGCTCCCACCCTCGCCATAACTCTCTGGCAGACAGGAGTCTAACATGAAAGCAACACTGTGCTGCAAGCCAGCCTCCGGGCCATGTTCCGTTCATCCTCCTCCACAACCCCATGTGGAGGTGTGACATGGCACTCTTGCCCACGGACTCCTGGCAGTCCAGCCGGACTCCTGCAACGGCTTGTGGATGGATTAGTGGAAAAGACGTAGGTGCTAATTCAAATGGTAAAGGTTCCCCCGCACATGCGTGCTAGTTGTGTCCGACTCTAGGGGCTGTGTTCATCTCTGTATTCAAGCCGAAGAGCCAGTGTTGTGCAAGTCCATGGCCATGCGGCCGGCATGGCTGCAAGGAAACACTGTTTTACTTTCCTGCTTTTTTTAACGGTGGTACCTATTTATCTACTTGCATTTACATGCTTTCGAACTGCTAGGTTGGCAGGAGCTGGGGTTATCAGTGGGAGCTCACTCCGCTGCGCAGCACCCGGGATTCGAACCGCCGAGCTGCCGACTTTGCAGCCGACAGTTTTTGGAAGCCTTAGTCCACTGAGCCACCCCGCCCCTGGTGTGTTAATTAGAGCTGCACTAAAACTCCTCACATGTTTTTGCTTTGCTAGCATGTGCAGTGGGCATAAAACCCAATTGTGCCTGCCTTGCTGATTTCCCCACCTTTCCCCTTAAAAAACTTTCACTTATGGTCAGTGAGGTCAGCGTACCACCTGGCCAGATGTCCATAGAGTGTTGTGGCATTCTACAGTCTCTATCTTATGTACCATTTTTAGTTGGGTGGGGTGATATGTATCAGAGAGGTTGGCAAGTCTTTGGCTTTGAGTCCCAAGTCCAAGGGGGAGGCTTTAATGCTACGTCCTGAGCCACATGTCTATTAAAACAAGCTCCCCCACCCCGACATATGGAGGGGTGGGTGGGTTCCGAATCAAAAGCCGAGACCAAGTTATAAAAAAAATGAGTCGAGTCTAAGACAAATCACTGATGTCAAGTTTAAGTTCAACTGTGAGTTGAATCTCCATCCTTGATATGTATCTAGAGATGGGCACGAATTGATGTTTCTGAATGAGCGACCTCCAAAAAGGCCTATTCTCAACAGACCTGCTCAGGTTATTCAAACCAAACCTGTGGCTTCCTTAAGGCAGTTATTCCAGCTCATGTTTGGTCTTCCTCTTTCCCTGGTGCCTTAATCTTAATCTTAATCTTAATCTTAAACAAAGGCTGGGTGGCCATCTGTCGGGAGCACTGTGATGGGGGTTCATGCATGGCAGGGGGTTGGACTAGATGGCCCTTGAGGCCCCTTCCAACTCTATGATTCTATGATCTGAAGTAACCAGTTTATTGGCTAAAATCCAGTACTAAGTCACAACTAGAGTAGGCTCATTGAATCCATGGAAGCTGTGTTTGTGTTCACTCCCCAGTTTCCTACAGTTTTAAAAGACCCACTTTAATGATGTCTTGCTATTGGATTTCAGCCATTGCTTCGAGTATCATTTATGTATTCCACCCCCATCCCTACTCTTGCCATTCAAATTGATTTGGCTTGGCTTTTCCATAGCTAGTTTGTACCGAACCACTCAATAGTAACTGACAAGAGAAGCTGACAGTAACCCCCAAAAGATACTTTCAAAGTACTCGTTGCTTAATGTGTGTAGCACTGAAGATACGAATGGGGGTGGTGTGCTAAAGCTTGGAAAAAATTTTCTATAAATAACTAGTGAGCATAATTGTTTCCTTTTCCCAATATTAAAGGTTATGGCTGTTTTATTTGCAACCTCGCATGCTGTCTCACAGGGAGAGACTCTTCTGGGCTGGGGTGACTGACTTATCTATCCTGAATTAGCCAATTGCTCTTTTTAAAGTTTGAACTCAAAGAGAACCCTGTCTTTCTGTTGAGTGCTCTTTCCTCTGTTAGTGGCAGTTGTTTTGTTTGCTGCTGATATGTTCAGCTGGTTGCTAAGCATGAGTACAGTAAAGCAAGCAGCTTATGCAAGTCTGTAATTTCAAGCAATTGTAAGCAAAGAAATATTTTAACCTTTCTAATACAAATGCATCAGGGTGAATTATTGCAACCAGTTAAAGATAAAAAATGAATTCTGGGGAATTGGCAGCTATTTTCCATTATGAAGCTCTGTACTTCTACTATGTCACAAATACAGTGGTACCTTGTATAAAGGAAATAATTCGTTCCAAATGAAATTATGTTAAGAAAATTTTCCTTTATACAAATTCCCATAGGAATGCATTGAAAACAGAGTAATCCTATTTTATGTTGTACAGATTTTCCCCATAGGCAATTATGTTAAGCAAATTTCCCCTATCTCTGGAATTTTTTATGTTGTACAGATTTTATGTTATACAAGTTGTTTGTTATACAAGGTTCCACTGTAATTTTACCAGAAATTCAAAATCCTCAACAATGACTATATTGTTTTAGGATTTTATTGCAATGAGGGGTAATTTTACTCTTTTGCTGGGCTAGGGAAGACTAATTTCCATTTCCATTTTCCATTATGTATGTATGTATGGGGTGTGGGGCCCGAGGAAGTAGCAGAAAGGGGAGGATCGTGTGGTTCAGGAACTGGGTTGTGGACTGCTTTGTCCTATGTTGCGGAGGTTGCAGTGAAAGAAAAAAAAAACATGCACAGGGGACTGTGTTTTGAAGCACAAACCAATCACAGAATAACAGAGTTGGAAGAGGCCAATAAAGTCCAATTCCTTGGTCAGTGCAGGAATCCAGATCAAAGTAGATCTGAGAGAGAGCTGGCGCACTGTCTCTTGAATACCTCAAGCGTTGGAGCGCTCAATAATCCCTGAGGCAATTGGTTCCATTGCAGTACTGTTCTAACAGCTAATAAGTTTTTCCTGGTGTTCAGTCAAAATTTGGCTGCCCGTAACTTAAGCCTGTTCTTATGCGTCCTGCCCTCAGAGAGGTTTGAGAGCAGAACCAGCCCCAGCAATGGAGAGCTATCTTTTTTGAGGTAACAGAATTTGGTTAGTAGAAATTTTCCGTGCTCCAATTCAGCCACTTCCCTGCGTGCACTTTCTTCTCATGGCACAGTGGTTAAATGCCTGTACCGCAGCTAAAATTGTGCTCAGGACCTGGGGTTCAACCCCAGGTGGCAGGCTCATGGTTGAATCAGCCTTCCATCCTTCTGAGGTTGGTAAAATGAGTACCCAGGTTGCGGGGGGCGGGGGATGTGTAGCCTGCATACTGTAATTAAACTGTAAAGCTGCCCAGAGACTACTTGAAGTGGTAATGGGGCGGTATATAAGTAGAACAATTTGCTTTGCTTTGCTTTCTTTCCTCCCCAGTAAAGAGCAGTAAATGGTGGCTCAGCGGGCTAGAGCACTGAAAACTGTCGGCTACAAAGTCACCAGCTTAATAGTTCAAATCCTGGGTGCCATGCAGCAGAGTGAGCTCCCGCTGTTCACCCCAGCTCCTGCCAACCTAGCAGTTCAAAAGCATGTAAATGCAAGTAGGTAAATAGGTATTGCCGTAAAAAGTGGGAAGGTAAAACAGTGTTTCCTTGCAGCCATTGCTGGCCACATGGCCATGGACTTGCACAACACTGGCTCTTTGGCTTGAATATGGAGATGAGCACCACCCCTAGAGTCAGACATGACTAGC
This sequence comes from Phrynocephalus versicolor, assembly GCA_023846285.1. NCBI lineage: Eukaryota > Metazoa > Chordata > Lepidosauria > Squamata > Agamidae > Phrynocephalus > Phrynocephalus versicolor. Next base: position 10,587,544 of record JAHTLZ010000204.1, on the reverse strand, counting down.
ATGCATGTGTGGGGGGAATCTTTACCTTTTACCTTTAAAGCGCAGTAAAGGTAAATTATTCTCCACCTGTTGCAGTGAAGAGAGGAGAAGTACATATAGTTCAGAGGGCAAATTTCTCCGTTAATTTGCACTTGGAAGGGGGTGGGGGGCAGAAAAAGAAAGGGAAGTGATGGCCAGTCTCTAGTATCCTTGTGTAGTTTAGGACATGTGACAACAAAATCCAATATAATTCCACTTAAAATTATAACTGACTGGTTTCCGCAGCGGTACTCCCAGATAAACTTGTACAGGCCTGCACCAGGAAAAAAGCACACGGCATAAGCCCCATTGTCATGGCAATAGATTCTCTTCTGATGAATGGGAAGCTTGACAAACCCAACTGTGATGCTGGCTTCTTAATATTCCTCAAAGCAGAGCTCCAACTCTTATCACAAAGGAAACTTTGAAAGTCTGGGTTCCTAGGATTTAGCCTGCCCTTGACAAAGTTTGCTTGGAATGTCTACCCCTACCCCGAGTTGCTAAGATTAAGGCTTTGTTTGTTTTGTTTTGCAGCTTTTGGATTATTTACTAGGTAGGGCTCCCATTTGGGGTTATTGCACATTCCTTTGCCAAATGGGGCAAAGGTACCATAAACTTAGTGCTTAAATTCCGATTGGGAGCCACGTGCTGCTTTAAAACAATGGATTTGTTAAAATATTAACATTACGTTTTCTAATTCCTTCTTTGCTAAATATTTAAGAAATATTTGACGGTGGAGACAAGGACTTTTGGTTGAGATTTATCCAGTGCCTATGGATTTCAAGGCTCCATAGCTCAGTGGCTTAAATTTATTTACTGTATTTATTTTTATATTTGTATGCCACACCAATTTTGACTGTGGAGCTCAGTGTTAGCAGGTTGAATCTCCACTGGATCTCCTGGGAGTACAGCCAGCCTCTGTAGCCTTGGACAAGCTGCACAGTCCCAGGGCACCCCAGGAAGAAGGGAATAGGAAACCTGAGTATTCTGTACTTGGAAAACTCTGGAAAAGATTTCCATAAATCAGAATTGACTTGATGGTACATAGTAGTACAGTAGTTGTAGTTGTAGTTGTTGTCGTCATTGTCATCGTCGTCGTAGTTGTCGTAGTCATAGTTGTAGTCGTAGTCGTAGTAGCTGATTTCAGCCTCTAGAGTCTCCAAATTCTCTTGGAGATCTGCATTTATTCCAGATAATGTGAAGTTCCTTCACATCTTTATTTATTCAGGCTGTCTTAACACTGTGAGACACACAATAGTGAACCCTCAGTCTCTGTTAGGTTCTTGCTGGCAGTGTAGGAATGATGTAAGGATTGTTTTTGACTATCAGGATCTCTGCCATTTGTGCAAAGTGTCTTTGCTCAAATCTTTTGTCCTTTCCATTTGAGAAACAAAGTACACACTGCATGACAAGCATACAAGGACCAATTAATTGCTAGAAAAGATACAAGCAACCCATCTAGTGCTTCTGATTAGGGATGGGCACGAAATGGAAAAATAATGTTTTGTTTTGTGTTCATCCTCGTTTTGTTCCGTTTCATTTCTTATGAAATTTTTTATAAATTTTCATATGCAATGAAATGAAACAAAATGAAATGGCTCCCCTGGGTCCTAGAGGCACCAGCTTTGGTGCCCAGGTCTCCAGGAGTCATTTTTGCAGGATGGCGCACCCTACCCAACCATTTTCTGAGGGTTCCTGCCGAGCTGTTCCCCTGGTACCAACTGGGCCAGGTTTAAAGGGCTCGGAGCCCGAAAATGATGGAACAAAATGGTTCGTTTCAATGGAAAAACTACCGTTTCATTTAGTCTATAACAAAATGCTGCTTTCTTGCTTTGTTCTGTTTTGTTTCGTTATGTAACCAAGTGACAAAACAGCATTTCATTTTTTGTTTCTTACCCATCCCTACTTCTGATCTTTAAAGGTCCATGCAATAAAACAGTAAACATCTTCATTTGGTATAATTTGCACAAATAACCAGCAATACAGAAGTCTTGTTGGGAATGGAAGAAAATGTCTAATTTTGTCATGGGAGAGGGGGATGGAGGGGTCCAGATTGGCACATTATTGGTCCATAATGGCACATTTTCATAATTCACATGCTAAGGCCCGCTTGTCTCTTTCTGCAGACACCCTTGCACTGGATACTAGGAACCAATGGCTTTGTATATAGTATACATAGACTCCCAAGTTTGACCTACCCCACCTTACAGTTGAAAAGTCCAGGTAAGAAGCATGAAAAAAACTCTTCCTGGGATGCCAGTAAGCTCCTGCTCTTCATTGTGTTCTGGAACATGCGTGGCCAAACATCCAATCAGATATAATTTAGCTTCTAACCATGTTCAGTTGGGGGTAGAGATGGGCACGAAATGAACAATTTTTGTTTCCATTTTCATTTTTTTATTTCGTTACGTAACGAAATGACAAACAAATTGTGTCTCAAAAATGAAACGAAACAAACAGAAACACCGGAAATTTTGTCGTGCGTTTTGTTTCCATTACTGCAATATGAGTGAATTGCTTAAAATCCTAAAAAAATCACAAAAAATGAAATAAATGGTAATGAAATGGTAACAAACAAAGGAAAATGAAAACAATTTTTTTGCAAAAATGCGCAAAAATGGAAACGAACCAAAATGGACCCTACAAACGACAAACGACAAACGAAATGCCATTTTTTTTTATTCGTGCCCATCTCTATTTGGGGGAAATAATAAAGGGTGATGAACCTATGGTAGATTTTGAGTATGACTCCCGGAAAGCTCAACAATGGTAAGAGAATTTTAAACCAAATGGGAATTTTAAACCAAAGATTCCCGACCCAAGCCAAAGCCTTCTGAGTAGCTATGCAACCGGTACTACATTTAGGCTGCAATGGATCTATGATTAGATTAAGATTTTTTGGTCTTATGTTTGCTTTTTGATTCATGAGTTTATTCCTATTGTATGTGTTAGCAGCAGCTACCCTCAAAATACATTTGTTAAAGAGGGGAAGATACATTTTAAAACACAGTGGTATCTCGGGTAACAAACGCTTTGGGTTTCGAAAAATACAGATTACAAAAAGGAATGATTGCAGATGGGGATGCCTCAGGTTAATAAAATTTTCAGTGGAATGCTCTGGGTTACATCTTTTCCATTAGGCGTGGCAAAATAAAGTGTACCCAGGATGCATTGCGCCCTCGTAGTGTGTGGAGGCATGGGAGGAGTTGGAGCTGTTTTTTCATTGAGTTTTGGAGCCATTCTGGACATTTTTTTGCAGCAGTTTTTTGACATTTCAATTTTTTTGGTGCATTTCTCAAGTGGTGGGAAAAGGTAGGTTGCTGATCATTTGTTGCTTCCGTAACTGTTCTGTGCATTCTGAGTGGGTACACTTGTCCATCTGTGAGGTGTGCCCAGTTCAAAATTATGCACCAGAATGTACTAAAAACATTTCTGCCTCTTCCTACATGAATGCCAAAGGGCAAAATCTCTTGGAAAACCTGTCTGGTGACTTCCAAACCCAGTTTTTTTTCACCCACTCTTGACCCAAGTTCTGTTGAAGACAGCCTGCTCCATTTTGTCCATGATGTTCTGTTCCCCTTTCCTTTCTTGAAAGTGGTTAAATGTTTTTAAGCCTGTCAACAAATTGTTAGAAGAGGGTCATAATGAGATGATAGCGATGCAAAGTAGGATCCATGGTGTTCTGTGAGTGGATTGAACGGAGGGAAGTAACTCAGAAGGCATACCAAAGAAGCAAGAACCATAGAGCAGTTGTCATTTTATTATTCTTTTAACTACTGTTCAGATAGGCAGAATTCTCTTTCTGTGTACTCCCAATGGCTTGTTCACAGCAGTAAATATGACCATGAACCAATTCAGTTAACAACTTTTAGAGGTTTTTTGGGGGAAAATGCTTTCAAAAAAGTCTTTCTCTCTAGCAGACTATTTTGATTTATAACATGGGTGTTACTCAGCAAGATGAGGCTAAAATTTCAATTTTATTTAGCATTACAATAAAAAAGGATAAATAATAATATACAGCAAATTAAAAATCACTTTTAGAGATGGGCACAAACTTTTGGTTTAGCAGATCATCCCAGTTTGGCTGACGGCCACCAAGCTGTTCTGCAGTTTGGGCCCCCATCTGTTCTGATGGGCATCGATTCAGGGGCAGTGCCTGGAGGAGGCAGGGAAGGGAAGCCGGGGCACTGCCTCTGATTTGGCACAGACCGGTGGAGGGTGGAGTGCCAAATTGTGCAACAGCTGTGCAGCCATTGGCCGAACCAGATCAAGCCCCCAAACTGGTGGGTTCTCTACCAAGCCATTCTATATCTCTACAAACTATGGATTCCTGGATTCCTTAGGATGACGCTGTGACAGTTACTATGGGATCAATATGATGCAACTGTGTAGTGCAGGCATCTCTAAACTTCTGCCCTCTTGATGTTTTGGACCACAACTCCCAGAATTTTAAGCTTAGATTGCCAATGACAAAGGACTCTGGGAGTTGTGGTCCAAAACATCTGGAGGGCTGAAGTTTAGACATGCCTGGTGTAGTGGATATTTATCTGAATTCTTTGGGCTGAACTGCTGAGATAAGCTCAGAGCTAATTGGAATCAATAAGGACCAACTTGGACGCTCGACGAAGGAAGAACTCAAAACTAAAGAACAACAGTAGAGCTCAGGAACATAACAAACAATTTGGGTGCCTGGGGAAAATAGCATTTCCTCTACCCTGTCCGGAGGCTCCTCCACCTTTTTCTGGGAAAGGGAGGGTGTGCCTCACAACACCTCTGCAATTGCAGTCTTCTCCTTCTTGAGTGTGGGATATCAAGTGAGGTTGCTCCATGCCTTGTTTATTGTCTTGAAGGGCAGAGGGTGGATCTGGTATCCTCTCTTCTTCTTCTTCTTCTTCTTCTTCTTCTTCTTCTTCTTCTTCTTC